>NW_021025370.1:269710-350833 GCF_004153795.1 Camellia sinensis | reverse complement strand
CTTTTCTTTTGATCAAAAACAGCCCCAAAACTCAAGAATCAACCCTCAAAGTCCCTCAATCTCGAAGCAAGGTGTAATAGTGTGTGTATTAGTGCAAAAGTAAGGTAAAATCACACTTTTAGGCAAGAAACACACACAAGGGAGGAAGAGAGAGGGAAATATAAAGATAGGGTGTATCTATATGTATAAGCTTTGGTTTTGCCTTCAAAGTCTCTAACCTAGAGCAAAGAGAAGGCCTCTCCTCTTATAGAAGTCCCTCTTGCAAAAGCTTATACAACAAGCTTGCTTAGAGGAAATCCTCTCCCTTCATACACGTGTATGGAGGGAGGCAGAGTTGGTGCCAGCTATTACAGCTGGCACAAAATATCTACATAAAGTAGATGAACAGTAGTCGGCTGCCCAAAAATGTCATTTTGACAAAAAAGAGTGCCGAACGGCAACAAAAAGTGCCGACCGGCAGAAAATATTGCCGATGGCAGCAAAAACCAGCCGGTGGCCTGTGGTTGCGGCCGGTGATGTGTAGGGATGCCTCACAAGGCATTCCCTGCCCTTCCAAGGCAAAACACAAGTGTTTGGTGTAAAACCAGACACTAAACAGTCGAGTTCGGAGATCCTAAGGCAAGGCGCGCGAGCCGAGACCTCCGAGAACTCCAAACGAACACAAACAAGGGGTAATCACCAAGTGTTCCAATGGTGACGTCCAAGTCTTGAGAACGGTCAAAAATGGGGTGTCTACAACGGCACCGATTTCCATGGCACCGTATCGTTTTGCCCTAGCCGAATTGAGTGAGTTGAAGATTCAACTCCCGGAGTTGCTAGATAGGGGCTTTATTCGCCTTAGTACTTCGCCGTGGGGAGCACCAGCCCTCTTTGCTAAAAAGAAAGATGGGGCTTTGAGACTTTGTATCAATTACCGGTAATTGAATCGGGCTACGGTTAAGAACAAATACCCTATGCCTCGTATAGATGATCTGTTTGACCAGTTGAAAGGGTCCCGTTGTTTCTCCAAGATAGACTTGAGATCGGGTTACCACCAGTTGAGGGTCAGGGAGGAGGATATCCCGAAGACGGCATTCTGTATGCGGTATGGCCACTATGAGTTTCTAGTGATGCCCTTTGGGCTCACCAATGCATCGACAGTGTTTATGGACTTGATGAACCGGATCTTCCGGGAGTTCTTAGATCACTTTGTGGTCGTCTTTGTGGACGACATTTTGATTTATTCACCTTCTGAGGAGGAGCACAAGGAACACTTGAGAGTGATGCTTGAGTTGCTTAGAGCCCATAAGCTATATGCCAAGTTTGGGAAGTGTGAGTTATGCCTAAGTGAGGTTAAGTTCTTAGGCCATGTTGTCTCCGCAGAAGGGGTGTCTGTTGATACATCCAAGATAGAGGCAGTACAAGATTGGCACAGCCTAAGAGTGTTTTTGAGATCTACAGTTTTCTAGGATTGGCCGGTTATTACCGTCGGTTTCTAAAGGATTTCTCTAGGCTAGCTTCGTCGTTGACTAGATTGACGCGGAAAGGGGTCAAGTTTGTGTACAGTGAGACTTGTGAAAAGTCATTCCAAGAGCTGAAAATTAGAGTTACTACCGCTCCAGTTTTGATTATTCTAGAGAGAGGTTTGGGTTATGCGGTTTATTGTGATGCTTCATGAGAAGGTTTGGGTTGTGTGTTGATGCAAGGGGGGAAAGTAGTAGCCTATGGCTCGCTGTAGTTGAAAATACACGAGAGGAATTACCCTACACATGACCTACAGTTAGCAGCTGTGATTTTTGTCTTGAAGATTTGGAGGCACTACCTTTATAGTGAGAGATTCGAGGTGTTCTCAGATCATAAGAGTCTGAAGTATCTGTTCACACAAAAAGACTTGAACTTGAGACAGAGGAGGTGGATGGAGTTTATTGAGGATTACGACTTTGAGTTGCATTACCATCCGGGGAAGGCCAATATTATGGTCGATGCCCTTATCAGGAAATCCATTAGTGATGTAGCTTGTATAGCCATCCGGGAGTGGGAAATGTTGGGTGCACTTGGCGAGTTTGATTTGCTTCTGAGCGAATCTGTTGAGTTTGCGGCCTTGTTTTCTGTAGTTGCGCAGCCTACATTTGTGAATTTTTTTTTAGATATTTTTCATTTGTAGTGAATTTTTTTAGATGCACTTAATGTGTATGTACTTAAAATAAAAAATATATTTTTTTAAATATTCAAAAAAGTCACTAAGGACCCAAAAAAAAAAATTACTAATAAATCTTTTTTTATTTTATTTTTAGTAATGTTTTTAATTTTCTTCACAAATATGTTACTATTTAGAAGGCTTTAGATTAGATGTATCTAAAAATTAATAAATGTTCAACTAAATTTTAAAAAAATAATTATTACAGACAAAAAAATGCAAAAAACAAAAATATTAAAAATTAATTTTGAAATTTGAAAACTAAACAAGGTGTAAGTTTATAAATATCAAAATTAAAATTTTGACATAGAATTGAAAAGTCATTTCTCGCCAAGTTGTTTCGAGAAGCCAGTCTCTTCGACTTTGGCAACAAAATGGACATTCAATAGATGCACTTACGGTAGAAATCCCTCTAAAAAATATCACCAAACAAATATATGTATTGTAGTACTTATGAGCTTAGGGGTCGTTTGGAATAAATTGTTTTAGCATGATTTTTTTTTTTAATTTTTTGGTTATTTTAGTCCATCTTAAAAAGTTTTGTATATGATAAATTTTTTATTTTTTTTTTTAATTTATAGTTTTGTGAGAGACAATGTGAAATGATTATGATTTGAATATGATATTTTGTGTTTTTTAACCTATTTTCTCTTTTTATGAGCTAATTTAGCCCAAACCAACATCCCAAGTGACCCTTTAGAAGTTCCACCAAATACTTGAAAGTTGTGTTTGGTTCATAAATTTTGGTCAACAACCTTATAGTTTTTTATTTTATTTTATTTTATTTTGATTGGTGAAAGTCAATTGCTAATTGTTAGATTAACACATATGAGAGTTAACCTCCCCATCTTTTACAAAGTCAAGTGTTTGTCTTTTTAATTTAACTCCATTAAGGATATTTAAACCTATTACCTCTCCTAGAGACTAAACTCTTCGGAAAGTCATAGCAACCAACTAGGCTAAGCCTAGTTGATTAACATGCTTATATGAAAGACTTCTTCTTCTTTTTTTTTTTCTTTTTTTTTTTTTTTTAATTTTAATGTTTCAAAACTTTAGAATTTTGCAACTTTTAAAATATACATCTTTTTTTTTCATAAAATTTAGATTTTTATAGGGAAAAAATTATTTTATTTCTTTGTAATTTGAAACCAAAACACTTTACCCTTATAGTTCAAAAATAGCCAGAAACGTTTCATGTGATTTTGAACCAAAGTGCAACTATTAACATGGTTAACTAGAGATGTAAAATGACTATAACACCATCTCTCTCTCCTTTAATACACATAGTTTATAATGTTTAAACATCAATTCAATTAAAACACAAGTAATTATAAATTCTTAATCATTTATTGTAATTCTTAACTTTTTATTCTAATTCTAATTTAATTATATTTTAAATCACAATTAATCTTAAATATTTAATTAGTTATTGTAATTGCTAAATTTTAAATCTAACTTTAATTTAATCATATTTTAGATCAATTTCTAATTATTTTGTATTTTAAGGTTTTTTTTTTTTTTTCTTTTTCTTTTTTTTTTTTTTAATGTTTCAAAACTTTAGAATTTTACAACTTTTAAAATATACATCTTTTTTTTTTCATAAAATTTAGATTTTTATAGGGAAAAAATTATTTTATTTCTTTGTAATTTGAAACCAAAACACTTTACCCTTATAGTTCAAAAATAGCCAGAAACGTTTCATGTGATTTTGAACCAAAGTGCAACTATTAACATGGTTAACTAGAGATGTAAAATGACTATAACACCATCTCTCTCTCCTTTAATACGCATAGTTTATAATGTTTAAACATCAATTCAATTAAAACACAAGTAATTATAAATTCTTAATCATTTATTGTAATTCTTAACTTTTTATTCTAATTCTAATTTAATTATATTTTAAATCACAATTAATCTTAGATATTTAATTAGTTAGTGTAATTGCTAAATGTTAAATGTAATTTTAATTTAATCATATTTTAGATCAATTTCTAATTATTTTGTATTTTATATTCTTACTTAAAATATTTAGTTATATTTTATATTTTAGATTAATGGTTCATTATATTTTATTTTATTTATTTTAATTAACATATTAATCTTTTTGTTGTATTAATTTCATTTTATTTTTTTAGAAAACTAAAAACACTCTAAATTAGTGTGTGTGATACACCTTCTGTTAGTTTGAATGAAAAAACTAACAGTGACACTTTAGTCCTCCGAAATCACACGAAAATTTTCTAACTATATTTAAATCATACGAGGTAAAATGAATTTAATCCTTTTTTTATAACCACTCAGCGAGATCGTTCTCAATTAAATACAAAATTATGTAATATGAAAAAAAAAATACACCTTTTAGAATTTGAAATTGTGAAAAAAATTTCACTTACAAAATTTCATACTTTTGAGAAATATTTTGTCTTGGGACTCATCTTCGTTGCTTTGTAATGGGTGAATTTATAGCGATTCTGGTATTGACCAGACCCTTTCTGTATGCTGGACTCGGGTTTTGATGGTTCTGTATTGTTACTCTTGCCTTACTTCTCTTTTCCTTCCTTAAATTTGGCTATTGGATTGTGTAGACATCTCATTTTTGACCGCCCTTAAGACTTGGGTGCTACTGATTGTTTACTTGGTGGTAAAGATTCGATTTCTACGGCAAGAGGGGCTCCAAATCTCAACTTCACACCCTTGTTTTTTTTGAACCAAAGCCTTTTGACTAAAAAAGATTTTAGACCTTAAAACTCTCTCTTTCAAAATATTTTTGAAAAGTGATTCTACGATGTTCTGAGGCTCGCATTTTGCTAAATGTTGCGCTTTTCGGTAAACCGAGGAAGGACAAAGTGGAAATGAATGAAAGAGAGGGGAACTCTTTGAAAAATCTTTCAAAACACCTTATTTAGGGGTTTGGAGTTGAAGAAGATGGGAGAGGAGAGAAGAAAATTAAGTTGGAGAAGAAGTTCGGCATGAATTCGGGTAGGATCGAAACTGAGCAGTCTTCACGCAAAGAGGCATAACTTTTTGCACAGTTGGAATTTGGATGTGAGCCTGCCACCATTGGAAAGAAGACTTCAAGGGCTTCAATTTAGCTCAAGAATGACTTGTAAAGAAGTCCATATGAATGAGTTATGTCTGGTTGAAGTCGGGCCCAAAAAGCAGATTTTTTTTGCCAACCAGAGGTGGAGAATGCTGGCCATAAATGGGATTTTTTGGCCATGTGCCAGCCATGAATGGCCTGTACCAGCCCCTTGCCATCCAAGAGTGTCCCATGCCAGCCAACAATGATGTGGTGCCGGCCATCAGTGATCCAGTGCCAGCCATTGATGCAAAAAGGCAGATTTTTGCCGATATTTTACTTCCAGCTGTTCCAGCTGTCCCTTTTGGGATATTTTCGACCTGAAGTTGTATTTTGCTATATATAGAGAGGCTTCTCTATTGTTTTGGAAGTTAGAAAAATTTTAGGAAGAGTTTTGTGAGCCTCTCTCTCTTGAGCATTTGTGCTTAAAGGCTTGGATACACTTCTTCTTTGCCTATACATCCTTGATCAAAGTTGTTCGTCTTTGAGCTGAGGTTCTAGAAGGCCATCTTGGAGCTCCTTAAGGTGGTTTTGACATGGTTTTGTGCCTCGAACTGTGCTTGGCTTCAAGAGGTATAAGACTCACCCTTTAAGCTTGTTTTCATGCTTGTTTTTGGCATCCTTTTGTGCTGTTTTTGGGGTGGTTTTCAACTGCAAAAAACTTTGTTTTTCAGTCTTAAAAATGGTAGTTTGAGCCTATTTTGTGTTAGGGGATTGTCTCTCCCTTTTGTTCCTTAGCTTGTGTAGCTTTTGTGCCATCTTTCATCACTTTTCAAACCATCTTTTCGTAGCCTTTTAACCACTGAAATCCAGAGGAATTTCAGTCGTAGAAAGTTGGTTTTGAGGTCCAAAATAGTAGGGGGTGGTCCCCCCTCCTCATATCCTCTTTGCAAGTGTAGATTGCCTAACTTGTGAGCATGTATTTCTACCTATTTGTAGCTTTATTCAAGTATGTTTTTGTGACTTTTTAGACCTGCTCTAACTTTGTTTTTGGCTGGTTTGGTCACTTGTTGCTTGCATCTTGCACTTGTAGTATAATCATGATTACTAGTTTAACTTGCTTAATGTGTTAGCCTATCATCTTAGCTGGTGTTAGCTCCATCTCAGCATGTTTTTGCTCATATTTTAGCATGCTTTCATATGTGCTTTGCTTTGTATAGCTATAGTGTAAATGACCTTGACTAGATTTGTGTTTCAAGGTCCTTAGCATGCTTTGCTTGAGTTGTTTACATGATATGGCATCGTTTAGCATGTGATTTCAATGCATGTAGCCTTGTCACACCCTCACATATTTCACTCTTTCATTGCTTTTGAGAGTTGTGCCTTATGCATTGTTTATGAGCCAATGCATGAGCATGAATCTTCTTGCCTTATGGACTTCCATCTCAGCATGTTTTGGCCTTTATTTTGGCATGTTTAAGCTCTGTCCAGAGCTGGTTTGACCATTTGAGTTTGATATTGCATGCCTCTAGTGTTGTGTCCTTCACTAGCCTTAATGTTTTTGGCCCTTAACATGTTGTGCATGAGTTGGTTGCATGTTATAATCTTATTTCTTATGCCATATCAGCACTGAATTTCTGCAATCTTCCTCCATGCTTCACTCTTTCATTTGCTTTAAAAGTAGTCTTAAGCCCCTTTGTTAGCTTGAGCATGGAATTGAGGCTCTCATGCCTAATGGTTTTAGCCTTCTCTTGAGGGTTTCTTCTAACCAAAAGCATGAGGCTTCTTTCATGCTCAAGGTGCTTGTGGCTGAGGCCATCTTTCACATTAGAGGACTTTCACATTGGACTTAATCGGTTAAAGGATTAATCGGTAATGTAAAATGTGTAAACAAGAATTGAATCAAGTAAAACATGCCAAGATAAACATGCTTTGTGTGCATTGCATTGTGTTCAATCGGATGTTATATTGAACACAAGGTGGATTGGCCCATTTCATACTCAAAGTGATGAAAATGAGCCAATTCCCTTTGTCTCCATTACCTTTGATCATCCATGATAAGGTAGTGGTCTTAGTGTCTTGTTTCTTGTGCATTCACCGAATTTGTACACGTTAAATCCTTGGCCATCATGCATTGAGATGCTTGATTGATGGTTTTGGATCCAATGGTGCATCTCCTTCAATGTTTTGAGATGATAAGGAGAGACACAGTACATACATACCCTTGGGAGACCCTCCATTTTTCTCTAGTTTGTGCTCTGTTGCAGAATGGTGGAGAAGCACACCTGTGGCCGGCAGTGCCACACCAGTGGCTGGTACTGCTTCATCGTTGGCGGGCAGAACACACCCTTGGCTGGCAGGTGGTCGGTAGCAAACCTTCATGGCCGGCAGGCCACTGGTGGATTCCTCAGAGTTGGTTTGGTAAGGTGGAGCAAAAGTTCCTAAAGACACCCTGCAAACAGAGCCTTTCAAGAGCAAACCGGAAGGCGTTTCAAGGCGGCAACCGAGAGCATGCATCCTTCATTGTTCAAGGAAGGGCTAAGGCAGCCTAGTTTACATATCCTACATGCTTAGTTAGTTGCCATGATTAGTTAATTTGTAATTAACTAAAGTGTTGTAATAATTAAAAATTAGTTTGCTAGTTATTTGATTGATTTGTAATAATTAGTCTAATTAGTTTAATTAGATTTGTTAGCTTAGCTTAGCTTAGATTAGCTTAGCTCATTTATTCGGACCCTCCTTCGCGAGGGCGCAATGTTGTAATAAGTGTGTGCGTGTGTGTACATGTCTTCCAACCCCACGTCTTTCTCCCTTTTATTTAACCGCTTTTGATGGTTAGATTAGGGCATGTTTTTATTAGCATACCTTATGCTTTGCATACGTGCATCATTCATTTGTCTTGCATGCACCGGGCTCCGCGCATCATTCAAGCTGCATTGTATTTCAATACCTATTTGAATACGTGTTTCAAAGCATGTTATCGAATCATTGCATTCATATGCCATCTTAGATAGCCGAGCCTATTTAGTTGCATTACTGCATGTGTTGCATTAGGCATTCTGTATAGTTAGGATCATGCATTGATTTTTAACTAGCTTCTGTTTTGGCTCGAAGTACACTGTGAGTGTTACGCTTTAGCATACTTGCATTAGTGTGAGTGTTGCCATGTTTAGCATGCTTGCCATGAGGCTATGTGCTTATATGATTAATTGCTTGAATGCCTGTGGGTGAAGGCTTGATTGCCTGAATTGGAACAACTCGATGATTGTAAGTTTCAAGCCCACTTTGCGAAGTGGCAAAATCATGTTTTCAAGCCCACTTGAAGGTGGCAAATTCGGGCTTTAGCCTACTTGCGAGTAGCACTTTCAAACCATTTTCGAAAAACAAACATGAGTTGTTTTGTTCCAATTCTCGTGATTGAGTCTATACTTGTATGCTATACGCATCACATAGTAAGGTTAGCTGATAATTGGATAAGAACACATGAGGTTTATAAAACAACATATCATGCTTAGTAAAGGCCGATCCTTCGATCGGGTGAGCGGGGGTGCTCATTTCAGGACTTTCCCCTTTCGTACCCAAGTTCCCGAGCCGAGGCAACTTTGGTGATGACGGACACGTGGCCTTTGGCACGAGTCAGGGTTTCCTAAATTTCCCAAAAATAAAATATTTAGGTGGCGACTCTGTAATCTGGCAAAGCAATCCATGTTTGGCACTTTTTCATTCAAAATTGATTTTCTTAAACCAATTGCCAGATTTGGACTCTTTGGTGTTTATCAGTCTCACATTGCACTTTGTGAGATTAGATTCAGAATCGTGACTGGAGTCCGAACTGTAGTAAGACTAATTCGCGCCCTCTTCGAAAGGGGGCGCGCGTGAAGAAAGTCGGGTCTACAGATTGTAGTGGTTGTGTTTGGAACAGGTTGGTAGCTTAGTTTTCAAACTTTTGTTGCCCAGAATTTTACTCATCCGCTCAAGTGGCACTTCTTGAGCTCGAGCGGGCTTTGTGAACTCTTAGTACTTTTGTAAGTATGCAAAACTACTGGGAGAGTGCATTCTACGCTCGAGCGGTGCTTTATGCCCTCGAGCGGCCTTTTTGGCTCGAGCGTTGGTCTATTGTCTGCAGAACTACAAAGAGTGTGCATTCTGCGCTTAAGCGTCACTTCTTGCGCTCAAGCGAAACAACTTATTGTGTCTGACGCTCGAGCGTCACTTCTTATGCTCGAGTGGACTGTGCGTATATCAGTTCATGGCAGCCACTTTTTACATCACTTTTTCATCTCTTTCTCTCTCTAAAACATTTCAAAACCTTAGATGTAGAGTTTCTCTCTCTAAAACTCATCTTTCCTCTTCTAAAACACCTAGATTCGTTGAGTTCTCGACCCTAGTGTCTTTGGGAAAAAAGTAGAGCATCTCAACAGCTCCATTTTGGTCTGAACAAAACTTGGTTTTGGCATTATTAAAGTTCCCCCATTGCTTCCTTGGTCTCTAGCTGTGACGTAGGGACTCTTTACATTCTTCTATGAGTTTTAACTTAGCTATTTGTTAATATGTAAGAAATATTGAAATTTGGGATGATTTTGAACAAACCTAGGGTTTTGGTTTAAAATCAAAAGAGGGGTTTCAAATGTTTGTACTAAAAATGGTTGTGGTGTGATTAATTTGTTGATTTTGATACTTGGGATGGATTTGGAAGAAAATGGAGTTTTACCCTAAAATGTCTCAATTAATTATTTTGTATAAATAATTGGAATTAGTATTAAAATTGTGGAATTGGGTGAATGTTTACATAAATGGTGGAGTTGGATATGTATTACCTCCTACGTATGGAAAGTTGGATAATTTATTTTTTTTGGAGATTGTATATTTGTTAGAAATATCTGTTTTGGGCTATTGGTGGAGGGTAACTATGTTTATTGTAGAAATTGCATGAGGATTAGGTGAATTGAAACTAATCTCTTATCCGTTGTCATTGAATATGACTATATTTTAATACATTGTAAATGTATAATGTTTGGAAGAAGAAAGGGGATGTACTTCATATTTGGGAGAAGAAAGGGGATGGACTCCATTGAATTAAGTCAGCCTGTGTGTCCAGAGTAAAAGTCCCGAAAGCTGCGCGCATACATGGGTGCCGATTTTTAGGGACGTAATATCCGTAAAATGGCAAATGGAACTGTTTGTATAATGGTTCTGTTGGCTAGAAACCCACTGAGTTGTACCCTCAGTTTGGTTGTCTGAATGAATTGGTGAATGACTCCTGAAATGAGATAAAATGGTGAATGAATCATGAATTAAGATAAAATGAATTGAGATAGCATGAACTGTGATATAGAGCTTGGCATGGCATGGTTTTATAAAGGAGTTGTAAATGGTTTTATCATGGGCATTGGATATGCATCTCATACTCATATTTTTGTTAAGATTCATATATTTTATTAGATTGTTCTACTGGGTTTTGACTCACCCTATTTGGGAAAAACCATTTTCAGGTGTTAATGATATGCCTCCGCTAGGACAGCAACTTCAAGGGATTTGCAGCAAGAGCTTCTTTTTTATTGTATTTATTTTGTATAGCCAAGGGCTTTAATTGTAAGCCTTTAGGGTATGTGAATATCTGATTAGCTTTCATTCTTTTTACCACTTGCAACACATGCTGTAGATTCAAGATGAACTATTTATGAATGTATATCGCATGTGTCACCTTTTATATATTAATTTTGATGAATGAAAGTATGTTGTTTCGGGTTTACATCTGCTTATGAGATGAGTTTATCACATTTGTTTTGGGGCTTTACAACTTGGTATCAGAGTGTACCGGGTTTGAATACTTTGGGTACGTGGGAAGTGGTTAGTACCACATTAGGTTTGTCTCGCTTGATAGAGATATTATTGTGTACAGTGTGCTTATATGATAACATGCTTATGTGATGCTATGGGTATGACACTTAGTTTCTAGGATGTTGATTGAGTTTACGAGTATCTAGAAATCCTATTAGAAGAGCACTTGATCATTGTTGTTTCTAATTGGAACTCTAGCAACGCCGCGAGACGATCATTATCTAGAAATTAATTCGCATGTGTTTATGTGACTACATACTCATGTAGAGTGAATTATTGTTGTTTACTGCTTTTGGACGCGAGTGAGTTAGCTTTGGTACATTTGTAAATGTGCTAATCTATTTTGTTACCTTCATTAGGTTGTTAGGACGTGGACGTGGTGGTGGTAGGCGTGGTAGGCCTAGAAGGCATGAGTGCCTTTATCGGATGAAATTCTGGTGCAGGAAGAAGGGGTTAGTCAGGCCAATGTGGCTGAACCGATTAGTCAACAGGCCATGGACGCCTTAGCTCGCAAAATGGCAGAAGCATTGCAGGAATTTATGGGCATTCTCAAGGTTGAGAATCAAGTCCAGGCCCAAGTAGCTGAGACAGGGCCGTCATTTATGAAACAGCAGTTTTTCCAGTCGAATCTGGATGAGTTTGTAGATGATCCCAAGGATCCACTGAAGGTAGATGAGTGGCTAAAGAAAATTGTGAAGATGTTCGACATGCTTGGCATCGAGGATGACCAGTTGAAAGTGACCTTGGCATGCTTCTAGCTGAAGAGAGATGCAGGTCAATGGTGGAAGTATGCGCGTGGACGCATAGAAGTGACTTGGGAGGCTTTTGTTAGCACCTTCCAGGATAAGTTTTTGCCTCCCACTATTAGGGAGAAGTTGAGACAGCAGTTCTCCAAGCTTGTGCAGTTGAACACTCTGGTGGTCGAGTTTGAGGCCACATTTACTAACTTGGCAAGGTTTGCACTAGAACTCGTGGCGACTGAGGAGCGCCATTGTTTAGAGTTCGATAAGAGATTGAGGACAGGGCTCATGTCCAAAGTGGCCAAGTCAATTATTAGAGATTATGGACGCCTTGTGGAAGTGACGGCTCATTTGGAGACCGTAATGCAGATGGAGGATGAGAGGATGAGGGGCTTTAAGAGGAGTTAGGATGTTCAGGAAAACAGTAAGAGGCAGAGGGGTTCTAACCCACAACAGTCCTAGGGAGCTCAGACGAGGTCCACTTTCTAGTACCGAGTTCGGGTTCTGAGAGAGGTGGTTAGGGAGATGCCACTTGTTTCAAGCGTGGTTAGTTAGGCCAAAAGTCTCCAGCTTGCCCGCAGAGAGAAGGGGGCAGCGGTATGCATTGTCTTCGGCTCGTTCTCAAAGCCAGAGTCACGGGAGAGGGCAGTCGCTCACTTGTTATTAGTGTAGGCAGGCAGGGCATATGAAGAGGTTTTGCCCACAGTTGGGTGGCACACTTGGTCCGTCCGAATTGAGGCAAACATAAAGCC
This sequence comes from Camellia sinensis, assembly GCF_004153795.1. Lineage (NCBI taxonomy): Eukaryota > Viridiplantae > Streptophyta > Magnoliopsida > Ericales > Theaceae > Camellia > Camellia sinensis. The sequence continues at coordinate 338,305 of NW_021025370.1, read as the reverse complement.
CCCAGCCTACACAGTCAACACATGCCTAGAGGTCGAATCAAGGAGCCTCTTCGGTTTAGTCAGTACATTAGGCTTATGCTCCGAGGGGTGAGCAGGTTGAGCAAAGACCTACAAGATGTGTGTATACTGCTACCGCGCCAGATCTTGTACCAGCTCCTCAGTAGTGAAAGGTACCTTCTTGTTTTGCAATGCAGTTGCTAATGTATTGATTGATACGGGTGCATCCCATTCATTTATCTTATTTGCATTTGCATCAGTTTTGGGGTTAGAGTTGGTTCAGTTAGCATCTTCTCTCTGTGTAAAGTCACTTATTGGTGGTGAGATTGTTCTGAAGCAGGGGTGTCGGGGTTATGACATAAAGGTTGCCAGTCGCCAACTTCTTTTTACATTTGTGCTGATTAGGGATGGGCAACGGTTTATCCGAACCGCTCAAACCGCCCAACCCGCCCAACCCGCATATAAATGGGCGGTTTCGCAAACATAATGCGGGCGGATGCGGTTTGAAATATGACAAAGTTGCGGGTTGCGGGCGGGTTCGCGGTTTAAACTCACAAAAAACCGCCCGCACTTTAATTATTGTTATTATTTTTTTTATATACCAACTTTGTAACTTTTACAGGAGCACCATTATATTCTCTATGACACTAGGATCCTTATTTTTAAGTATTTTTCAACTTTCTTAATGCTGTAGAATTATCAAGTCTTAAACTTGGTTTCTTATATGATTTTCATTGGTGATTCATCCACTTTTTCCTAATAAAATTTTCCTTCTGGTGGTCGATGGAACTTCTAGTTTGATTATTGATTAATGAACAAGTCATTCTAATTGAGTACAACCTTTAATGCATTGATATACATTTTTTTCATGGCAAAAATGCTAGTGTAGGGTCTCTTTGTTTTGGATACTTTCATTTAATGCATTAATATTCAATTTTTATTTGTAAACTCATCAAAAAATTGTTATCACAAATATATAAAATGAATCTGATACCTAAATTCAATGGGAAAAAAAACTCAAAAATTAATTTTTAAAGAAAAAAGTGTAAACTGCAAACCGCCCGCAACCGCCCGCACATTTGCAAACCCTATCCACGCAAACCGCAAACCGCACTGCAGGCGGTTGCGGGTTGACTTTTTCCCAAACAGCATAGATGCGGGCGGGTCAAAACTGAACCGCAAACTGCACAAAACCGATGCGCGAACACCCCTAGTGCTGATTGATATGTCTAGTTTTGATGTTATTTTGGGAATGGATTAGTTGTTATCATATCGAGCAATTATAGATTACTACCATCAGAGGGTTACTGTATGTACCCTGAGCGGTGATTGCTTTAATTTCTTGGGGACTAGGTTGATAGAGTTTTATCACCGGTGTATGATCTGCGTGGGTGGAGTGAGCTTAGTTGCCTTCTTGCCAACTTCTTGAGTATTGAGTGTTATGAAGTCCGAGTTGAGTTGCCAAGGGTGGTTTGTGAATACTCGGACGTTTTTCCCGAGGATCTTACTAGTTTACCACCTTATCGAGGGATCAAGTTGTCTATTGATTCAGATCTTGGCATGGCACCAATTTCTATGACACTGTATAGATTTGCACCTACCGAGTTGAGTGAGTTGAAGATTCAACTCCAAGAATTGTTAGATAAGGGTTTTATCTGCCCTAGTACTTCACCTTGGGGAGGGCCGACTCTTTTTGCTAAAAAGAAAGATGGTGCATTGTGACTTTGTATAGATTACCGGAAGTTGAACCGGGTAACTGTTAAGAACAAGTACCCAATACCTCGTATAGGAGTGTGATTTTGTGTAATTTGTGATAATGGATTCAATTCATGAAGGTAACTCGACCCATAGGCCCCACTTTGCTTAACGGAACAAACTACTCATATTGGAAAGCTCGTATGAGGGCATTTTTAAAATCTATTGATGAAAAAGTTTGGCATTTTGTTATTTATGGGTGGAGTGAACATGCTTTGACCATTGATGGTGTAGATATTCCCAAACTAGTTGATAAATAGGATACAATTGATTATCAAAATGCGAGTTAGAATAGTAAGGCTCTCAACTCCCTCTTTTGCTATGTCACTCCGGAACAGTAAGGCTTGGGATATCCTTGAAATGATTAATTCATGAGGGTACTACTTCTGTCAAAAGATTAAAACTTCAATGTCTCACCGCCGCTTTTGAAACGTTTTTTATACATGAGAATGAAACGTTTGATGAATTTTATGCAAAACTCAGTGATATCGTGAATTCTTGTTTCACACTCGGTGAGAAAATCCCTGAATCTCGTGTGATTGGAAAAAATTTGAATCATTATCCAATAGGTTTCAATCAAAAGTTACTGTTATAGAGGAGGCTTGGGATGTTAATAACCTCAAACTCGACCAATTGGTTAGGAACTTCCAAACTATTGAAGCAAACTTGATTTCAAAGAAAAAAACAAGAAGATACTGTGGCTTTTTCTAGCACTCATGAGTTTGTCAAGAATTTGAAGACTGAAATTGGTCTAGAATCCGAAATGACGGCTTTGTTTACTAAACAATTTAAAAAAAAATTAGAAATAGATTGCAAATGAACAAATAAACAAAAAACTATTTTTTTTTTTGCACAAATAGCTAAGAGAGTGAATAGATAAAAAAAAAAAATTGTTGTTTGAACATATATGTTCAAAATTTGAATAGAGAAAATTATAGGACCTCTCTCTCTCTCTCTCTCTCTCTCTCTCTCTCTCTCTCTCTCTATTTGTGTATGTATGAGAATTTGAACAAATAAAGATAAAAAATTGAATAGATAATTTTTTTTCAATAGCTAAAAAAATTGTACAGTTGAAAATTTTTTAAACAGATAAAATACTTGAATAGATAGTCAAAAAATTTGAACAGATAGATACAAATTTGAATAGATAGAAAATAATTTGAACAGATAGTGAAAAAAAGTCAACAGATAAATTAAGGGTTAAAATTGGAAACAAAATGTCCTCCTAAATTAATAAAAGGACTTCTCACTAGACTATTTCACAAACGGTGGACAAATATTCACCGTACCTAATTATTTATACATTCCTTAGATTGGATTATTGGATTTACTACCAATTTTTCCTTTAAAATATATATAAAAAACAAATTTGTTAATTGTAGGCGAAATGTCAATATGTTATAAAAGAATAGATTCTTTTCTTTGTAATTATTTTATTATGTACTTCTCAAATGTAAGCTTAAGGGCATTTCTTGAAATCATTGTATTTGAGTATTTCACCATTTATATCATACGGGAGACAATATCTTTTAATCATTCTTTTCATATTGATTCTGCATTTCATTATTTTATAATTGGATCTTAAGATGGAAATTGGTAACAATATCCGAGTAATAAAAGTTGGGACGTTACAACTTGGTGTTAGATTTAACCGGGTTTGAAAAATCTTGGACTCGTGCGTAGTTTTTATACATAATTTATAATTTCTAACATTAATTCAATTAAATCACAATCAATCATAAATTCCTAATTGTTTATTGTAATTCATAATCTACTTTTTAATCTAAATTTAATTTAATTATATTTTATAATTAATTCTAAATCCTTAATTATTTATTATAATTCCTACATTTTTATTCTAATTTTAATTAATTATATTTTAGATCATAATTAATCATATTTTCTTAATTATTTATTGTAATTTCTATCATCTTATTCTAATTTTAATTTAATTATATTTTAGATCAATCCTTAATTATTATTTATTTTATATTTTAATTTAATTATATTTTAAATCACTGATTTTATATTTTAATTATATTATATTTTAATCAACATCTTAATCTAATTTTAGGTTTGGAGAAGATGGAAGTAAAATTGTCTTTTTGTTATGTTAATTTCAGTTTATTTTTTTAGGAAATTATGTCTCTAAAAAATTGTGTGTGATACAACTTCCGTTAGTTTGAATGGAAAAAAAAAATAATAGTTAGATTTTAATCCAAAATTAAATAGGGACTTTCTGGTTATATAAAATGAACTTTGCCAATAATCCAATTAATTTGTTAAGATAATTATATAAAGAGAGAGAGAGAGAGAGAAAAGAGAAAAGAGAGAAAGAAAAGAGAATATCTATATAGTGGATAATGTTGTATAATATTGTTGTATTGAACTATTACAATGGGTGGCTTATATATAGGACTTATTTGGAGTGCTAATGAAGAAACCACGATAATAAGGAAACTTATAGAAATATGGAAACCTAACAAATAATATATTCTAGATATACTTTAACATCACTCCTCAAACTCAAGTAGCTAAACTAACTTGAGTTTGAAAGAACAAAACAAAAAATAAAAAAGAGAGTTTGCTGTGTACGGTAAGCGAAAGAGCCTGCTAGGGGCGATTGAGGACAGTCTGCTACTAGGGTAAATGATAATGGTCTGCTAATGGTGATTGAGAAGAGACTACTGTTAGGGCAAATGAAAGAGCTTGCTAGGGGCGATTGAGAATAGTGTGCTACTAGGGCAAACAAAAAGAGCTTGCTAGGGGCGATTGAGAATAGTGTGCTACTAGGGCAAACAATAAGAGCCTGCTAAGTGTGATTGAGAAGAGTCTACTGCTAGGTCAAATGATAAGGACCTTCTAGGGGGGATTTTTAACGGTGTGTTCACCGTGAGAGGGGCCTTCGAAAGCGACTGATGTAATGGGCCTTGAGAGGCGCTTAAAAAGGAACGAGTGTTGAACCAGCAAACGTGTCACACACGTAACTTATGACATGGTGTTGAACGGTGATAGCAACAAATGAAAGAGTGCTCTAGGGGGTTGACATGGTGCGTTAGAGGGCAACTTAGGTAGTGCGCTAAGGGGCGGCTTGGATGGTTCACATGGTATATCACCATGCTCACCATGATATAGGTATATTACCCCCCTCAAACTCAAATAGATTTTAAAATAGAAACTTGTTTGAGGTTGAAAGGGAGAGAACTGAGAGAGAGTGTGGAAGCACAAAAAATAAAAAAAAAGAATTTTGATTCTGATTTAGATCTAGATTGGAGGAGCGGAAGATTGAGATTTGACGCCTGTAGCAGAGGTGGTGGTTGATTGGCTGTTAGAGATTGGGATTAACACCGGTATGTGCTGAAACACCAGCGGGTAGGGAATGTAAGGTTGTCAATCGACTGCTCATTGATGAACCAAAAAGATAGGTTAGATCTTATAGCTTTGATACCATATTAAGATAATTGTATAAAAGGAGAAAAGAGAAAATAGAGGGAGAGAGGGAGAGAGAAGATAATATCTATATATTGAAAAATGTTGTATACTATTGTTGTATTGAATTACAATAGGTGTATATAGGACTTATATATGGAGTGCTAATCAAGAAACTATAAGAATAAGAAAACGAATAGAAATATGCAAATCTAACAAATATGAAAAATAATTTAATCTAAATATGCTTTAACATAATTGATGATAAGAATTGAAGATTAAAGTAGGCAGAAGTTACCTTTATTTAAAGAAATTGTAGAATGCATTCACCAAAACATTGTAAGAGATCTGTTTGTACAACAACAAAAAGTAATGAGATGATACATTTTTCTGAGATAAGCTTGCAATTTATAGAGTAATCTTATCATAAAAAATATATTATTATATTATGGTTTAAATTTATATTAGAGGTGTAAGTTATATATAATAAAATTTTTATGTCACATGGTTATTAATGTATCATTTTCTGTCTAATTTTGGATATAAGTTAATTTTTTGTGTGAGTTGAAAAAACCTTAAAACATAAAGGACCAAAAAAAAACATATTAAAAACCAAAGTGAAAAATTACCAAATATAAGGAAAAAAAAAATGTAATTACCCTATCTTAAATAATAAAATATGAGTATAGGAAATTGCAAGGAAACTATGCCTTTCTCATTTTCCGTTGTAGTTTATCTAAAAAATATGGAGCTCTCCTATAATTTTATTTGTAACATTTAAACCTCTAGAATTTTATATCAAAGTACAATTTTGGACAGACATAATATGAGTTGTAAAAAGTCTAAATTACCCTTATTTATTTCCGTAATTTTCTTCTTAATGTTATTACAAACCAGAATAATCTCTCCCATTTTTCTTTAATTTTTATATATTATTTTCCTCTTCTTCTTCTCTCATTTCTTTCTCATCCCATGGCAAACCCCACACCTCTTATACCATCATCAAATACATATCTCTCTCTCTAGAATTTAGACCCAAACGCTCATCTCCCTCTCTCTAGAATTTAGACCCACACAAATAGTCCATAATTGCAAACACCTACCAAGCTCATCACAAATCCTCCACTCAACTAGCAACCACCACCTTCTCCTCTCATAGGACCATACTGGTAGCCACCACTACATTTTGGGTCTTGGCTTAGTTAATTGGGTATACCTATGTATATAATGTATGTGTGTTTATAGTGATAAAGAGAAGATGGAGGATGATGGTGGTTGCCATGGTAGAGAATGATAAACATAGATTTTAATTTCTAGGTTAACTTTATTTGAGTTAAGAGAATCATAGATATAAATTTTAGAAGAATAATGAAACAAAAATGAAAAGGAAGATGGAGAAATGAAGGAGATAAGCTAGAGAGAGAGAGAGAGGGAAGCATTTTAGAGAGAGAACCAACATCTCTAGTTTTCAAAAAACTTGGGAAGAAGAAGAAGGTAAAGGATTATCTAGTGTGGTTGATGGGGGGGAAATTTTGGTTTTATGGTTGTATAACACATGCTCTGTCGAAACAAACAGTTTCATCCGAAATTGCATTTTGGTATGAAGTTTAGGGGGTTTAAATGTTATAAATGAAATTATAAGAGGGCTTCATGTTTTTTGGATAAATCACAGGGAGTTAAAGTGTAATTTACTCTATTTTTTATGTTATTTTGTTGCTAGAGTCTCTCTCTCTCTCTCTCTCTCTCTCTCTCTCTCGGCATTGATGCGGTTGTCTCTTTAGGTCTTGGACTTGGCTTCATTTGTATTATTTGAGCCTACAAAGAAAAGAAAGGCAACAACCCCTCTCCTTGTTGCTGCTGTGTGCTCTGACCTCACTCCTATCTCCTGATTGCTTCATCTCTCATCATGAAAATACAAGTTTGAGTTGCTATAATCCATTGCCCATCGACCCCTTAAGCTTTTTTAGTTGTTTATAAGAAAGTTTTCAAGTATAATTTAGTGCAATTTAGTCTGAGGTTGTCTCTTTATGTTTCTTTCTTTTTATTAGATCATCTTTTTTCCTTACATTTTTTTTTAAACTATAAAAGGGTCCTCTTTTTTGATTAATTCATGGGTTATATGAAACATTTTGTGGAACATGTGTTGCTAGAGGTGCAGTATCATGAAAAACTATAGTTTGTGAAAATGCAAAACAGTTCCCCAACTATTATTGTGATATAACGGGCAACTTCCTCGTGCCAAGAATGACCTGTGAGAACTAATAGTACATAAATAAGAGACGTAAATAGAGAGTTGGAATCGAAAACATCTTAAACTTAGTCCAAAAATGGGGTTCGGGAGGCAAAAATGTAAAACAGCCCTCCAACCACTAGTAAGACGTAACGGGCAGCTTCCTCGCGTAAAAAATGACGTGTGATAACAGATGGTACGCAAATAGAACACGTAGATTGTGAGTTAGAGTTGAAAATGCCTTAAACTTAGTTGAAAAAGGGTATTCAAGGGCCAAAAATGCAAAATAGCCCCCCAACCACTATTGGGATGTAACAAGCAGTTTCCTTGTGCCAAAAATGAATTGTGAGAACTAATGGTACGTAAATAGGACACGTAGATTGAGAGTTAGAGTCGAAAATATTTTAAACTTAGTCGGAAAATGGCATTTGTGGAGCAAAAATGCAAAATAGCGCCCCAACCACTGTTGGGATATAACGGGCAACTTCTCTGTGCCAAATATGACCTGTGGCGACAAACAATATGTATATAGGACACGTAGGTTGGGAGTTAGGGTCGAAAACACCTTCAACTTAGTTGAAAATGGCATTCGGTGCTCAAAAATGAAAAAATAATAATTAATTATGTACAATTATTACTTTGTAAAATATTTCTGGTTGCCTGATATATGCGTTTGAGTTTTACATAATTTTCTTTTATATACATTTGAGTATGCAAAACTAATGATTAATTTGAAAAAAATAATTACAATTGAGTTTTATATGATTTTCTTTTATAATTTTAAATATGCCAATATTTAGTCAGTACTAATGATTAATTTTATTTTTACAGATGGTTCTCTGCGTGGAATTGTGGGTATGACTTTTTTTTTTTTTTTGACAAGTACGAAGGACATTGTTTTTAGTCTTATAGATTACTATTGTTCATACAAATTACTTTTTTTGTGTGGCATATATTTTATTTTGGCGTGGTACAAATTAGTTTTTGGTGTGGTACAGATTACTTTTGACATGATATTGTGGATATCAATTTTTTGTGTATAGTGGGCATGATTTTTGTTTAATCTGTTGTTCTGTATGGAATTACATTTTTGAGGTTGGATTATACTTGAGTTGTACGGAATTTCTATTACATTTAGAATTTGATGTTAAATATTAATTTTTTGGATGGTTGAAAGTGAAATGTGTGCATGTTATAGAATGGTTGATAATATAATCAGTATATGGATTATTTTGTTTGCATACAAGGTATAGGTTGCACTAATAATGGAATAAATACAGGTGGTCGAGAAATTAATTAAAAAAAATAGATTATAAAGTTTTTGGTGACTAAATATTTGGTAGCCAAAAATGCAAGTAAAGGTTTTTGGTAACTAAATATTTAGTAGCAAAAAAAAAAGAAAAAAAGAAGACTTTTGGTGATCAAATAGTTAGTCAAAACAAATCAAGATGGGGGAAGAAACTATTGCCGACTAAATATTTTAGTCATGAAAGAACATGGCATCCTTCGTCAATTAAAATTTTTGGTCGTAAAATGCAATAAAATAAAAATATCCAATTCTTTTGGCGACTAAAATATTTGGTCGTGAAACATAACGGCGACTAAACTATTTGGTGGCTAATAGTGACATAAAACGGTGACTAAAATATGTAGTCGCTAAATGCATTATTATTAGTGACTAAGACGTTTTAGCGACTAAATATTTTAGTCGTTGAAAGAGAATTCCATACTGATTTAATTACTTTCGGCGATTAAATCTTTCATCACCAAAAAGTGGCCATTGGCGACTTAGTTTGTTTTAGTAGCCGATGATAAGATAATTAGTGATTTGTGACAACCGGCCCCTTTTCTCCTTTTCTTTCCCTTTCTTCGCTTCGTCTTCTTTTTTATTTTCATTGTACTGAAATGTCCGAAAAATGGTTTCATAATTCTTATTTTCTTCGGTGTTGAATTTCGGTCATTCCGGAGGATGCGCGGTGAATCCGAGGTGCCCAGAAGCGAAGTTGAAAACTTGGGTGGCTGGACCAGGGCCACATGTGCGGAGGAGGGCCACTTGAATGGTGGGGAGGGCCGATCGAACAGTGAAGCTTGACACCCCGAATTTGCATACTGTCTAAGGGCGCATGAGCGGATAAGTGGGCCGCACAAGCAGCCAAGGTGGCCGCACGAGCGGTGGAGAAGGCTGCACGAGCGGCTAACTGTTTTCTTACAACATTTTGGTCCGAATATATATCACCTCTAACTCATTTTTCTCTCATTCTAAACCTAATTTCTCTCCTCCTTCTCTCTATAAAACACCTCAATCACCCAAAACTCTTTGATTCTTGTGATTCTTGGAGCAAGATCATCAACATTTTCCCTCAAATCTTGAAGATCTAGGTTGGGGCTTCACTTGGGTGGAAGAAATCAAAGCTCTCTCTCATCTTTCAAAGCTAGGACTTCATCTCACCTTTCATTAACAAGCTTGAAGTAGGGATTTCTTGAGTTATATATACTAGTTGTGCTATTTGGGTGTTGATTTAAAAGTGCTCTTGAAGTTTTGTGTTGATTATAGATTTTGTTCAAAATGTAGAGATTTAGGAATGTGGGTTTGTATCTCAACTATTTTACAACTTCTTGAGAGTTTTTCCCTCTATTAAACTTGTGAAAGATGATTTGATGGGGTTTCTCTTAGGGGATGAGAAAAACTTGTTTTTAAAAGAAAACCCTAGAAATTTGGGGGTTTTCGTAAAATGGAAAAATGTCCTTGAATTTCTATATTTTCTCATGTTAAAATGGATGAATGAGAGTGAGTTTCATCAATGTTTTACAAAATGGAAAATTTACTTGATATATGAGAATGAGGTGTTAAATTAATATTTTGCTCATACTTGAATAAGCAAGGTTGTGGTGTGACTAATTATTGAAAACCATAGATGGTGGAAAAAGTATAAACATTGGGGGTTTTATTTGAAATATGTCACTTGTAATATTCAAGAGACTAATTGGTTATGGTATGTGAAATGAGAATTGTGATGATGTGTTGATGACACGTGTTAATATTGTGGATGAACATTGAAAAGAGAATATGAGAATGTGAATGTTGACATTGTTGTAGAGATATGCGAAAATGGAGAAATGTTATGAGGTATGGAAAGGATTATTGCATTGCATATTACTTCATTTATCATTGTGCATCTTGAATCCAAATTGAAGAGATTTACATCATGAAGAAATAAAATGTTATTGTAATGAGAACTAACGGAAATGTTGATGGGGTAAATACAGTGGTAAGTCCAGATAGAGGGTGTAGATGAATTTGATAAGTTGGCCTGAGTGTCTAGGGTGAAAGACCCGAAAGCCACGCGGATAGGTGTCGAGCCTTCCGGTTAATACCGGTAAAAATGACAGTTTGGTAGTACTCGTAGAGTCTACTTACAGAGACCAACCTAGGGATTACTAGTGTTGTATTTACCGCCCCTGTTGATTTAAATATTGGAAGTTTGAAGTTGATGAGATTACAAAATATTATTGAGAACATGTTGATTTTGAAATAGTGCATTGAAATAAAATTCTCCTTCATCCACTTGCATGGCATTACATATGCATTTCTTTTTAACGTTGATGGAATTGGCATAACTATATATTCTTTGTGAGGAATCTCTATTGGGCTTTATGCTCACCCCTATGGGATTTGGTGCAGGTATAGATGTGGTGACCCCATCAAGCTAAGGGCGTGAAAATGTTTTGAAGAAGAGTAGTTTAACTCTTATTTTGTGTGATATTTTTTGTAAGCCAAGGGCTAAGGTGTATAGGTCCGAGAGACCATTTTATGTAACCGGGCTACTGCCTTGGAACTTGTAAGCCCTTGAGGGCCTTAATTGTTTTGGTTCAATGATTTTCTTTACATGCTATAGATTCATGTTCTAGCTGTAAATAGATGTATAATTGCATGTGAGATTACTTTTGTAAACATTCAGAATTATGTAAACGAACCTGGTTAATATCTCATTTTGGAAGTGCGTTGATGTAATAGTTATGTGGGATTATTTTCGGGGCGTGACATGATCAACGTAAATTTAGTTGCCATTGACTATCGTTGACAAGGTGTTGGTGACTAAGTGTGCGATGAAAAACTTTAGTCGCCATTAAATTTCAGCGACTAAAAAAGATCCTTCGATTACTAAAAATTTGGTAGCTAAAAGTGTAATTTCCTGTAATGACTTAGCCATTTTTGAAGATCTTAAAGATTAATGGTTGATCTCTACCCTCCATCTCTTTCTTGCTATATTTGTTAGGGAAATCTTATGGTGTGCACCCCATATGCACTTTACTGTCTAATTTTACTATAAAATTTTGTTACATGAATCACAAAATATGTAATCACCTAATAAAATTAGCATAACTTAATGTCCAAAATTTTGAGATTGATATTGCAAAAGTTGTGACTTAGTTATGACATCTTTTTTTTATGTTAATTTTTAACGAGAGTACGTATTTTGTGATTCATGTTGCGAAAATTTTATTATAAAATTACGCATTTTATGGTACGGTGCATATGGTATGTTCCCTTAAAGGGGTGCACACCATATCTATATCTGTGGGCAGGCTTTCTCTCCAATCCGAGATTGGATTGGAGCATATTGTTGGGCCCATGGGGTCCACCACGGGTCCTGTTTCGATAATTCGAACCGCTGAATGTGTAGAGTTCATCGAGTACTTCATCCCTGCAAAAAATCACGTTAATAGGATACCAATAGCCATTTGATCAAATCCTATTCCAGTTAATGGTAAATATGATTTTAAAAAGAAATTATTGACAGAAATCTGATTCGGTCAAGTAGCTATCGATATCTGATCAACCTGATTTTTTTGTAAGAATGAAATAGTCGATGAACTCTATGCATTGAATGGTTTGAATTATCAAAATAAGACTCGTGGTAAGCCCCATAAGCCCGAACAATACAGTCTAGTCTATTATGTGAACTGGACATGATCTGATTCCATATCTATACTATTATATATATGGGAAAATGTTTGGGACCCCTACAAAGGAGGACCCTCACTACCCCAACTGATGTATTGACCATTGATGTATCAGAATTTTTTTTTCCTATCTACGATAGTGACATAAATGATCCAGATCATTTTAAGAGTTGTGGAGTTCTGTTTTGTGCGAGTCTCTATCATTATTGCATATATATGTGAAGGCTTGAAGTGCGTAGGCCCGTGATGGTTTGAAATGTTGTTGACACAATGTAATATTAAAAAATAAATTCATTTATAATAATAAAAACTTTTAGTCTCTCAAGTCAAAAAGTAATAAAAATAAAAAAATAAAAAATTGCATTTTGACCTTGAAATTTATTTATTTTGAAGTACATTTCTAAATATTATTAATGATAAGTATTACATTATAAGACATAAATAAAGGCTTTTATTAAGGATTTGATTTATTTTAAGTTGTTATCTCAAGTTGAGAAAATGTTTAGGTTTAGTAAGCTCATTGTGAGACTGATTTCGGTAATCAGAACTGTTTACTTTTTAGAACTTCTAAGGATATATGTGAAGAAAACATTAAATAAGCATAACTACTCTTGTATAAAAAATAGTAGAAACTTTTAAAGTTGAGTTTGTTTTTACATAGAGACCAAAATACCCCTTTGCATTTCTCTCAATTTCACCGCTTAATGTCTCTTCCATTATTTTATTTTCTTATAAATATGATTTATTTATTTATTAATTTTCAATGCATATACTGATCATATAATTGTAAATAAAGTATTTTTATTTATTTGATTTATTATCTTTTGAAATAAATTGAAATGTATTTTTATTTTTATTTTTTGTTGTAATATTATAGCATTAGTGGATTGATTGATTTATTTATTTTTTATTCCAAGAAATTTTTATTTATTTAAAAAAATATCTAATTTTTAAAAATCACCATATTTATTACTACTTGTATTTTACATTAATATTTCTACCAGTAATTTACATTTCCCATACAAGTGGAAGTTGTTTGGAAAATGCTATGGACCCCAAATGAATTACCAAATTTTCTACCAAACCTCCCACATGAATGTGGGACTCACACAAATCATATGTGTGTGGTTTGGTAGAAAATTTGGTAATTTATTTGGGCCCCTAATATAACTCTTACTAATTACATTCTTAACATGTTAACAAGAACCGTAAATAAATGTTCAAAATATGCCTACCTACATATACTCATAAAGTTGGATTGTCTCCAATCCTATATACTAGTCTAATTTTGGATTTATGGGAAGAGCACAAGTTACATTAATGATCAAAATCATTTATTTTTAGATACTATGTATAGTTTCGTTGAAAATCATATTAATCTGATAAATATAGCCACATTATTTCAATGTATTTATTCTTAAAAATGGATGATATATTTTTAAAATTATATTTATCATTCACTTTTTAAAAACAATACATTGAATTTATGTGATTACGCTTTATTAATTTAATATAATTGTTTTCAAATATGATTTATACATAAATATGTAAAGGATCAATTATCTGAAAATCATGGATGTGAATGTGATGACCGGGTGCGCTACACGTTTCTTTTTCCTCATTTAACTTTGGGTTGGTTATGTTGGGATGTCGGTTTGACTTGAAATCTTATTAATCGCTTGGGTTTGTTCTGTACGGGAATCCTTCTCAAAATTTTGTTCATGTTTGTCCTGGTGTTGAATTTCTCTAATTTCGAAGAGTGAGAGGTTAGGTTCGAAGTGCCTAGAATTGAGCCGAGAAAATTCTGGGCTGGAAGACCAGGGCCGCACGAGCGAGGCCTTGGGCCGCACGTGCGAGAGATCAAGCCGCACGTGTGGGAAGGTGTGACATTTTCAGCCTTGCACATTGCATTATATGCAGGTGCGGGCTAAGTGCGGATTGGAGGGCCGCACGTACGAGGATCAGTGTCGCACGTACGGGAAGCAGGCTCCGCACGTACGGGGCACTGGGCAGTCTGAAATCTTTGTTTTTTTTTTTTCTCTTTAGGGCTGTGTGTGTATCACTTTTAGCCTATCTCTCTCTCTCTCTCTCTAAAAATCATTTCCTCTCCCTTCTCTCTACATTCCATACACCGAAACTCTTCAAACTATTGATCTCCTTAGATCCATTGCATCTTTAACCCAAGTTCCTTCATCAAAGTTGAAGAGCTCCTCAAGAGCTACATAGTGTACGGTGGAGATTGGATTTTGGCACCATCAATTTTTTTTCTCTTTAGGGCTGTGTGTGTATCACTTTTAGCCTATCTCTCTCTCTCTCTCTCTCTCTCTCTCTAAAAATCATTTCCTCACCCTTCTCTCTACATTCCATACACCGAAACTCTTCAAACTCTTGATCTCCTTAGATCCATTGCATCTTCAACCCAAGTTCCTTCATCAAAGTTGAAGAGCTCCTCAAGAGCTACATAGTGTACGGTGGAGATTGGATTTTGGCACCATCAATTTCTAGGGTTTCATCTCTTTTCTTCTTCAAAGCTTGAGGTAGGGACTTCTTTGAGTTATATATACTTGTTTGTGAAAGGTTGATGTTGATTTTGAAACTTTTTTAGAGATATTCCAAGGGTTTTGGTTTTTGACTCAAGAAATTGGTGGCTTGTGAAAGAAATTCATCTTCTGTTTCATTAAAAGATTTTCTTGAGTAGTTGAAACACATTTGCATAGAAATGATGTTTTTGGTGGGGTTTTGTCAAGATAATGAAGAAATATATTGTTGTGTGGAAAAACCTAGAAATTTGGGATTTTCCTTAAATGAAAGAAGATGGGGGTACATGGTTGATATTATATATATGTATATGTATTTACTTTGTTGTGTGTCATGATAAGTAAAGAAAATGGAGGATTCGTTGTTTTTATACAAATGCATATATATTGATGACGGTTTCTTAACATATGAGAATCGTTGGGATTGGAAGTTGTTGTCCAAATATTTGTTATAGTTTTTGAAATGGTTAAAATGATGGAAGTGTATGAATTATGGGTTTATTGTTATATATTGATAAATGATAGCAACTTTTGGCCATTGTTTGGAATGGCATTGAAAAGGGAAAACGGAAGTCTTGAACTTATGAAACATGTATTGGAATTATGTTGAAAGTAGAGAAACATGACGTGGTATAGATAATTGTTGCATTGGCTCTTCTAAAACCTTGCATGTCATGAACATTGAATTGGGATTTGAAACTTTCATCGAGAATGAAATATAAAATGAAACCATGGAAATGTTTATGGGGTAAATACGTTGGTTAGTCCGGATAGGAGGTGTAGATGGAATTGATTAAGTTGGCCTGAGTGTCTGGGGTGAGAGACTGAAAACACGCGCGGAGGAGGTACCACTTCCCTCCCAGTTAGCAACCGGTAAAGTGGGGTTTTTGGTAGTGCTAGTTATGCTTACTTGCAGACACCAACCTAGGGATTACTTGAGTCGTATTTACCGCCCCAATGAATAAATTTGTAAACTTCTGAATTGTAGAGAATTTTATGCATGGTGGTTGTCAAAGAGATGTAAAAGAAATCTTTATTTTAAAGGCATTGCATGGCATGTGCATTCATATAGTGAATTCTTGGATAACGTATATACTTTGTTAAGATTTCTCTACTGCGCTTTATGCTCACCCCTATGGGATTTTGGTGCAGGAAAAGATATGATAATCTCGCCGAATTGAGGGCGTGGACATATTTGTGAAGAGTAAATGACTCTAGTCTTTGTTGTGATTTATTTTGCTAGCCAAGGGCTAAAAATGTATGGGTTCGTGGAACCATTTTTGTGTAACCGAGCTAAGCCTTGAAAATTGTAAGCCCATGAGGGCATTTATTTATTTTTGGGATTTGATGTTCTACATGCTATAGATTCATGTATTTTTATGCCATTGAATGTATAATTCGCATGTGGGACTTTTGTACAAACCTTATTCATAAGTGGTGTAAAGGTTGGAGATTTGCTATTATTCCTCAATGGATGTTGGTGGATGTACCTAATTTGTGTTGAGTTATTTTGGGACATTACAGTGAAGCTTATGATGGACCCATGAACCCAAAACTTGATAGTCTAGTCTCCAAATGCTTACTGTATCCTAAGATTAAAGGTTTAAGGAGGTTCAGGACAGATAGCTACACCCATATTCATATCGTTCATGTAACCCAGCAAATTTCAATAGGGAACGGAAGGAATTTTGAAAAATAAAAAGCAAAACTTATCCAATGACATATTTTATGAATACTAATTTTAATAATAAAGTTAGGCCTGGCATCTTTCTACTTTAGATTTAGATTGAAGGGTGCTTTCCGAATTTGTAGAGTCCATTATGAGTCCTGTTTTAACGATATGAATAGTTTATTTTGATGGACTCTTCATCTATATTATTCACAAAATAATTAGGTCCATCTAATGATTGTAGCCTATTAATTTATCATATTTTTTCACAAAATAAATAAATAAAGAAATAAAATAGATGGTTTATTTTAAAAAATACACTTGTTGTCTATATATATATATATTGGAGATATGCAACATATTGAATAAATTACGATTATCAAATCGATCTAATTTTTTTTATTATAAATAATATAAAAAAAACTGAACCTACCAAATTAACAATTTAAATTTTCAAAACGGGATTAGTATGCGCCATACATGCCAAGATAGAATCCTCTTGTCTAGAAGCCCGTCCTTGAAGGTATCCTTTCCTTTAATTATTCAACCACATCAGAATGTACAATAGACCCTCTTGCGTGAAATTATTTTATCCGAAATACCTGCACGTATTTGATCTACTTACAGATAAGTCTATGGCCAGAATTAGCATTAGACAAAAATTAAAAAAATTATAAATAAATAAACCTTGATTTGAAAAAGGAAAAGAAACTTAGGTAGATTTTAACCTCTCAAACGTTGAAGAAAATGAAAATAACACGACCAAGATATGAACCATACAAATCCAGCACCATCAACCTTGCTCAATCCTGAGTTATGGTAAGAGATATTCAACTTTCAATAAAGAGTGTACATAAAAGAAAATTCTGCACAAACACGAAAAGTCATAAAGAGAAATGAAAACGTTGGACGGAACTGTTGATATCACCCCATGTGAAGGGGGTGATTCTCTTCACATGTGAACACACATAGCACACCAAGTCAACAATGGAGGCTATCAAGAATGGAGGCCACCAACCATGTCAAGGAAGGCGGCCAGCCAATTCACATGGAAGACTCCCTCTCCTCCAATGTGTATAAATGGAGGTTGAGAGGAGAGTTGAATGAGTGAGCAAACCGAAAGGACAAACCAAAGAGAGTGAGAGATGCGAGACGGAGAGACCGTCTCTCTCGGTGTGAGAGAGGGAGATGGGAGAGTGGCTGAGTGAGGAGAGTGTGAGCTCCTCCTCTATTGTAATCTTTCTGTAATCTTTCCATTGGTATAGTGATAACCGGTTACTCTCCCGTAGATGTAGGCTTTAATGCCGAACCACGTTAAATATGGTGTCTCCTTCTGTGTGGGTGTGTTTTTCTGCTTGCTATGATTTCTATAAGGTCTTGGGCAGGATCCCAGATTCCAACAATTGGTATCAGAGCCTCATTGGTGCGTTTCGGAACAAAAACAATGCGTTGTTCGAAACTGCCCAGAAATGAAGTTGCTCGAAATCAGGTTTTGAGCATACTAGGAGCAAGAGCTCGACGAAAGGAGTCCAAATATGCAAAGTAGAGCCCTAGAGGAGCCCGGACGCGCCCTCACGCGCCACCTGAATAAGGCGCGTGAGGCCTAGTCTCAGCACGCGCGGCGAAGGAAGAAGACGAGTAGGGAGGCGCGTGGGTATGACATCAGCGTGACGTCAGCGAGCCGTTGACTGAAGCCGACCAAGCCGTTGACCTAGCTGTTGACCAGAGCTGCCAAGCCGAGCCGGATCCGAGCTGCCAAGCCGAGCCGGAGTCGTTGACCAGTTGTTGACCAACCGTGCCGCCAGCCGCTGACGTCAGCCAAACCAGAGGAGTTATCAGGTGCAACGCGGCTAAGGTGTAGCCGTATATCTGAGGCATACAAAATGTTTTAGCTAGATCTAAGTCATTCGGAGTCCGTTTTTGGCGATCCAACAATGCTTTCCAACTATTTGGAGTATTTTAGACACATCCGTACAGTCAGATTTTGGAATCGGTTTTTTTGTAAAAAGAAGGTAGATTAAAGTGGCAGACGGCATCAGGTACAGCGGATGGAATATTCTGTTGGTACACGAAATATTCCTTGAACTTCTAAAAATTGCAATTTGGCCCAGAATTTTTCAGAAAATTGTGGTGTGGCCCAACTTTTGGGGAAATTTTTCAGTGAGGTCCCCGGAAGTGCAGCGAAGGTTGGTCCTAGCTAAACGGACCGCTCCGGACGCAACCGCGAGGTCAGAATAGTGAAATTCTAAACAATTTTGAAAGATTGTCAAAGCATGGGAGTTTGTCATCTTCAACACTCGAAGGAAGGTTGACGGATATTGTGGAACGCTGCGGATTCACTGAAGAGGTTAGAATGGACAGATTCTGACCGGATTAGACAACCAGATACAAATCGAGATAGATCATTGAAGACCAAAGGAGATCAGGCTTAATCAAATGGCAAATCAAGGGAGATCAGGATTGGTCAAGGGCGATCAGAAGAATTGCGCATGATTATCTCAAGATCAACAATGTCTAGGAAAGTTCTGTAAAAAAGACACTGTCTAAGGAGACTGGTTCTTAAGTGGGACCGGTTGTGACCCCACCAGTCTTTCCTGGGAACTTTCTTGGTTGTTGATGTGATCGGAGGTAGTTCAATCAAAAGTCCACTTCATTAGATAGATGATTTGGCAACAAGTACAGGCTCAGGGAAATGCTGTGGCTGTTGGAGCTACTGTATACGAGTAGGCACTGATGGTATGTGGACGTGTAGAACAATAGTTGCAGAGGAGCATACTAAGCGCAGAAGCACAAATGCAGACGTGCAGCAGTACAAGGGTACGCTAGAGTGTCGTATAGAGGCGCGAGAAGAGTGTGTAGCAACGGGTTGTTGAAAATTCATAGGAACTTCCAGACAGAAATTAAGACAGATAATACGCAAGAGTGCGCGCCAAGGAGTGGCAAGTTTTTTTCTCTATGGTGGTTTCTTTAGTTCCATGGCAGCAGAAGATAGAGTTGATGCGGATCTCTCAAACAAGCTCGACGCAGGGAGACCAGAAGCCATGGGTGCGAGCACTATGCAAGAAAGTGCATAGCTGACGATGCTTTGACAGATGGAGCTACTGTCAACCATCAATCTACTAGACAGCAAATCAGGGGTTGTAAAGGCACAGACAACAAGCGTATGTGGAAACGCCAGGAGGTTGTTCAGAAGTGCAGAGGACAAAGGCTGATAGTTCAGAGGAAAAGCTCAGAGTAAAGAAGACCGAGGACGTTGATGAACAACGAGTTTTTTATTGCTCCAAAGACTTGTCCTGCAAGATAAGGCATGACAGTCAAGGGCATCCCAGCTGGGGGTGCAGGACATCCAATCATGGGGTGTCGGATATCTTGGTTGCACAAGTTCAAGCATAGCAAGTGTAGACATCCGAGACAGGAAGCGTGGAAGAGATCTGTGGGAGATAGGAGCAGAGGCTCTCTCCAA
Organism: Camellia sinensis; assembly: GCF_004153795.1. Lineage (NCBI taxonomy): Eukaryota > Viridiplantae > Streptophyta > Magnoliopsida > Ericales > Theaceae > Camellia > Camellia sinensis. The sequence goes on along the minus strand of NW_021025370.1, from coordinate 318,260 downwards.
ATCAGAGTGTGGTGTGAGTTGAGTTGAGGATGTAGGATTCCCTCCTCCTCTTGTATCTCTGGTGTATTATCTCTAGCTTTCAGGGGATGCATCGTCTCAGTGAGGAGATGCAGACTATGTTGAATTTGGGCGTGACAAGATTAGCAGCAGTGTGTGCATTGGATCACCTCACATGGGTTGAGGGGGTGATTTGTTGATATCACCCCACCAGAAGGGGGTGATTCTCTTCACATGTGAACACACATAGCACACCAAGTCAACAATGGAGGCTATCAAGAATGGAGGCCACCAACCATGTCAAGGAAGGCGGCCAACCAGTTCACATGGAAGACTCCCTCTCCTCCAATGTGTATAAATGGAGGTTGAGAGGAGAGTCGATGAGTGAGCAAACCGAAAGGACAAACCAAAGAGAGTGAGAGATGTGAGACGGAGAGACCGTCTCTCTCGGTGTGAGAGAGGGAGACGGGAGAGTGGCTGAGTGAGGAGAATGTGAGTTCCTCCTCCATTGTAATATTTCTGTAATCTCTCCATTGGTATCGTGACAACCGGTTACTCTCCCGTGGACGTAGGCTTTAATGCCGAACTACGTTAAATATGGTGTCTCCTTCTGTGTGGGTGTGTTTTTCTGCTTGCTATGATTTCTATAAGGTCTTGGCCAGGATCACAGATCCCAACAGGAAATATTCACAGAAACTTAAAAGAGCACATAATTTAAACATGTAAGTCTGCAAAATAAAAAGAGATACCACTAAGATTTTAACACCATGTGAGATTTTAAATCTCCTTGCTTCCTTGATACCGGCAAGATTCACAAGAATTTTCAAAATCAATTTTCTTCACCTTTGTGTATCTTAATGTCTTACCAAACCTAAACAATAAAAAGAAAAATTGAAAAATATAGCTTTTGCAAAGTGTATTTATTAAATTGAAACAGAACATGATCAACCCATGAAGAAAGAGAAATGAAACGATAACTACCAAACAAAAGTCTTTAACTGTAAAAGTTTATAGTGGTTTGTTTAAACCAAGGATGTGATCAAAGAAAAGTTTAAGCAAATAATAGCTCACCTTAGCTTTTTGCTCAGCTATCTGCAAATCTTGCAATGAATTGAAGAGGAAACACAAGACAGTATTTTGGACTTTATTGTTGCATATCCGTGGAATCATAAAAGCATAATAAATACTCACTTACAATAATAATAATAATAATAATAATAATAGTTAATAAAAATATAAGCATGATGAAATACTGAAATAAAATATGAATGATTGGAATAATTTTTTATCTTATCTCCCTTGATTGAATAGTTTATTTGGTCAATTATGTATAATAATTTAAGTTAAGTTACAAATACACCCTTAAAATTTATGAAAGTACAATTAAATGCTTATAACACTGCTTGAATGCATTACTCTTGAAAACTCACTTTAAACTTAATAGCTTAAACCAACTAGATTTGTTTAGTTGTTATTCCTCTACATTCTTATTTGTGATATCAAGGGATCAATCCTTTGCTATGTTATTTTATTCTATTATTTTTTTACTAGAGTTATTTTTTAAGTTAGTTGTTGGGTTTCTATTCAATTCATATTTATAAATAATTTTCTACTAATTAATAAAAAAATAATCTTAACCATTTGATTAAACACTTTTCGAAACAATTGTTCTCGCAGTTGGTTGCTATTGTGATTTGTTAAGCTTGTAAGAATATTCGTAAAGCGGCCCATATACCACATGTTTGTTTTATTTATTTATGTATATATTTATTATATATATTTAATAAGTTTAATGGTTAATAAGTAACTAATGTCTGTTCACTATCCCATATGATGGTTTCATGGGACGTTACAACTTCCCTGATGGTGGGAAGTTATAAGGAGTTATGCTTAGATATAGGTCCAAGCCTATCTGTATATATGCGCCTATCTGTATATATGCCTGTGGTAGCCATCAAATACAGACGTTGTTTTGGTAGACAAAATAGGCTTGAAACTCTTTTTCCATATGGTTCTATGAAAGTATTCTTGTGAGTGTGTTTTGTTTATTCAAGACTTGACCATTCATGAACAAGATTCAAAGGCTTGAACATCATGACAGGATGTATTATTCTTTCTGAATTAAAATAATTTTAATTCTCACAATTCGAGCTCCTAAAAGAAGCAATCACACAAGAAGAAGAATAAGAAGAGAATTTGAAGGAGTTCAGAATTTAGAACACCAAGACATCCGATGTTGAAATCGATCCATAAGAATATTTTTGAGTTTACAAATTAAGAACTTATCTATTCCACAACTATCAGAAAAAACAAAAGAAGTGGGTTGTTGTGATCACTGGAGTTGGAGAAGGTGGAGGAACACAGAAGGCCGACATGAGTTTATCTAAATCTCTCCATTTTTTCCTTTGCTATGAATAATGCAGGCGAGTCGTTAGATCAAAACGAGGACATTTGTCCAATAGAGATGACAGGTTGAATTGGAGGAGCGAAACCAGTTATAGAGTAATTTTTTTTTTTTTAAAAAAAAAAACCTTAAATGAAATGATATTCCTACATAATTTTCATGTAGAATCGAATACAAATTATATGTCAATGTCACTTTTACAATTATGAACTATAGTAATGAACTATAGTAATGAGAAATTTAACTTCCAAGGAGTGTTTATAAATGTGACACATCATTACATATAAATTTATTGTATACAAATTCTATGTTTATATAATTACTAAAGAATAAAATACGATTAAGATTTAAATATAACCAAAAAAAAAAAAAATTCATTTCAAAACCAAAGTCTCATCGATTGTTCAACTAAGATATATGTATATATATAGTGTGTATATATATGCGTGTGTGTGTATGTAAAGAGAGACAGATCGAACAAAAACGTTAAACGTATATGAAAGTAATAAAACCTGATATGCATGTCGAATAGTATCAACCATGATAAAACAAAAAAAAAAGAACTTATAGAATTTTTAAACGAAAAATTATTTTTTATTTTATGATGTAAAATATTTTTGGTAAAATTAACCATTTAGGATAAGTTTTGAAAAATTATTACATAATTGTGAAAATTTTTATGATTTTAATTATTAATATTTATAATCTTTACTATTTTTTTGTAAATATTTTTTCTAGCCACCACTTCTATGCAATTCTCCCAATATTTTACTTAAAAAATATTTACTTACTTTTTGACTAACAAAACAACAAAAGAATAAAAAAATTTGGGTAAATTACACTGATACCCCCTGACATTTATATTTATTACAGTTCTCTCCCTCACTTTTTAGAAATTACATCTCCCCCTCCTGAGGTTTAAAGTTTCATTACAGATTTTCCTTTCAGCAATTTAATTTTTTTAAATACCAATTTTGCCCTCATTGGGTAAATTACATTGACACCCCTCACATTTTAGAAATTACAATCTCCTCCCCAAGGTTTAAAGTAGCATTACCAATTGCCCCCTTGGTTAGTATTAGTTGGAAAAAAAATTCATTGAAAAAAAAAATTTATTTGAAAAAAAAAATTAATTGAGAAAAATTTTTGTTAGTAAAATTTTTAAATTTTTATTTGAAAACCAACGTAAACTCATTTTTTGAATTTACATTTTTTCTTCAAATATACAAACTGAGACAACCATTTACAAATCAAAAACATTATCAAATAAGTTTTTATGACATTTTTAAAAAAAAATTAAATATAAATTGAAAATAAAATGGTTACCAAACAGGCCTCATATAGTAAAAATGTCGTAAAATTAATAAATTATCAAAAGATTCTTAAGTTATGTATGGTTTGATTTTTAGAATTTTTTTTTAAAAATTAAAAATTAATTTGGTTAAGAAATAAAAAATAATTATCATTTAAGGGTAAAAAGTAATTATCATTTTAACTTTTGGGTAGGCTACATGCATACGTATGGCAGTTTCAATTTAATTTGTAAAAAATTATTTCTTACCACTTGAAAGATAAAAATTATATAAAAATGATAATTATTTTTTATTTTTTATTTCTTAACCAAATTAATTTTTAATTTAAAATTTTTTTTTTTTCTAAAAATCAAACCATACATAGCCTAAGAATCTTTTGATAAGTCATTTCTTGCGTTGGTAACTTATTTAATTATTTGTTAATTTTACAACTTTTTTACCATCTGAAGCCTACCTGGTAACCATTTCGTTTTCAGTTTTCAATTTTCAATTTATATTTACAAAAAATTAAAAACTGTCATAAAAACTTGTTTGATAATGTTTTTGGTTTATAAATGGTTGTCTCAGTTTGTAAAATTAAGGAAAAAACGTAAATTCAAAAAATGAGATTACGTTAGATTTTAAACAGAAATTTAATAATTTTACTGACAAAATTTTTTTTCAAATAATTTTTTTTTTCAAATAATTTTTTTTCCAATTAATTTTTTTTTCAATGATTTTTTTCCAACTAATACTAACTAAGGGAGCAATCGGTAATGCTACTTTAAACCTTAGGGAGGGGATTGTAATTTTTAAAATGTGAGGGGTGTCAATGTATTTTACCTAGTGAGGGCAAAATTAGTATTAAAAAAAATTAAATTGCTGATGGGGGGAATCTGTAATGAAACTTTAAACCTCAAGGGGAGAGATGTAATTTCTAAAAGGTGAGGGAAAAACTGTAATAAAGATAAACCTCAGGGGGTGTTAGTGTAATTTATCCAAAAAATTTACTTATATATCTATATTTATTTCTATACTATTATTAAAAATGAACAACTCACTTAATTTTCATAAAACTCTTTCTCTTCTTTTGTTAAGTGACATTCTGTCCTTCGCAAGAAGGTACAAGACTTGAACCTATCACCAGTGATTGGCATAATAAAAAATAATTTCACCACTCAAAACAATATAAAAATATATTTTTAATTTAAAATTAAAATTTATATTTTAAACACACTTATAATAATAATTTGATTCCCACAATTAAAAAGTCCTCAATTGTTGAGAGTACTAGAATCCAGAAGGCACTTTCCTGCAGCAAGTCTCTACGCGTTTCACGCTATTTGAATTATATGGTTTGTATGAAAATCATGATTAAGCGTGATTGAAAAGCTGTTTGCTAAGCTAGAAATAAGCACTACACTACTACTAAGAAAATGACAATGATCAAATATAAAATAGTCATTTTAGTTGGTGACATTTCAAATCAAAGCTCTACCTTTGTCCAAAGAAAAGGTTGCTTTCATGCCTAATTATACGTAAGTGGAAAGTGAAATAAAATATTTACAATTCTGTGATAATTTCAATAATTGCAAACAAAATGGGGACGTAAAAAATTATTTATTAATTACTTATTCCTACACACGTGAAATTATACTTTGGTCCATGGCAGTATCATCCGGTGCCTCTACCATATTTTCATTGGTTAGTTCCATGTTGGTGGGAGCATGTGAGGATATTATATTATTATTTATTCATCAAACCATCTACCAATTAAATGTTGGTAGAGCACAAGTTGAACTTTCACATTATAAAAAAATTAAAATTTTAGAAAGTAAAATTTAGAGATAAAATTATTTTTTAGGAATTAAATATTTTTATTGTAAAATGTACCGTTATTATATTTTTAGTAATGAAAATTAGACATTAGTAATGAATTATTATTCTTTTGTGACTAATTTTTTTGTCTAAAAAAATAAACTATTTTGAGACCAAATTATTTTATTCTTAAAAGTCTATTTATTTGTGGCATTGTCAAAATTTGGCGCTAAAAGTTTTATTTTTGATTTTTTGTGACGACCTTTTAGCGACTATTCTCATACCGATAGAAATTGATCCCTAAATATTTTTTGCAACAAAATTTTCACTTTTAGAAACCAAAACATTTGGTCTCTAAAACTCTTATGTGTTGTAGTGGCACCTAGACCATCCAATAACTTCTATCTACACATGGAATTTGGATAAGATAGTTTTAAATGCACCCTAAAAATTAAGTTGAGCATTCCATTACTTTGAAAATCTCAACCCTAATTTTGATTATTTTTTTTTTGTTGGACACCCCAAAAGACCTAATTAATCCCACTCTTACCCCTTTCAATAACTTGCTGCCAAGATTCCTACCTCCATTGGAGCCTTCTCTGCCGCCGTTTCCACTTTCATACGCCCACCATCTTTTTTCAATCATGGTTGCCCCCTTTTCCTTCCTCTGCATCCTCCTTTCTTCTTCTTATTCTTCTTCTTCTTCTTAAAAGAAGAAGAAGAAGAAGAAGAAGACGGGGCTGCGAAGACGGTTAGTGACAAGAGGAGAGAAAAGAAGAAGAAGAAAGCAGAAGAGTGAAGGCAGTGATGGAAACGAAAAATTCAATGACGGCGACGACTAGGGTTCAAAGAAGAAGAAGAAGAAGAAGAAGATGATGATGATGATAAAGGAGATGCAGATGATGGTTGGAAGTGACAAAGTTATAGAAGAGGGTGACTAGCTGTCGTTGTTGGAAGTGACAGTGACGATGAGGAAAATGTCTGATGGTAGCTCCGAACGGTGACAGGTGGCCGGAGTTAGGCTGTTGGCCAAAGTAATGTGGTTAGTTAGGGTTAGGGTAAGGGTTTTGGCCATTTTCGTCATTTAGTTAGTGGACAAAATCGTATTAAAATTTTTTAAAAATTGGGTATTGAACCAAAATATTGGGGTACATTTAGAGCCACCCATCCGAGTGGGAGCTGAAGAAAATTTTAGGACAAAATTACCTCTCTAAAGTGAAACAGTTTCTTTTGGCACTCAATCACCTCCTTTTCTTTCTTCCTCACCCTCTTCATGACTCAACCAATCATTGCAATTCTGGCCACCATTAGCTACCATTGCAATAACTGGTAGGGTTTTTTTTTTTTTTTTTAATCTTGGCACCTCATAGAAGATAGTGGTGTCAGTTGACCTATAACGCCCCGAAAATAACAAATATAAATTAACTACGCCAACCAACATCCACTAAATAATAACAACAATTCTCCCATCTTTACATCGTTAATCAACAAGTTTATACAAAAGTTCCACATGCGAATTATACATTCAAGGATAAATGAATACATGAATCTATAGCATGTAGAGCGTCGTGTTCCCAAAAATAATAAAGTGCCCTCATGGCCTTACAAGTTCTAAGGCTTAAGCCTGGTTACACAAAAGTGGCCTCTCGGACCCATACATAAATAGCCTTTGGCTAGCAATTAAATCATAACACAATAGAGTTGTTACTCTTCAGAACATACCCATGCCCTCAACTTGGCGGGATCACCACATCTTTTCCTGCACCAAAATTCCATAGGGGTGAGCATAAAGCCCAGTAGAGAATCCTTACAAAGTATATACAATTATGCAAACTTTCAATGTTAAATGCGAATGCAAATGCCATGCAATGCCATTTTAAAGAAAATTTCATTTCATGCTCTACTTGAAAATCACTATGTTTCAATAACTTTTGCAATCACAACAAATTTCCAAAACTTCCAATTTTAATCAATAAGGGCGGTAAATACGACACAGGTAATCCCTAAGTTGGTGTCTGCAAGTAGGCTTAACAAGCACTACCAATAACCCCACTCTATCGGTTGCTCTTCGTGCGTGTTTTCAATCTTTTACCCCGGACACTTAGGCCAACTTCTCAATTCATCTACACCTCCTAACCGGACTTACCAACGTATTTAAACCATAACATTTCAATATTTTCATTTCACATTATTCTATTCTCAAGTAAATGATTTCAAACCTCGACTCAACACTTGTAACATTGGATGCTAGAAAAGTCAATGCAACATGCCAAAGTTCAATAAAAATCTTGTAATAGTCAATTGAATGAATATGCAATGCCATAATTGTCCACTTTCAACGTTAGATCAACAATATACAAAAATGACCAAATTTCCTTTTTCTCCTTGCAATGCTATTCCACAAATAGCCCAAAGTTTATGATCAATTATCACTAATACAACAACACGTCCACAATGTGTACACATCCATCATTTCATCATTTCAAAAGATTGTGAAATTTAAACAACACACTCCAATCTCAATAATTTTCATGAGTAGAGAAATCCAACATCACTATATAAGTGCATTTGTAATTAGACAAGGAAAAACCTCCATTTTCTTTTCTTATCATGGCACACCAACATGAGTATATATATATATATTATCACCCATAAGACTCTCTTTTTCCTATATTCAAGAAACTCCCACAAAATTCTAGGTTTTCCTCTTTACAAACAACACACACACACACCAAATACATGAAGGGGGACCCTCAAGGACACATCCTTCTCTTATCTAAAACAATTTCAACCCTCAAGATACTATCTTAAGTAGATTTAAGATTTTTGAAACTCATTTTTTTGAAAATCTCTACATATTTGAGCCATAAAATCAAATTAACATAATAGCTTCAAGAGAACCTTCAAAATCATCATCAATAATGCAAAACATGTATATATAACTCAAGAAGTCCCTATCTCAAGGTTTGATAAAGAAAAGGAGATGAAACCTTAGGATCAAGTGGTGTAGAAATCCGATTTCTACTGTACACAACGTAGTTCTAGAGGTGTTCTTCCACTTTGATGAAGGATCTTGGATCAAAATGTGTATGGATGTGGAGAAATCAAGATATTGTGGGGTTTTTGGTGAGAAATGTAGAGAGAAGTGAGAGAGATGTATTTTTAGAGAGAGGGAGATATGGGAAAAGTGATACACACAGCGAAAAAGAGGAGAAAATAACAGAGCTTCATGGACTCTGGCCACCCGCACGTGCGGAGCATGCCTCCCACACGTGCGACTCTGATCCCCGCACGTACGGCTCCCTCTGCACCTCCCCTTCGCACCTCCCCTTCGCACCTGCAATTAAAGCAGTGTGCAACCCTCAAAACCTCATCCCTCCCCGCACGTTCGGCCTAGGGCCCCGTACGTGCGGCCCTGGCCCAACAGCCCAGAATTCTCTGGTTCGACCCCCGAGCACTCCGGACTCAACCGTGCATCCTCCGAGACAGGTGAAATTCAACACCGAACAACACTAGAACAAGAATTCAATTGAGAAAAACCCTGTGATATCCCTGTTCCGTAATGTGTTAATTGGTCCTTAATATGAGTATGATTATGTGCTTAATATGATTTTGTGTGCCATTATGTGAAAATATGTGGTTTTGAATTTCTATTTGTTCACCGTAGGAATATCTGTTTGATTATCTGCTTTGGAAATTAAATTGAGGGCCTTATCGACCACAGAACCCGAAATTGATTATGGCATTATGATTGGCATCATTTTTAGAGCCTACGGTGAAGTTTAATTCAAAATTTGATTCAGACCAGATTAAGTTGATTAAATTGGTGAATTAGTGCCTAACTATTTAAAATTATTAATTGTGGCTAGTGGGACTTGTTGTATTTGAGCACTATACCCTCATTTCTCTCCTTTAGCTTCACTTGGGCTGATCAAACTCTAAGAAAAAGAGAGGGGCCGGCTGTTAGAGAGAGAGGGAGAGAATTGTGTAATTTTTGACTCAAGCTTGGGAGTAATCTTGGCTCAAGGTTTGGGGAATTTGAAGATTAAACTCAAGAAATTGCTATAGTTTGGAAGATTGAGCTCCTAGGTAAGGGAATTCATGAGCTTAATGTTGTAAATTGTGGATTCAAGTTTGATTAATGGTCAAGAACATGAATTAGTTTGATTATAAGGAAATTGAGTTGTATTTGTTGAATTTAAAGTCAATAGATGCATGCATGTAGGAAATTACTATGAATTTCCATATTTGAGCACAATGTGTATGATCCATGTTGGATTTTTGGTTTAAGTCCATGCATGTGGTCACCTCTTCACCAATTAAGATGAGGATATTGTGTATATTTCACATGCAAGTGCAAATCATGGGAGTTTGAGTCTTGCATGTTTGAATCTAGTGTGTGGGTGATGAGTTTGAGTTAATTTGAGACATGCATGTGATTAAATTGTGAAATTGAGTTTCATTGTGTTGCAATTTGGTGTTTATACCATGTTAGAATATGTATATGTGAAGTCTGAGCCAAAATCATGCATTTGAAACCTTTGAACATCAAATTGAAGCTCAAGAACATGTTCTGAATTTTTTAGAATTTTGATGTCCGCTCGAGCGGGGAAACTGCCGCTCGAGCGTGAAATTCGTGTTCCCAGTATTTTCTACAGACATGGTGTCCGCTCGAGCGGGGAAGTTCACGCTCAAGCGGGGAGCCATGTAGAGAGGCCTTCCGCTCGAGCGCCAGAGTTTGCGATCGAGCGTAAATTTGACCTAACTAGTACTTTTGCAGGCCTCGTGGATCCGCTCGAGCGGGGAAATCCATGCTCGAGCGGGGACCCTGTTTTCTGAAATTTTGAAAAGACATTCTGTGTTTCATTTTCTATTCTCTTTCACTTCCAAGTACTCTTAGGCATGCATTAAGCATTGTAATTGAGTTAAAGAGATAAGAATGAAGGCTAAAGAGGAAAATGTGAATTTAGAACGGATCGAATTGTTTGTTACCCTTTTGTGTTCATGGAATGTGTAGGGTCGAGCTCCAGGGCAAACCAACCAACCGATCACTGTGAGTAATATCTTAACAGAGATATCTGAAATATGTTGTTGTCCAATTGGTTACTTCTATGTAAGTTTTATAAGTTCATTGATTCGATTGGTGGACAATGTTTGCTATACCAAATGAGTGGGCCAGAGGCCAGTCTGATCTGAAAAATAGAATAAATGGGCCAGAGGCCGTTTTGACATGAATGAATGGGCCAGAGGCCGTTTTGACATTAAGGAATGGGCCGGAGGCCGTTTTGACATGGATGAATGGACCAGAGGCCGTTTCGACATGAACGAATGAATGGGCCAAAGGCCAGTTTGTCATCTAAATGGGCCAAAGGCCGTTTTGACACAAATGAAAGTTTGAATGGGCCAAAGGCCAGTTTGTTTGGAACCATAGTCACTTGACCTAAATTGTGTATATATATGTTAAATAGAAATATGAATTGGGCCTAAGGCCGTCTGAAGCATGTTGTTCTACATATCGCCTGTATAGCTTCTTTAATTGATATTATTCACTGGGCTTTCGCTCAAGCTCATTCATGTGTTTGTAGGTGAGCCAAGAGAAGTTCAAACGCAGCCCCATTGAAGTCTATGTGGAACAACAAAGGTTTTGAAGAGTCAGCCCTCGCGTCTCACGCACGAGACTCGCCTTCGCCGTTTTTCCCTTTTGTTTTGTTTTGTCATATTGGCGAAGACCTTGTATCTATTGCACTTAGTTTTGATGGGTTGACTTAGACTATTATGTAGGTAATCTCATGATTACTGGCCGGTTATGTCCTTAATCCACAGGGGTGGGTTCGGGTCATGACAAACCCTCCGGACTCCAGAAACCCCAAACACTCAACAAGGCTCCAAGTCAATCCTGACGCTCTATTAAGGTAAATCCAAGGTTAAACAAGGAAGATCGAAACTAGCGACACACCCGATCATCACAACCTTCCCACCATAGGAAATTTCGTCTCCGAAATTTAAACCAACCAATCAAACGAAGAATTCTAGTAATTATGACTATGTTATCAAAAATTCAAATCGCAACATCAACGTTCAATTAATATTTACTATTCACAAGACATCAAGACAACAATTGCTTACAATGGACATTTGAAATGAAGCATCTTTAACAAAACATCACTCCTTCACAATCTCATGCTTGGATCAATAATTTACATAACAACATAGAATCAACAATTTAGCACTTTTTCCCTTCAACACTAGGGAACATTACAAATTAAAAACAACTAAGCATTTTCAAATAAATCCAGATACTTGGAGCGGACTTCCGCCTCCCTTTCCCACATTGCTTCTTCAACCCCGTGGTGTCTCCACAACACCTTTACTAACGGTATGGTTTTACCCCTTAACACTTGCCCCCGGGTATCTAGTATTTGAACTGGCCGTACTTCGTAAGAGGCATCCTTATCTACTTCCAAATCAACCCAATCTAACACATGAGAAGGGTCGGGTTCGAACTTCCTAAGCATGGACACATGAAACACATTGTGAACTCCTGAAAGTTGTGGCGGTAAAGCTAACCGGTATGCCACTTCCCCAATTCTCTCCAATATCTCGAAAGGTCCAATGAACTGCGGAGACAACTTTCCACTCTTGCCAAACCTCATTAAACCCTGCCTAGGTGAGATCTTAAGGAAAACATGGTCACCTACTTCGAAAGATAAAGGTCGTCTTCTCTTATCGGCGTAACTTTTCTGTCGGCTTTGGGCTGTAGCTAACCTTTTCCGAATGAGAGTAACTTTCCCGATTGTCTCCCTAACAATTTCTGGACCCAATAGCGATGCATCCCCCACCTCAGCCCAACAAATTGGTGATCTACAAGGTCGGCCATACAAGGCCTCAAACAGTGCCATCTCGATACTAGCCTGGTAATTATTATTGTAGGCGAATTCAATCAATGGCAAGTGCCTCTCCTAAGATCCCTTGAAATCTAGGACACACGCTCTAGGCATATCCTCCAAAATCTGAATAATACGTTCCGATTGCCCATTGGTTTGAGGGTGATAAGCGGTGCTAAAAGTCAACTTAGTTCCCAAAGCCTCTTGAAGGCTTTGCCACAACTGGGCGGCAAAACGAGGATCCCTATCCGACACAATGGTTATTGGAACCACGTGAAGTCGAATTATCTCCCTAACGTACAACTCTGCCAAATGCTCAACTGAATTGCCGGTATGCATCGGAATGAAATGTGTGGACTTAGTCAACCTATCAACAATCACCCAAATGGCGTCATTGCCCCGTTGCGTTCTAGGAAGCCCAACTACAAAGTCCATGGTAACGTGCTCCCATTTCCATTCAGCTATTGGTAAGGGTTGTAACAAACCCACTGGTCTTTGATGTTCAACCTTCACTTGTGACAAGGCACTTGGACACAAAGGATGCGCCATCCCACTTCATATCCCTCCACCAAAATTGACAGCTAAGGTCACGATACATTTTTGTGCCTCCTGGATGTACCACAAGGAGTGAGTGATGGAACTCCCGAAGTGCTTCCTCTCTACAAGATTCAAGTACAAACGACGGTCCAGGTAACATACACTCTGATCCGCGTGAATGTTTAAACCCCTTTCTTCCTTCCCATTAGAGATTCTATCACGAATTGACTCTACTTCATGGTCTCCGTGTTGTGCCTCTACAACTTTGCTAATTAAGACAGGTTGAGCACTCAAAGTAAACAACGTTGCACCCTCTTCGGACTCACCCAAATGCAATTCAAACTTGCTGATTTCTCCTAACATAACCCACTCCCGAATGGCCACACTTGCCAAACTACTCACGGATATCCTACTTAAGGCGTCGGCCACTACATTGGTCTTCCCCGGATGATAGCGTAATTCAAAGTCATAATCCTCCAAAAATTCCATCCACCTCCATTGACGTTATTCAAATCTTTTTGGGAAAACAAATACTTTAGGTTCTTATGATTGGAGAAAACTTCAAACTTCTTACCATACAAGTAATGCCTCCAAATTTTTGAGGCAAACACTACTGCGACTAACTCTAAATTGTGGGTAGGGTAATTCTTCTCGTGAGTTTTCAATTACCGAGAACTGTAAGCTACAACCTTTCCCTCTTGCATCAAAACACAACCAAGCCCATACCGAGACGCATCACAGTAAATGCTGTAACCCAAACCTCTCTCTGGAATGATCAACACTGGTGTCGTAGTCAATCTAGTTTTAAGCTCTTGGAAAGACTTTTCACAAGCTTCACTCCATACAAACTTAACCCCCTTTCTAGTTAACCTAATCAAAGGCGCGGCTAATCTAGAGAAGTCCCTCACAAAACGCCAATAGTACCCCGCCAACCCCAAGAAACTCCGGATCTCGAAAACATTTTTAGGTTGCTCCCAATACTGTACAGAGTCTATCTTCAAAAAATCTGCAATTACTCCCTCTCTTGACACTACATGGCCCAAAAACTTCATCTCAGTGAGCCAAAACTCGCATTTCTCAAATTTGGCATACAATTGATGCTTCTTAAGCAAATCAAGCACTACCCTCAAGTGAGCCTCGTGTTCCTCCTTGAAAGTCAGATAAATTAGGGTGTCGCCCACAAAGACGACCACAAAATGGTCCAAATACTCCCTAAATATTCAGTTCATCAAATCCATAAAGGAAGTCGGTGCATCAGTCAACCAAATGGCATTACAAGGAACTCATAGTGGCCATAACGCGTATGAAAGGCCGTTTTCTGGATGTCCTCCTCCCGGACTCTCAACTGATGATACCCCGACCTCAAATCTATCTTCGAAAAGCAACAAGACCCTCTAAGTTGATCAAACAAGTCATCTATCCTGGGTAAAGGGTATTTGTTCTTAACGGTAACTTGGTTCAACTTGCGGTAATCGATACACAACCGCAAGGACCCATCCTTCTTCTTCGCAAAGAAAGCCGGCGCTACCCAAGGTGATGTACTAGGACGAATGAAGCCCTTGTCTAAAAGCTCTTGGAGTTGAATCTTCAACTCATGCAACTCCGCGGGTGTAAATTTATACGACGCCATAGAAATTGGTGCCATTCCAGGCACTAAGTCAATGGTGAACTCGATCTCCCGGTGGGGTGGCAAACTAGTAAGATCTTCGGGAAACACATCCAGGTATTCACAAACTACCCTTGGCAACTCAACACAAGTCCCGTCACTCTCGTTATCCAAGAGGGTAGCAAGAAGACCACTAAGCTCGTTTCTACTAGGGGGTCAAATACTGGCAACAAGACCCTATCAACCCGATCTCCCATAAAGTAAAAACAATCACCACTAAATGTGTACACCGTGACCCTCTGACGAAAACAATTAATCACTGCTCGATACAAAGATAACCAGTCTATTCCTAAAATGACATCGAAACTTAACATGTCTAGCAACACAAAAGCAAACGGGAGTCGACGCCCGGCAACCTCTATCTCACAACCGCGACACCCACGATCTAAGTCAACTGTACCCCTAACTGGTGACCCTACTCTGGGTGGAGATGCTAACCGTGCCATTTCTAACCCCAATGTAGATGTGAATGTAGCAGATATGAATAAATAAGATGCACCCATGTCTATCAACACATTAGCCAAAGAATTACATACAACAAAAATACTTCTCACAACTGAGGATCCCGGCAACTGCTCTGGTGCGGTAACAGCATAGACGCGCCCCTGTGGCCTCTGATCAACTTGCTCATCTCTCGGAGCATAGGCCTGCTGTACTGACTGAGCCGAAGCGGCTCCCTGATTAACCCGTGAAGCCTGAACTGAGTGAGCCTGCTGGTGGCTCTAAGTCTGCCTCGACCTTGATGCGCCAGATGCGCCTCCCAACTGTGGGCAAGCTCTCTTCATATGCCCTGATTGACCGCACTGATAACAAGTAGGCCCCTGCCCTCTACTTTGAGACTGACTCTGAGATCGGTTAGGTGGTGGTGGTGGCAACATCTAATGTCTTCCCTCTTTTTGTGGACATGCAAAGGCCTTGTGACCCGGTTGGCCACATTTGAAGCAAGACAAGCCACTCGGTGCACTCTTTCTCGGGCCTGCGCTAAGCAAGGGAAAGGTAGATCTAGACTGTTGCGGTTGGGACTGGGATGAAAAGGTCTTTCTGCTCTTCTTGTTGGGCCTATAGTCTCCCTGTGACCCTTGGGCCCTAGACCTCGAATTTCGAAGTCTCTCCTCCTCGGCCTCCACGGTAATCTCCACATGTGCGGCCGCCTCCACAAGACGGTCATAATTCTGGATCATGTTCCCGGCAACCCTGAACAAGATATTAGTTCTCAACTTCTTCTCGAACTTAATGCAATGGCGCTCTTTCGTCGCTACCAACTCCGGTGCAAACCTGGACAAACTAGAAAAGGCCGCTTCAAACTCGGCCAAAGACATGTTAAGTTTCTTAAGGTTTTGGAACTCCTGCCTCAACCTCTTCCTAGCCGTGGGAAATAGGAACTTGTCTTGGAAGGCCACCACAAATGCCTCCCATGTCGGTTCTATTCGGCCTTTGGCGTACTCCCATCATTGGCCACGTCCCCCTTGAGGTAGTAACTTGCAAAAGTCACTCTAAGCTCACTACTGTCAATGCGAAGCATCTAGAAAGTCTTCACGATTTTTTCGAGCCATTCATCCACTTTCTTCGGCTCGGGGCCACCATGGAATTCATCCGACTTGGCCCACAAAAACTCCCTTGTGAGGAAGCTCGCCCTTCTCTCTACGGCGTTCTCCTTAGCTTGGTTCTCCGCCCTTAGTATATTCATGGACTCCCTCAATGCCCCCGCCATTTCTCAGGCTAAGGCCTCCATTGCGGCTTGACCCGTTTGCCTTGGTATCTCAGCTTGCCCCACTTGTTTGGCCATGTTAGCGTGGCCTAACCCCTTCTCTTGCACCGGAACCTCGTGGACTGGTACCTCATGCACACCCCAGCGACCCCTACCATGCCTTCCACCTCTACCACCACGAGTTCGAACCCTTCCTGACATCCTAATTAAGAAACAAGATAAATAATTTAGCACATAATTCCAAATGTGCTCGCAACTTGCCTCACACGTTAAACAACATCAATCACATATATTCTACCACACAAACAATTCAATTCACTCCACATAAGCACTTAGTCATGTAAGCACATATGAATTATCCTTTAGTGATCAGATTCGTTCCACGAAAAACCAAGAATTCTTAGTAGAATGAGTACTGATCAAGTATCCTTCTAATAAGACCTCAAGGAATCTAATAGGCGCAAATAACATCCCAAAAGTCCAATCCCATACCTATATAGTTACATAAGCATGTTATCACATAGTCACAAATAAACAAAACATTTCCTAATCATGCAAAATGAACCCATTATGGCATAAAACCACTTCTCGCGAGCCCCAAGTATTCAAACCCAGTAGCCCTGATACCAAGTTGTAACACCCCGAAAATAACCAATATAAATTAACTACGCCAACCAACATCCACGAAATTTGTCCCACGAAAAACCAAGAATTCTTAGTAGAATGAGTACTGATCAAGTATCCTTCTAATAAGACCTCAAGGAATCTAATAGGCGCAAATAACATCCCAAAAGTCCAATCCCATACCTATATAGTTACATAAGCATGTTATCACATAGTCACAAATAAACAAAACATTTCCTAATCATGCAAAATGAACCCATTGTGGCATAAAACCACTTCTCGCGAGCCCCAAGTATGCAAACCCAGTAGCCCTGATACCAAGTTGTAACACCCCAAAAATAACCAATATAAATTAACTACGCCAACCAACATCCACTAAATAATAACAACAATTCTCCCATATTTACATCGTTAATCAACAAGTTTATACAAAAGTTCCACATGCGAATTATACATTCAAGGATAAATGAATACATGAATCTATAGCATGTAGAGCGTCATGTTCCCAAAAATAAAAAAGTGCCCTCATGGGCTTACAATTTCCAAGGCTTAAGCCCAGTTACACAAAAGTGGCCTCTCGGACCCATACATGAATAGCCCTTGGCTAGCAATTAAATCATAACAAAATAGAGTTGTTACTCTTCATAACATATCCACGCGCTCAACTTGGCAGGATCATCACATCATTTCCTGCACCAAAATTCCATAGGGGTGAGCATAAAGCCCAGTAGAGAATCCTTACAAAGTATATACAGTTATACAAAATTTCAATGTTAAATGTGAATGCGAATGCAAATGCCATGCAATGCCATTTTAAAGAAAATTTCATTTCATGCTCTACTTGAAAATCACCATGTTTCAATAACTTTTGCAATCACAACAAATTTCCAAAACTTCAATTTTAATCAATAAGAGCGGTAAATACGACACAGGTAATCCCTAGGTTGGTGTCTGTAAGTAGGCTCAACAAGCACTACCAATAACCCCACTTTACCGATTACTAACCGGAAGGGAAGTGGTACCTCCTCCGCATGTGTTTTCAGTCTTTCATCTAGGACACTCAGGCCAACTTATCAATTTATCTACACCTCCTAACCAGACTTACCAACGTACTTTCCCCATAACATTTCAATATTTTCATTTCATGTAATGCCCTCAAAATATAGTATAAATCAATCATTCATGAATCCACAAACATAAGAAAAATATTATATTTTCATTCATCACAGTCTTTTATACAAAAGATATTACATGCTATCAACAAAGTAAATGACCTATGGGCTTGCAGCTTTCCAAGTATTAACTTTGTTACAACAAAAGAGAGTCCTAGCTCTATACATAGAAAGCCCTTGGCCTAAATATACATGTAATCATCAAAACAAAATCATCCAAAAGGGGAGTCTTCAACCCCTAAAATCTCCCAAGCTAAGGACTTGGAGGCGGCATGTCTCCTGTACCTAAAAAATGGTGTCCCAAGTAGGGTGAGCCAATGCCTAGTAGAGATATGCTAAACAAGATATGAGAATTAACTAAAACATTAGCATCCGATAAATGTTTATCACATAAGACCGACTTATACACTTTCCATACCCAATCAACATTTACATCCACGTTTTAACCCATTTCCTTTATTTATCCAAATCAATTTAAATTGAGACTACAACTCATATTATTAACACTTCAATTAGAAACATCATTCATGCACTTCCATTCACTTGTTATTTTACGGAACTATGTCTGAGGGAACCGACACTCATAAATAAATAAGATTTCGGGACATTCACCCAGGACACTCTGGCCAACTTAGTTATCAATGTAGTCCATCCCCTATCTCCTCCCACACAATGGAGTACATCCCCTATCTCCTCCTATACAAAGATACATATACAATGTATTAACTTCACCCAAACTTGCCAAATCCAACCATTTATACAAAATGACCAACATTTATGTTAAAGCTCATGAGAATGAGTAGATTATCCCTACCTCAAATGAAGAAGCTCAAAAGAGAAGGAAGAGAAACTTGAAGATGCTCCAAAACCACACTTTTTCATATCAATAGATAGCCCAAGCCAGGCTCTAACTTTCTTACAAAGAGACTAGGGTAAAGAGACCCAAGAACAAGGTGTATTTGTAGAGAGAGAGAGTGTGTAGAGAGAGAGGCAGCTGGATTTAGGGTTGGAAGTGAAAAAGGAGGTGAAAAAGTGATAAAAATCCCGCTGCTACGAACTGATATAAACAGGTCTCGCTCGGGCGAAGGAGTGGTCGCTCGAGTGAGCAAACACAAAAGAACCTCGTTAAAGATCAAGAAGCGTCGCTCGAGCGAACAATGCAAAGCTTCAGGTCTACAATGTAGAAGCACGCTCGAGCGCAAGAGTTCTCTCTCGAGCGAAGGAATACATAACATAGGGCTCGCTCGAGCGCAAGAAAGCTTGCTCGAGTGAAGAATACCATCCTTTAGGTCTTACAGGAATGCAGACGCATGCTCGAGCGCAAGAGTTCTCGCTCGAGCAAAGAGACACACCACACAGAGCTCGCTCAAGTGCAGGAACCCTAGCTCGAGCGAAGAAGCAAACACCCAGGGCTCGCTCGAGCGAAGAAGGAAAAGCCTGGGCAGCAACCATTTGTTTCAACACACAACCAACCTATTCCAAACTAGCCCAACACATCCCAAAACTCAAATACAAGGAATTAAAGGATGGACACAAGACATAGACAACAACTAACAATCACGAAACTCGAGTCCGAAATACAATAAATGACGGGAAAAAATCGAGATCGCTATAATCTCCCCCTCTTACAGAATTTTGTCCCTGAAATTTTTATACAAGTTTCATAATTGTGACTATTCAATTTTCAATATGATTAATATACAACATTCACCAACATGACCCACCACCGGCCATTCCATCTCTTCTCAAGAGAACAATTTACAATATAACTCAACATGCATCCTTTTGAAATTCAACTAACTTCAACACATATATCACATGCTTTCCAAAACATACTCAATGTTCATAATTATATTTGCATTTCTAAAACATATTCAACATATACAATGTTCCATAATCTCAAACATGTACAATGTTCTTAGAGTTCATCAACAAAACAAAATTTCAACATAAACTCAAACATTAACAAATAGGTCTGGATATTTCTCTCGGACCTCTAATTCACGTTCCCAAGTGGCTTCCTCGACTCCGTGATGTTTCCACAATGCTTTAACCAAGGGAATCGTCTTGCCTCGTAAAACTTGGTCCCGTCTATCCAAGACTCTTACCGATCTGTCTTCATATGAAGCATCTTCATCTACCTCTAAGTTGGTCCAATCCAATACATGTGATGGATACGGCTCATATTTCCGAAGCATACTAACATGAAACACGTCATGCACTCCGGACTGTTGCGGCGGCAATGCTAGATGGTAGGCAACCTCTCCAATCTTCTCAAGGATCTCGAAAGGGCCGATAAACCGAGGGGACAACTTCCCACTCTTCCCAAACCTCATCAAACCCCGCATAGGTGATATTTTCATAAAGACGTGATCATCCACCTCAAATGACAAAGGCCTCCTCCTACGGTCGGCATAACTCTTCTAGCGACTCTAGGTTGTAACCAACCTCTTACGGATAAGTGCTACCTCTCCGTCGTTTCCCGCACCAACTCTGAGCCCAACAAAGGTGCATCACCCACCTCGGCCCAACACACTGGGGATATACACAGTCGGCCAAACAAAGCGTCAAACAGTGCCATACCAATACTCGATTGGAAACTGTTATTGTAGGCAAACTCCACTAAGGGTAGGTGTCTCTCCCACGACCCCTTAATGTCAAGGACACAGCCTCGAAGCATGTCCTCAAGGATCTGAATAGTACACTCGGACTGCCCATCAGTCTGAGGATAGTAAGCCGTGCTAAAAGTCAATCTAGTGCCTAAGGCACCCTGCAAGCTCTGCCACAACCTAGCAGTAAAACGTGGATCTCTATCTAAGACAATCGACATTGGGACCCCGTGCAACCTCACTATGTCCCGAATATACAAGTCGGCGAGGAAATCTATTGAATCTCTTATACGCATAGGAATAAAGTCCGTCGACTTAGTCAACTAGTCAACTACCACCTAAATGGCATCACTACCCCCATTGAGTCCTCAGAAGACCCACGACAAAATCCATCGTGACGTGCTCCCATTTTCACTCGGCTATAGGCAAGAGCTGTAACAAACCCGCTGGCCTCTGATGCTCGGCCTTCACTTGCTAAAAAGTAAGGCATTTTGACACAAACACCGCCACATCTTTCTTCATACCCCACCACCAAAACTGGCGACTCAGATCATGATACATCGCCGTGCCTCTCGGATGCACCGCAAGGCATGAATGATGAAACTCTCGAAGTACTTCCTCTCGGCAAGACTCCAGCACAAATAAATGGTCTCGGTACCTCGCACTCAAGTCAGGACACACGGTCAAGCCCTACTCTATCTTCCCACTGGATATTTTTCCCAGAGAGATTCCACCTCAAGGTCATCCTTCTGCGCTTCTAACACTAGATTCACAAGTGTAGGTTGTGCAACTACAGAAAACAAACCTGCAGACTCAACTGACTCGCCCAGGCGCCAGTCAAACTCACTAAGAGCATCCAACATCTCCCATTCCCGGATAGCAATACAAGCTACGTCACTAATGGACTTCCTACTAAGGGCATCGACCACAACATTGGCCTTTCCCGGATGATAATGCAACTCGAAATTGTAATATTCTATGAACTCTATCCACCTTTGCCTTAAATTCAAGTCTTTTTATGTAAACAGGTACTTTAGACTCTTATGATTCGAGAACACTTCAAACCTCTCACCATATAGATAGTGCCTCTAAATCTTCAAGGCAAAAATCACAGCTGCAAACTCTAAATCATGAGTAGGGTAATTCCTCTTGTGTGTTTTCAATTAACGTGAGCCATAGGCTACTACTTTCCTCTCTTGCATCAATGCACAGCCCAAACCCTCTCGTGAGGCATCACAATACACTGCATAACCCAAACCTCTCTCTGGAATAATCAAGACTGGAGCAGTGGTAAGTCTAACTTTAAGCTCTTGGAACGACTTTTCACAAGTCTCACTCCACACAAATTTGACCCCTTTTTCACGTCAATCTAGTCAAAGGCGAAGCTAGCCTGGAGAAATCTTTTACAAACCGATGGTAATACCCGGCCAATCCCAAGAAACTAAGGATCTCGAAGGCATTCTTAGGTTGTGCTATCTTAGATGAATCCACAGTCACCCTTTCCCCGGATACCACATGGCTTAAGAACTTGACCTCTCTTAGCCAAAAATCACACTTCCCAAACTTAGCATACAGCTTATGGACTCTAAGCAACTCCAGCACCACTCGTAAGTGTTCCTCGTGCTCCTCCTCAGAGGATCAATAAATCAGAATGTTGTCCACAAAGACGACTGCGAAGTGGTGTAAGAACTCTCGAAAAATCTAGTTCATCAAGTCCATGAACATAGTCGGTGCATTGGTGAGTCCAAAAGACATCACCAGAAACTTATAATGGCCATACCACATACGGAATGCTGTCTTCGGGATATCCTCCTCCCTGACCCTCAACTGATGGTAACCCGATCTCAAGTCTATCTTAGAGAAACGACGGGATCCTTTCAACTTGTCAAACAGATCATCTATACGAGGCGTAGGGTACTTATTCTTAACCGTAACCCAGTTCATCTTTCGGTAATCAATGCAAAGGCTCAAAGCCCCATCTTTCTTTTTAGCAAAGAGGGCCGGTCCTCCCCAAAGCGAAGTACTAGGACGAATAAAGCCCTTATCTAGCAACTCCTGGAGCTGAACCTTCAGCTCACTCAACTCAGTTGGGGCGAAATGATACGATGCCATGGAAATTGATGCCGTGCCAAGCACTAAGTCAATAGAGAGCTCGATCTCTCGATAGGGTGGTAAACTAACGAGGTCCTCGGAAAAAACATCTGAGTAATCACAAACCACTCTTGGCAACTCAGTCCGGGTCTCATCACACTCACTACTCATAAAGCTAGTGAGAAGACAACGAAGCTCGCTCCTCTATCGCGGATCATTTACCGATGGTAAAACTCTACCAACCCGATCTCCCAAAAAATGAAAACAATCTCTGCTCAAGGTACATACAGTAACCCTCTGACGGTAACAATCTACAACAGCAGGGTATGACGATAACCAGTCTGTACCCAGAATCACATCAAAACTAGACATGTCCATCAATATAAACGAAAATGGAAGCCGACAATCGGTGACCTCTATATCACAACCCCGATACCCTTGTTTCAGAACCATCTTCCCTCCAATAAGTGATACAATACAAAAAGGAGATGCTAACTGCACCAACTCCAATCCCAAAACAGATGCAAATGCAGAAGATATAAATGAATAGAATGCACCCGTATCAATTAACACATTAGCAACCAAGTTACAAAACAAAAAAGTACCTCTCACAACAGATGGAGCCGGTACAAGATCTAGCACTGTAACAGCATACAGGCGCCCTGTAAGTCTCTAATCTACCTACTCACCTCTCGGAGCATAAGACTGTTGCATAGACTGAGCCGAAGAGGCTCCCTGATTGGCCCTCGAGGCCTGAACTGACTGCGCTAGCTGATAATTCTGCGTCTATCTCGAACCAGATGCACCGGGTGTTCCACACAACTATGGGCAAAACCTTTTCAAGTGCCCCGCCTGCCCACACTGATAACAAGTGAGCTGCTGGCCTCTGCCCTGACTCTGGCCCTAAGAACGAGCCGAAGATGAAGCTGCTCGTTGCCGTCCTCCCCTCTACGGGCAAGCTGGAGACTTGTGGCCTAACTGGCCACATTTTTAACAGGTGATGTCTCTCTGACTGCCTCTCCCAGAACCCGAACTCGGCACTAGAAAGGTAGATCTTGAATGCACTCCTTAGGACTGCTGAGGGTTAGAACTCCTCTGCCTCTTAGCATCCCCCTGGTCATCCTGACTCCTCTTGGAGCCCCTCATCCTGTCCTCCTCTGCGTGCATAATGGTCTTAAGATGGGCTGTTGCCTCCATGAGGCACCCATAATCCCTAATCATGGACCCGACAACTCGAAACATAAGTTCGATCCTCAACTTCTTCACGAACTCCAAACACCTACGCTCCTCGGCCGCCATCAACTCCGGTGCAAACCTAGACAAGCTAGTAAAAGTGGCCTCGAACTCCACCGCTGGCGTATTCAACTGCTTAAGTTGAGAAAATTGATCCCTCAACTTTTCCCTCACTGTAGCCAGTAAATACTTGTCCTGGAAGGCTTCAACAAAGGCTTCCCAAGTCCCACCAATGCGCCCCCGCACATACTTCCACCACTGGCCCGCGTCTCCCTTCAGCTGGAAAGACGCAAAGGTCACTCGCAAACCACTGTCTTTGATGCCAAGCATCTCAAACGTCTTCATCATCTACTCTAGCCACTCATCAGCCTTCAGTGACTCTTTAGGATCCCCTAAAAAGTCATCCGAATTCGACCGGAAGAACTCCCTTTTCAGAAAATACGGCCCTGCTTCAGCTACTTGGGCCTGAACTTGATTCTCAGCCTTGAGAATGTCCATAGATTCCCTCAATACTCCTGCCATTTCACGGGCTAAAGCGCCCATGGCCTGCTGACCAACCGGTTCGGCCACATTGGCCTGACCAACACCCTTCTCCTACGCCGGAATCTCATCCGGTATAGGCATCTCTTACCTCCTAGGCCTGCCACGCCTACCACCACGACCTCGTCCTGACATCCTAATAAAGGTAACAAAAGGATTAGCACATTCACAAATGTGCCAAAGCTATTTCACTCGCGTCCTAATGTGATGGACAACTGTAATTCACTCCACATAAGCACATAACCACATAGACACATACATATTTCATTTCCAGATAATGACCGTCCCGTGGCGCTGCTAGAATTCCTGTTAGAAATGGCAGTGATCAAGTGCCTTTCCAACAGGACTCCCAGAAACCCATAGACTCGATCAATATCCTACAAACCAAATTCCATACCCATATAGTCACATAAATATGTTATCATATAAACACATAACATTACACTTAAGTCTCTAACAAGTGAGACAAACCCATTGTGGTACTAACCACTTCTCATGTATCCAAAGTATTCAAACCCGGTACACTCTGATACCAAGTTGTAACGCCCTCAAAATACAGTATAAATCAATCATTCATGAATCCACAAACATAAGGAAAATATTATATTTTCATTCATCAGAGTTTTCTATACAAAAGATATTACATGCTATCAACAAAGTAAATGCCTTACGGGCTTACAGCTTTCCAAGTATTAACTTGGCTACAACAAAAGAGAGTCCTAGCTCTATACATAGAAAGCCTTTGGCCTGAATATACATGTAATCATCAAAACAAAATCATCTAAAAAGGGAGTCTTCAACCCCTAAAACCTCCCAAGCTAAGGCCTTGGAGGCGGCATGTCTCCTGTACCTAAAAAATGGTGTCCCAAGTAGGGTGAGTCAATGCCAAGTAGAGATATGCTAAACAAGATATGAGAATTAACTAAAACATTAGCATCCGATAAATGTTTATCACATAAGACCGGCTTATACACTTTCCATACCCAATCAACATTTACATCCACATTTCAACCCATTTCCTTTTATTTATCCAAATCAATTTAAATTGAGACTACAACTCATATTATTAACACTTCAATCAGAAACATCATTCGTGCACTTCCATTCACTTGTTATTTTACGAAACTACGTCCGAGGGAACCGGCATTCATAAATAAATAAGATTTCGGGACTTTCACCCTGGACACTCCGACCAACTTAGTTATCAATGGAGTCCATCCCCTATCTCTTCCTACACAATGGAGTACATTCCCTATCCCCTCCCATACAAAGATACATATACAATGTATTAAACATGTTGGCATATACAATGACCCAACAATTCACATATTCAACATTTTAATCCAACCGTCATATTCAATGACACAATTCAATTGATCAGTTTCAATTTACCTAATCATCATGCAGTGTCTACAACAATCGAGACTATCCTCCACCGATAGCCCAAAACAGTTATTTCTAAACAGCTAATAAATTTATCAAACAGATAATTTACCAACTTTTCGATAGGTGGGTGATTATTCAACCCAACCACACCATCTAATCACAATCCTTCCCAATTCCATAATTCCACAATGAATTCACTATTTATACAAAATAGTTATTTAATTCCAAACTAGGGCATTTTCCTCCAAATTCCACAACATTGACCCAAAGGTCCAAAGCTCACCATTTCAACAATTACACATCAATAATCCCATTTTTAAAACCCACATACACATATGGAGTTTAAAATGGAAAACCCCTCTTTCACAAATCAACACCCAAACCCTAACTTCACCCAAACTTCCCAAATCCAACCATTTATACAAATTGACCAATATTTATTTTAAAGCTCATAAGAATGAGTATATTATCCCTACTTCAAATGAAGAAGCTCAAAGGAGAAGGAAGAGAAACTTGAAGATGCTCCAAAACCACACTTTTTCAGATCAATAGATAGCCCAAGCCAAGCTCTAACTTTCTTACAAAGAGACTAGGGTAGAGAGACCCAAGAACAAGGTGTCTTTGTAGAGAGAGGGAGAGTGTAGAGAGAGAGGTAGCCGGATTGAGGGTTTGGAGTGAAAAAGGAGGTGAAAAAGTGATAAAAATCCCGTTGTTGCGAACTGATATAAACAGGTCTCCCTCGAGCGACCAAACACAAAAGAACCTCACTCGAGCGCAAAAAGTGTCGCTTGAGCGAACAATGCAAAGCTTCAAGTCTACAACGCAGAAGCACGCTCGAGCACAACAGTTCTCGCTCGAGCGAAGGAACACATAACACAGGGCTCGCTCGAGCGCAAGAAAGCTTGCTCGAGCGAAGAATACCAACGTTCAGGTCTTACAGGAACGCAGATGCACGCTTGAGCGCAAGAGTTCTCGCTCGAGCGAAGAGACACACCACACAGAGCTCGCTCGAGCCCAGGAACCCTAGCTCGAGCGAAGAAGCAAACACCCAGGGCTCGCTCAAACGCAAAAAGCCTCACTCGTGCGAAGAAGGAAAAGCCTGGGCAGCAACCATTTGTTTCAACACACAACCAACCTGTTCCAAACTCGCTCAACACATCCCAAAACTCAAATACAAGGAATTAAAGGATGGAAACAAGACATAGACAACAACTAACAATCACAGAACTCGAGTCCGAAATACAATAAATGATGGGGAAAAATCGGGATCGCTATATTTCACATTCTTTTCTCAAGTAAATGATTTCAAACCTCAACTCAACACTTACAACATTGGATGCCAGAAAAGTCAATGCAACATGCCAAAGTTCAATAAAAATCTTGTAATAGTCAATTGAATGAATATGCAATGCCATAATTGTCCACTTTCAACGTAATACCAACAATATACAAAAATGACCAAATTTCCTTTTTCTCATGGCAATGCTATTCCACAAATAGCCCAAAGTTTGTGATCAATTATCACTAATATAACAACACGTCCACAATGCGTACACTTCCATCATTTCATCATTTCAAAAGATTGCGAAATTTAAACAACACACTCCAATCTCAATAATTTTCATGAGTAGAGAAATCCAACATCACTATATAAGTGCATTTGTAATTAGATAAGGAAAAACCTCCATTTTCTTTTCTTATCACGGCACACCAACATGAGTATATATATATATATATTATCACCCATAAGACTCTTTTTTTTCCTATATTCAAGAAACTCCCACAAAATTCTAGGTTTTCCTCTTTACAAACAACACACACGTACCAAATACATGAAGAGGGACCCTCAAGGACACATCCTTCTCTTATCTAAAACAATTTCAACCCTAAAGATACTATCTTAAGTAGATTTAAGATTTTTGAAACTCATTTTTTTTGAAAATCCCTACATATTTGAGCCATAAAATCAAACTAACATAATAGTTTCATTTGAAAATCCCTACATATTTGAGCCATAAAATCAAACTAACATAATAGTTTCAAGAGAACCTTCAAAATCATCATCAATAATGCAAAACATGTATATATAACTCAAGAAGTCCCTACTTCAAGGTTTGATGAAGAAAAGGAGATGAAACCCTAGGATCAAGTGGTGTAGAAATCCAATCTCTACCGTACACAATGTAGTTCTAGAGGTGTTCTTCCACTTTGATGAATGATCTTAGATCAAAATGTGTATGGATGTGGAGAAATCAAAGATCTTGTGGGGTTTTTGGTGAGAAATGTAGAGAGAAGTGAGAGAGATGTATTTTTAGAGAGAGGGAGATATAAGAAAAATGATACACACAGCCAAAAAGTGGAGAAAATAACAGGGCTTCACGGACTCTGACCTCCCGCACTTGCGGCACTTGCCCCCGCACATGTGGAGCGGGCCTTCCACACGTGCGGCTCTAATTCCCGTACTTGCGGCTCCCTCCTCACCTCCCCCTCCGTACCTGCAATTAAAGCAGTGTGCAACTCTCAAAACCTCATCCCTCCCCGCACGTGCAGCCTTATCCCCCGTACGTGCGGCCTCACCCCACACCTTGGCCCAGCTACCCAGAATTCTCTGGTTTGACCCCTGGGCACTCCAGACTCAACCGTACATCCTTCGAGACAGGTGAAATTCAACACCGAACAACACTAGAGCAAGAATTCAATTGAGAAAAACCCTCCAGACTTCATAAACCCCAAACACTCAACAAGGCTCCAAGTCAATCCCGACGATCTATTTAGGTAAACCCAAGGTTAAACAAGAAAGAGCGAAACTAGCGACACACCCGATCATCACATGACCTCTTCATCTTTTTAAAAATTAATATGTTATTAATATTAAACTTTGTTCAAATAAATTAGTGGAAGATTTGCTATGACGACCCCACCACGTATTAAACTTATATCTATTTAATTTTGAATGTGATCTATGTGTTTAATGTGTATTTGAATGTCTATCTGTTCGTTGTAGGAATATCTATTATGATTTCTGTTCAAAATCAGCAATTGAATGCCGTAATAACTTCAGAAATCGAAATTGATTTGTTTAATAAGAATGGCATAATTTTTAGAGCCTAATGGGAAATTTGACTAAAATTTGATTCAGATTAAACCAATTAGAATTAAGTGAGATTAATTAATCTTAAGCTTACTTAATTAGTTTAAGTTAATTACAAGCATATATATGTTGAGAAATGTGATTAGGCTCATGTTATACACTCAAAATTATGCTAAGATTGATTTTAGAAAGAGAGTGAGTCAATTTAGAGAGATGAGGAGGAGAACTTGAAGATTTTGCTTAAGGATTGGAGAATTGAGGAAGACAACTCAAGTTCTTGCCAGAATTAGTGTTATTAAAGACTCTAGGTAGGTGATTACTCCATAATTCATGAATCTAAGTCATTTAATATCTGAGTTCAAGAATATTATGCGATTAAATGTAAGAATTGAGCTATGATTGTTGGAATGGAAGCTAATTCATACATGCATGCATGATTTTGAAGAGTTCTACTATTTTTTAGCATGATTTTGTTGTCTAAACTTGAATGGGAAATTGTATCATATATGCATCCATGATTCATAGAGTTTTAAAGTTTAATTTCATGTTTTGCGAGTTGTCGAAAAAGAATTTGAAAATGAAGTTAACATGCATGAAGATTTGAGTTTCATTTTGAAGAATTCTTGAAGTTTTGACCAGTACATGGTTATGTTTTTGAAAGAGTTTTTCAGTGTTTGTAGGGTTGTGAACAAGCCATGCAAGTTTATGATTTGAAAATATATGTTTTGAAGCTCAAATTCTATTTTGGAAATTCTAGAATTCAACCTCACCGCTCGAGCAAACAAGTTGTCACTCGAGTACACATCTCATGCTTCCTTCATTTTTGCAAAGACATTGCATCTAGTTCAAGCGACCAAATGACTGCTTGAGCGAACTCAGTTTGAATTGCACCATTGGCTCGAGCGACCATCGAGCCTAGATTCAGACCAACCAATACTTTTTCAGATCATGTGGTCCGTTCGAGCGACTAATGCTGCGTTTTAGTGAAATGTCCTGTTTCAGCATATTTTGAAAAGTCATGTTTTATCCATATTTGCATTCTCATTCCTTTCAAAGCATTCTCAGGCATGAATTGAGCCTTCCAAATGAATTAATGAGTAAGAACTCGACATAGCATAATTGAATAAGTTAAGAATGATTTGATTAGGCAACGAGCCTCAATGTGTGTACATGTTTATGTGATATGTAGGTTCATCCACGAAGTCGTGTCATCAACCAAATCACTGTGAATAATATCTTAATAAAAATATTTTCATGTATATTATTTTCTAAGTGTTACCAATGTGGTAAGTTTTCCGAACTTATGATTTTGTGCTACGAATGAGCTTTCTATCTGTTCAATGAACATATTATCTGTGAATGTGATTGATGAGATACGAATCTGTATGATGGACACAAGGTTGTTTGGTATAACTGAAATGAACCTAAAGTCATTCTGTGTATTTGATAAGATGGATCCAAGGTTGTTCCGAATATCTAATGAGTCTGAATATCTGTTATGTGTTGACCAAATGGTCATTACACAGCTGTAATGAATTGGACTCAAGGTTGTTTTGTGAAGATATGATCTGTTCTGCTCTGTACATCTGTTATACGTTGGACCCAAAGTTATTCTGTCATGCATTGGACCTGAGGTCATTCCGCTATGATACGAAATTAATATGAGAATAATTTTATTCAAATATTAGAACTATTTCATGTAACTCCTTTATTATGATGATATTCATTGAATTTTAGCTCACTTCGTTATATATATATGTATGTAGATGAACAGCAAGATATCCAGCCTTGGTGAACCTGTGAAAGATTATCTGAGTTTTTGTAATGTCAACCAAGAAGCACCTTACGAGCGAAGCTTTTGTCTTTTGATCTTTGTTTTATTTTATTGATCATGTTTGACCATGTTTGTACATAAGTTTTTGGGTTTTGAATGATGATGACTTGTGAATGGTCTTTGGACATGTAATATCTAGTTGTGTACGTATAGATGTTAGTTATTAACTGTTAGGTTTTTATTCTTAACAATCCCGTTTGATAAAACTCCTTTCAGTTGTAATTTTATTCATTACTTTATTTCGGTGAGGCTATGAGTTTTAGATGCGAATCCAACCCGAATTGTACCCTTGCAAAGAAGTTTGTGATGTTAATTCTTTCATGTTTGCCACTTCGCTGACTATGTCAGGGAACGAGCTTTTGTTTAGTTTGTTTTATTAAAAAAAAGAGAGTTGGTCTTAGGTGGATTTCGTGGAATTAGGCCTGAAGCTTTCGTGGATTCCGGAGTGGCTCATCGTCGTGATTTGACATTAGCATTGTGGATTCAACGTTGGGCAAGACAATTCCAAGGTGAGATGGGGTTGAAAGAGGCATATAGGGGTCGGTTCGATTCGGGCGTGGATTCCCTAGGTAATTGACAGTACACTTGTGTAATTCCTTTATGTCTTCTTAGTGGATTGTTTTGTGGTTTTTGCACGTGGCTTTTTGTTTTGTTTTGTTTTTTTTTTATCACAATTGGAGGCGCTCTAATTGTGATTTTTCCATGTAAAATCGTTGTGTCGATTGGTCTTTGATTGTTTGATTGGGATTGCTATTTACTAGTTAAAATTGATACATAATCACAAATCAATATCTAAGGGATTTCTAGATTTTTCATTAACGTATAAATGTTTTTGTTTATGCTATGTATGCATGACTTATTGGATAAAATTTTAAATTGTGCTTCTGCTTCTTGCCCCATATAACTAAATATGATTTAAATTCTGTCTGAGACTGTAGGTAATCTCATGATTATTAACCACTTATAATTCAAACTTATAAGGGCGGTTTCGAATCGTGACATTTGCACTCATTGTTTAAAACATTAACCGCAATTGTTTATTGAAAAACGAAAGATCACACTTGTTAAAGAAGCAAAACTAATGGAGCCTCCCACTTTTCTGAATTGCCTTTGCAATTGTATAACTCGAGTAATTTTGTATTGCAGTTGTCCTGTCATTGTATATTTTTCTTTTTTCTGAATTCAGTTGGAAATTGAATTTATGATGTTGGGTCTCTGTGGGCCAATTACGGAGCTCACATTGATGATCAGATGAATCGTTAAATGTGTAGGTCTTGTCCAATACTTTATCTCTGTAAAAAAATCATATTGATCAGATATTGATAGTCACTTGATCAAATCACATTTATGTCAACGGTAAGTTTGACTTTAAAAATAAATTGTTCACACGAATGTGATCTGATCAACTGGTTATTGACATCCGATTAATGTAAAAAATTTTCAAAGATGATGTACTTGTCGAACCTTACACATTGAACGATTTTGATGATCGATGTGGATTCCAACAACACTTTACTGTTAAGAAAACAAACTTGAAAGAAGTCTCTTCCATATTTTATACATGCGCATTGTGCTGAAGTTTAATTTATTAGATTTTTACTATATTTGAACAAGCGCACAACACTACTTTAGTTGATTTTTTGTGATAGCAGTGCATGTCCATTAAATTTTGTTGACCACTTGTTTCAATAGCAATAAATAATTACTATTTTAAATTCAGAGTATCCATATTTATTTTATTTATTAGTTCAACTAATAATTTATTTAATGGTATCAATAATGAGACGTTCCATCTGGATTGGAATGCAGATCATGCTCCTCCTACTATGAACATCGTAGTTATTAACTAAAAATTCTGAAATATAAAATATTGTCGAGGGCAATTGAAAAATTATATGTATATATATTTTTTCTTCTTCAAAACAATGTTAACGTATTAAGAGTTTTCATTTATGACTTCAGAATAAGTTGTGGTTTTTTTTTTTTTGGGTGGGCAAAATAGAGTTTGTTGATGATTCAGCAAAAAGTGCACCAGGATTCTTACAAGAAAAACATTGGAAAAGGGAAGAACCAGAGCAATGAAGAGAAAATGAATCACAACAAGCATAAAGCACCCTAATTATGTCCACACCCTCAAACTTGCAATGATCACATGCAACCCCATAGAAACACTGGGAGTCTGCTAACAAGACACCAACAAAACAAAACAAAAACTGGCCCGAAAAAGAACAGAATAACACTGGAATTATAGGGTCAGACGCTTCTTCTTGGATTTAATCTTCCTTACCATATCAATATGGAACAAAAAGTCCTCAATTGAGAAACCAGTGAAACCCGAGCAAGTTTTAGTCCAATGAGCCACCTGAACTTGACCTTCTAGCTTCGTGACTCACAACGTTATCTCCGAACTCTTCTAAGCAGAGGTCAAGCTGGTGAATTTCAGATTCAATAGACTAGACTTTATCATGGACATTACTCAAAACATTTGAATTCCATTCTTTGATACACTTCTTCAGATCTTGTAACTTTCTGAGAAGCACATACCCACCACAACCAGAAACCAGAATTGACTTCCATTCTTTTAAAACCAGAGAGAAAGAGAAAGACTTGTGAGTGAGCCAAGCATCAAAGAATCAAAGAGGCTTTGGACCCCAATCTACACTTTCATCCACGAGGAGAATAGGACAGTGATTAGAGAGACTTGAAGGGAGACACTATTGAGCGAAGCTGAAGGGATTTAACCAAGAGTAAAAGATAAGAAACCCATCCAATCAACTCTATTTCTCTACCAATTGCTCTTCTAATTTACACACTACATTGAGGGACCGAAGCTCATTCCAAAGCAATGCCCTGTCACTCTCATTATTTGGGCAGCAACAATTAACAAGAACACACTGAACTGAAAATAAACTTCCTCCAAGAAGAATGACATTCTTGTGTAGAATTTCCTTTGTAGTACAAAATAGGGGTGTTTATGGATCGGTTTGGTTCGGTTTGACAGTAAATTTAGAACCAATCCAATTCGATCGGTTACAAGTTTTTAGACCTAGAACCAAACCAACCAACCCAATCCAATGTAACTCGGGTTAGTTCGGATTAGAACTACTGTTCTACTATATTAAAAAAAACAAGTGAATCAATCAATAATAAATAATTAAAATAAACAATTTTTTAAAATTTAAACATAACATAAAAAAAGAGCAAAAAATTGTTTAATGCAAGTCAATATAAATTAAAGGGTATGGCCTGTGTCCAGTTCGAGATCGGACTGGACGGTGCTGTTGGGCCTATGGGGGCCTACCACGGATTCCGTTTTGATAATCCGAACCGTTCAATGTGTAGAACTCGTCGAGTACTATATGCCCATGAAAAATCATATTGATCGGATATCGATAGCTATATGATCAAATCAGTTTTGTATTAAAAAAAATGGACGGTGAACAAATTAACAGTCGACAAAAAACTATTTTGATTACATAGCTATCGATATCCGATCAACGTGATATTTTACAGGCATATAATACTCGACGAGTTCTACACATTGAACGGTTCAGATTATCAAAACAGGACCCGTGGTAGGGGCCCCATGGGCCCAACAACACCATCCAGTCTGATCTCGGACTAGACACAAGCCAAACCCAAATTAAATTCAACTCTAGCTTAAACATAATCAATACAAATTAAATCCATTAATACAATTAATACAAATTAAGTTAATTACAAAATTTAACTCAAATTTCTAATACTTCCTTTGTTCACTTAATAATTATTGTATGTGAAATTTGTTAAGTGCAATCAAGTGAATTGTAATAGACTAATTAATTTAAAACGTATCAATATAAATAAAATTTAAAATATATATATAGGTTCGGTTCTTGAGTTAGTTACAAGAACCAAACCAATTCTATCAATTTGATGATTTGAAGACTTAGAACCAAACAAATGCATTCAAAAATCAATCCAATCCAACTCAAAGAGGTCAGTTTGGTTTGGTTCTTCAGTTCACTGAGTGATTTGAACACCTCTAGGCCTTATTTGTTTCTAGAGTTGGAGGATAGTATTGGACATGAGGTGAGATTCAAAAAAATCATGTTTGTTTTAGAAGTGACCATTGAATTATGAGTCTCATGATTAACAATCCCATAGAAGATGTGGTATTGATATCTAATTCCATAAGATTAGAGGTGAATATTATTTTGCGTCTCATTTTATAAAAATAATTATAATATAAAAATATTTTAATATTAAGATAAAATATTTTAAAATAATATATTTATAACAAAAAATATATATACTCAACATAAATAAATATATCTAAATACATATAGTACAAAAAATGTAATTTTTAATTAAATATATCAAAATTACCACACGGTATTTTACGAAATTTCAATCTATATTGTCCGGGAAAAATACATCCTTTCTCGGTATAATCCTGTTGCCAAGTCTACTCTACCTCCATACGATCGTCGCTTTATCACCTTGAAAACACAAACGTGAGCTAGCCGGCGGGGTGGTGTGCGCGGAAACCTCTCCGATTGCTAAGTCAGTAAGCTGAGCTCAATAACAAAGCTCCTGTGATTCAGAAAGCAGAGTTGTGTGTACCACCTCCTCCAAAGGTGATGTTTGCTTGAGCTTCTTATAAGTGTTTCGTTGGCACAATCCTAGTAGGGACTTCTATTCCATCCATGCAGAGTCCTCCTAGGATTCATACTCACTGTAATGGATAAATGCTTATCTTTTTAAACCCCCCCTCACTGCTTAAACCAAGTGAGATGGTTTTATCATGGCCGACACTCCAATTGACCGAAGTAATCATGGCATGCTGAGCCGTTAGAGTAAGCCCGACACTATCCCTTCGTTCGGTTTCTTCCTTCTACTCCTCCTTATCCCGGTGCTCTGCATGCACAACCCATGGGCTGGTTCTAAGACCGAACTATACTTTCGAGGGGACCGATGTAACTCCAAGACGCGGTCTAACTTCGATTCTCCTACTGGTCGTCTGCTATCTCCGTCCTTAGGAACCGAACTAACTCCAAATATCGCACGTAGCGGACGTATCTTTAGCATGGCCATTTCAGCTTCGAGCCCTTTATACGTGGATCAATAACGGCCCATCACCTAGTCGGCAATTTTCAGCATAAATACCTCTCAATTGCCCCTTAATTCATCTGCACAGCATGAAGGGATACCCTGTACTATCATCGAGCTGAAGTTTTAAGCCTTCCGCCAACTAAAAAAACGCCTTTAGCCTTTTCAGCCGAGCTAATTTTCACTCCGGGCTACTAGCTTGGCCGTATCAAAACGTCTCTTCAATCACAGCGACTGTAACGCTTCCATTCTAATCACACGCTGGCACGCTCCTGATTGGACTGAGGGCGGTTGTCACGCCGTCTTCGTACTTCGTGTTTTTGAACGGCTCCGCCAATTTTTGGGCTTTCAAACAAAAACAAACCCTGAGGCCAGCAGTCCCTCTACGTTTTGCCATCCTCTTCTTCCCTTCCTTCGAGTTCTTCATATGTTCTTCCGTTTTTGAAAGGCTCGTCGATTCTGTCGCGTTGGCTTGTCAACTCTCAGTCCTTGCCTACTTCATCTGGTAGTTTGCTGCATTCATATTTTGTTTCGTATTTTTGGGCTTTCTATGTTTTTGCGAAACATATTTGTCCATTCTGTTTTGCTTCTGTACTTTTATGGAAAAAACTTCAATAGAACACATGAGTATATGTAATATCCTGTAGAAAAACAGGTTTTGATCCAAATCATGATGCAACCGAACTTAAGAGTACTGTTTAAGCTAGGTAAATATCTAAGTCCAGCTTACAACCGGGACTAAACTTATGTTTTAAGCACCAGTAGCTTTGAAATAAGTCAAACCACTTCTTGATCAGACCTTAGCGAGGTAACAACCGAACCAGGGTTTGCACTTAGCGCATACCGAGATACCTGAAGCTCCAACCGATCTAGGCCTTTGGGGCTAAAACCAGCTTTCTTTAGTTTTTAGATGGACACTCAGAAAGGTGCCCTCTAGGTGATCAACCGGTCAAAACAAAACCGTTTCCTTAACCGAGATGATCTAGCGTTTGCCGAGCCCGAACCTAGCAAAGCACCTGCTCAAACGAGCCTACAAATCACCTTGTAGAAACCGAGTTAGAACATTGTAGATCACAGCCGATGTTAGGGCTCCTATTTTTTTGTACTTTTATTTTTTAGGACGGTCCGAATGATTTTGTCTTAACCCCTTTGTTTTCTACTTTGCAGACCTTAGGTTGCCGCAAGCACTCCTCGCGCGCTCAACCTGAGCTACTGAGAACAATTTTTGGACCAGAACTTAATTTATCGTAAATTATACATAAATGGGGAAGTATAGGTATCTAGTAGACACTCCGGGCGGCCTAGCCCGAATTCAGAAAGATACATAATATACCCGAGAGCCATTCACCTGATTTTTAGCCGAATAAGGAATGTCATACCTTGGGGCAATGAAGGCCTTTGTCCCCTTCACCCCTTTTTGTCAATTATTGACAAACCGAACTACGATTTCCAGCCAACCCGATTTGTGAGTTTCTTGGCCAACACCAGGACTAGTCCAACCCAACTATCAACCAATTCATAACGATATAATAATGGGAATAGCCAAACTAAACCGCAAGCGGTTCTCACCTTTGGGTCTGGCGAAATCCTTTCACCAACACTCCATTTGGCTCGAAGGGAGACGGCCTGGGTTTACTATCTTCAATGACGCCGCCGTCGTGAAGAAATAATAAAGATACACCGGATAAAAGATTAACGACGACGATTTTTCTAGTGTCTGGGACTTGAGATCATCAAGCCTAGATTCCCTGGCCGACGGTCAATTTGCGAAAAAAAAGAGAACCTGGTAAATTTACTTTCGGTTTTCTTGCTTAGCTATTTTAATTTCAGGTTTGTCAATCTTTTAGCCGAACTAACAGTTCTTCTTTTCCCAGGTTCTACCTGCCTCCATTCGTTATACAGCTACCCAATATCTAGCGAACTTGCGCGCCGCACTACGGTATCCAGAACGTAGTTGGGCTAAGTACTAAAAGTTCGAGCGACTTACAGATACAGCGGCCGCACGAAAAGCGAGAGTGACCGATTTCTGCTAGAGGAGGGCCCCAGACGGACCAACCTTGCCAGAAATCAGACTATCCACTAACTGCTGAAGAGGAAATGGCTAAAAGGAACAAAGTAAGGCGCGCTTCTAACCGAGACTAACAGACCCGAAGTACCTGCCACCAAGCAAACGCAGCTGCCGTTGTGGCCCTCCCTCTTCAACAACCTTCTTCTATCACGTCCTCCAAGCGCGCCCGATCTACCCCGACGAACACAGCTTGTGGATGAGGACGATCCATCCTCCACAAGTCTCAACTATCCTTCAACCGGAGCAATCTGACCGAGCTGACTCCTCAATTGGGCTCCAAATCTCACCTTTCAAGACCGAAAATATCCAGGAGTCTGACTCGGTCGTGCTTGTTCCCGAGAAGGATCACTTGATGGCTTTCAACAACAAGCAATTAAACACACGACGCTTGAAGGCCATCACGGTCTTCAACAAAATCAATGATCCTGGTAAGTGGCTCTCCTTTTTCTTTGTCTAACTTTTCCCGACTAATAGTCCGGCTAAGAGAGTTTACTAACTCTTTTGCAGGCCATCCAGAAGAACATCTTGCAGCATAAGAAGTGCTGGAACTCCGGAAAACAACGAACAAGCAGTGCGGAAGTCGAGGCAAAGACAGCCGAACTTGAGCATCGCCAAGAGCAGATAGCCGAGCTACAGTCGAGAACGGTCGCTTGACCGGACTTGTTAGTGGCTGAAGCTGAAAAACAAAAAATTGCAGCTACGGTGAAAGAAAGTACTTGCGCGAGTTTGGTCAAACTCGAAAGCAAAAAAGACGCCGAAATAGCCAATCTGAAGAAGAAGATCGGTGATGCCAATGCCCAAGGTTTCAAAGGCGGAGGGCTCTTACATTCCGCAGTGCGAGGAGGGCAGAGGACTTATTTTCAAGTGTGGCTGGAGGGTGCCTGTGGACAGCTCGGCTGTGGGCCTGAAACGTAGATCTAATGCTCCACAGTACTTCATTCCAGCCTACTAGCGGAATATGCTGCTTCGGTCCAAGAACATTTCTACAGGATTCAGATGATGAAGACGATGAAAACGAACAAAACTGTTATCTCGGTAGTCAACGAGCAAGTCAACGATCATCAGCTCGGTTGGAAGGCAACGGTTGAAGACCTTGACTGTTTGAGCCATCGACTGATATCGTTTTGCCAGTTGCTACTGAGACGGATCTCTCATCTGCAACGGCGTTCAAGTTGACATTGACGCGAAATTGAAGACCTTTTCTCTTGATTTTGTACTTTTCTTTTTTGTTACTTCTTTACTCTTGTACCGGGCTACGGCCTCCTTTGTATTTGCTTTTTGATGAATGAAATTTTCTTCAACTCTTACTTTGGTTGATCTGTATGTTTGTACTTGTAATGATTTTTCCCATGATCTTTATTCCAACTGTTATCGGTTTTAGCTGGTCAATTACTAAGCTTACTAGCCAACCACTCTTTAGCCGACATAATTACTTCGGCTGAAGAGTACAAGAGTTAAAAGCCAGCCAACTAGGAGTGAGCAGCGAATATACCGATCCGCCAAACACGACCGAACCGAACCGATCCGCCGCATTTTGGACGGCATGCGTGATGACGAGCGGACGGTTGCGGATTGATTTTCTCAAATCCGCCAATTTGGGGACGGATGGCGGATTTGAGAGATTTTTTTTGGCCGAACCGAACCGCCAACCTCAAATCGCGAGCACCCCTAGTAATTTATAAGACTTTGGTATTTTCATTTGTTTAAATATTATGTTTGTGTTTTCAATTGAAAAAGAGTTTAAATATTTGTTGAAAAAAATTTTTCAACTTGAATATATTTTTTTTGAATTGAAAAAATAAACGTTTATTCATATATATTTTTTTAGTTTTTAAATGTAACTCTAAAATAATAAATGAAATATGATATATTCTGGTTGGTTTTTTGTTTTCAAAATATATGTAGATGTAACAATACAGAGACATTCAATTCTACGACTGATCTGTTCATTGGTTTTGGTGGTTTAAATTGTTTATATTTTAAGAAATCACAGATTGTATACTTTTAGGGAATGAATCATGCTGTGATTGTAATATGTGGATGAGGCATGCAGTGATCGTGATATTCTAAAGTTTAAACTTTTTTTTCTTTGGATAAGCATACAGTGATTGTATACTTTTTTAAGTCATTGACTACAATACTCTTTTTCTTTTTTTCTTTTTTTTGTTTGAGGAAGTGCACAAGTTGAATTATGTTGAAAATTTATAAAATTTTAAACCGCCAAAAGATTCGCATCATCCGCCAAACCGCCAATCCTTCATCCACATCGCCGGATTGGCGGACGGATGCGGATTGATTCTTCAATCCGTCAATACTAGCGAACGGTGGCGGAGTTGGAGGTCGTGGCTGCAACCGACCCGCCCCACCCCTACAGCCAACCACTCTTCAGCCATACCCTTACTCCAGCTGAAGAGTAAAAGAGTTGGTTTTAATCCAGCCAACCACTCTTCAGCACATAATTACTTCGGCTGAAGAGTACAGAGAGTTGGTTTAATCCAGCCACCACTCTTCAGCATACCTTACTTCAGCTGAAGAGTACAGAGAGTTTGGTTTAATCCAGCCAACTCTAAGTTTAGCTTTTGCAGCCAATTTGAATAATGTTTGGTTATTCTGACCAACGTCTGCACCTGGATCCTTATCCTGGCTAGGAGGGGTGTTGGTTTATTCCAGCCAACTCTAAGTTAGTTTTTCCAGCCACTTAGAATAAAATGTTTTGGTTATTCCGACCAAACGTCCTGCAGCCTGGATCCTTATCCTGGGCTTAGGAGAGGTGTTGGTTTAATCCAGCAACCTTAATTAGTTTTTCCAGTCAACTTAGAATTAATGTTTGGTTATTCCGACAAACGTCCTGCAGCTGGGATCCTTATCCTGGACTTAGGAGGGGTGTTGGTTTATTCGAGGCCAACCTCTAAGTTAGTTTTTCCAGCCAACTTAGAATAGTGTTTGGTTATTCCGACAAACATCCTGCAGCTGGATCTTATCCTGGGCTTACGAGGGGTGTTGGTTTAATCCAACCACACTCTAAGTTAGTTTTTCCAGCCAACTTAGAATAATATTTGCATATTCCTCATTCACTAAAGCTAACTTTACAGAGAACAACTATGCTGAAAAAATCGATTATTTTATTTGAGGAAAAAAGAAATTACACATGTTTGAAAAGAAGAAAGCTAAAAATAAATAACTTGAGATTGGCCGTGTTCATGGCCTAGGGATTGCTTTGCATCCTTGTCTTCTGGTGGTATGCCCTTTTGCCTGCTACCCAACCACTCTTGTAAGGACTTCCAGTTTGGCCTAGCTTGCTCTCTGGTATCAAGGTGTTTCCATCACTTTGACGTAGTACCCAATCTCCGATCTTGAATTGTCTGGATGCACCATTTTGTGTATTCCTGGATAATCTTGTTGATACGAGGCAATGTGGACTAGTGCTTTTTTCTTCTTTCTTCGGCAAGGTCGAGCTCAATGTTATGGCTTCTCACTTTAAGTCGGGATCAAAATTTTCGCTTCGAATTGTGGGGAGGCCAACTTCTAGTGGATTACTGCTTCCATTCTGTAGGCTAAGGGAATGGTGTTTCTCCCTGTTGAGACGTCAAGGTGTGGTGCGGTAAGTCCATAAAACATGAGGAAGTTTCCGCCCACTTGCCTTTTGCCTTTTCTAACTTTTCTTCAGTCATTCAAGAAAACTTTATTCGATGCTTCTGCTTGGCCATTTGCTTGAGGATACGCTGGTGTGGAATTGTAGAATTCTATTTGTACTCTTCATAAAAGCTCTGAACATTCTGTCGTCGAACTGAGTGCCATTGTCTGAGTTAGGGCTTTTGGTAATTCCAAACCGAGTGATGATATTTTTCCAGACAACTCTTTTACATCTCTTCCTTGATTGATGCCAATGCTTCTGCTTCCACCCACTTTGTGAAGTAGTCTGTTGCTGCGAGAAAGAACTTCCTGTTGCCGGGTGCTGTTGGAAGTGGTCCTACTATGTCCAAACCCCACATTACGAAAGGCCATGGGCTAGATAATGGTAGGAGTTCTCTTGCTGGTTGATGTATTTGGTGTGCGAATTTTTGGCATTTCTCACACCTCTTCACATATTTCTCTGAATCTGCCTGCATGTATGGCCACCAGTATCCTTGTGAAATGGCTATGTAAGCTAGCGATCTTCCTCCTTGATGGCTCCCGCACGCCCCTTCGTGTATCTCGTACAAGAATGCTTCCACTTTGCTAGGGTGGACACACTTTAGATAGGGTCTTGAGAACGACTTTTTGTATATTGCCAAAGATGGGGAGAGCCAAAATCGCTGTGACTTTGCTCTAATTTTGTTGGCTTCTTTCTTTTCTTCCGGTAGGACGCCGTCTTTCAAGAATAGTATGATGGGATCCATCCATGAGGGGCCTAGTTCTGTGCAACATACCTCTTCTGCTTCGGGTTCCTCAATGCTTGGTCTAGGTAGGTAGTCGATCAGTAGCGGATGAGAGATGGAGGTGTCTGCCATTGAGGCGAAGCCTGTTAGTTCGTCTGCTCTACTATTTCTTCCCTGCCGATTTGTTCTATCCTTACTACTTCGAATTTCTTGATCTCTGTTCTGACCAATTCTTGGTACTTGGTCATCCTATCATCCTTTGCTTCATAGTCGCTAGAAATTTGGTTTACCACCAACTGTGAGTCGCTGTAGACCATTAATTCGGTGGCCTTCATACGGTATGCGGATTTGAGACCTGCTAGAAGTGCTTCATATTCCGCTTCGTTGTTTGATGCTAGGAAGTCAAGGTCGATTGCTGTAGACACCCCATTTTTGACCGCCCTTAAGACTTGGGCGCTACTGATAGTTTGCTCGATAATGAAAGGTGTGCAGGGCAAAGGTTCAATTTCTTCGGCAATGAGAGGGTCAAATCCCAACTTCACACCCCATTTTGGACCAAAGCTATTTTGAATGGTTTTTAGACCTTAAAACCCTCTCTTTCAAAACATTTTTGAAATAAAGTTTCTACGATGTTCCGAGGCTCGCATTTTGTCAAACGCTGCGCTTTTCGGTAAACCGAGCAAGGACAAAGTGGAAATGAATGAAAGAGAGATGAAATCTTTGAAAAATCTTTCAAAACACCTTGCTTAGGGGTTTGAAGTTGAAGAAAAGAGGAGAAGAGGGGAGAAGCCAAGTTGGAGAAGAAGATAGGCAAGAATTGCTAAGAGAGGGACGAGCAGTCCTCGCTAAATCAAGCTTATTTGTCTATACACTTTGAGTTAAGCTATGAGGCCACCACCGTTGGAAATAAGACTTCTGGGGCTTCATTTTTCATTCAAGAATCTCTTAAATCCGAGATCGGAGGGCAGAGATATGATTGGTTGAAGTTGGGCATCATCCCGGTTGGACCGAAACTGAGCAGCCTTCACTAAAACAAGCATAACTTTTTGCACAGTTGTAATTTTTATGCAAGGCTGGTGCCATTGGAAATATTTCTTCCGGGGCTTCAATTTTGACACAAGAATGACCTGAAAAGGAGTTCATATGAAGAAGTTATGCCCGTTTGAAGTTTGACCTGCAGAGCAGATTTTTCCTACCGACCGGCCAAAACAAATGGCCGACCGACCAAATAGATGGCCGACCGGCCAGAAAAGATGGCTGACCAACCAAGTTTGCTAGCCGATGACCTTCCAGAGTATTCTACAGATTGAATGGATGCCAGCTGTGCCAGCTGGAATGCACAGACTCTGCTTCCCATACACGTGTGTTGCTGTTTTGCACCCTTTGCACCCCTTTTGACCCTCTTTTTTGCACCCTTTGCTCAAAGCTTATTGAGGAAGCTTTGACCCCTTGTCTTGGCTTCCTCAAGAAGCTTGCACCTTTGCATTAGCTTCTCTTAGAAGCTTGGTCCCTTTGACCCTTTTGTATAGCTTCTTTGAGAAGCTTTATGCCATTTCCTTGCTCTATATAAGAAAGCCTCCTTATCCATTATTTTGGTTGAGCAAAATCAGACCTAATACATACATATAACATATATATCACCCCCTCTCTCTATATCTCCCTCTCTCTCTACATTTGGGTGTGTTAGAGTGTTCAAAGACCATTATCCTTGGCCATTTACACACCAACCCATAGCATAAGGCCTCCATCCTCCATTCCAACCATTTGAGGCTAATTTTCAGAGGTTAGGAGCTCCTTTTCTTGGATCAAAGGCTGCTGCATTGCTGCTCTTCAAAGGTGAGTCACTCTCTTCCCTTTTCTAGCCTTCTTTTGCATGCTTTCTTAGACCCTTTTTCTTGCTGTTTTGAGCTCCGACCATAACTGGAAATATCATTTTTTTGAGCTCATTTTTCTGTTTCATTAAGGGTCTTACCCTGTTTGGGACCCCCATCTTGCACTTGCTTCATTACCCCTTTGTATGCCATAATCTTGCATAGTATTTTTGGCCTATGTGTGATCTGTTTTGGAGCATGATGTAAACTGTAGATAGGATTATTTTGAGCCCTTATTCAAGATTAAAGAAGGGCTCATCACTGTTTGGGACCTCCATGTGCCACTTGTCATTATACCCCTCTTTGGTCCCCATTTTTGCATGATTTATTAGCCTATTGTGTCTCTATTTTTGGGCTCTTTTCAGAACTGAAAATAGTCTTATTTTGACCCATTCTTCATGTTTCATTAAGGGTCTTTTATGGTTTGAAGCATCTTTTATATACTTCATGTTATAGCTCTCTTGGTGCCATTATCTTGCATAGCATTTTGAGCATACTTGTATCTGTTTTTGGGGTTTGTCATAAACTGTAATACATCATATTTTTTGCCCCTCTTCAATATTGTAGAAGGCCCCTTCTCTGTTTGGGGCCAGTATTTGTGAGTTTCTTCATTACCCCTCTCTTGGCCCCATTTTTGTATGCTAATCTAG
Source organism: Camellia sinensis (assembly GCF_004153795.1). Lineage (NCBI taxonomy): Eukaryota > Viridiplantae > Streptophyta > Magnoliopsida > Ericales > Theaceae > Camellia > Camellia sinensis. Next base: position 273,336 of record NW_021025370.1, on the reverse strand, counting down.
CCTCATTTGTGTTCCCTGTTTGGCCATGCTTTAAACTATAAACATGCTTGTTTGGGGGCTTCCTAGCTTCTGTCTTCATACTTCATGTCCAAATTATACATGCATTGCATAGCTATAGGCCATTTCATGCGCCAAAATTCATGTTTCGAGACTCGTTCCACGCATCGGGTATCATTTCGCCTTATTTCGGGGCTGTTTTGCCCCTCGTTTTGCTACTGATTTTTGCATGTTTGCATATCATATTCCATGTCTTTGCCATGTCTCATTAGAGTGGCATTTCGGTGCCTGATGGTCGGTCCTCGGTTTGCGTGCACGCGTGCACGCATTTCGAGTTGTCTTGTTTTCATCTGATGGCCTCCTATGTGAGTGTGGTTGAGGCTCTCTCATGTTGGTGTAAGCCCATTATTGTATTGTGTATGCCATGTTTCAATGCGTTGTGCATGTTATGTTGTTAGCATTGTGTGTGCCATGTAGTTGCATTGCATGTTTGTATGTTTGCTTGTATGCTTAGGTCGCATGTGCATTGTTGTGCATTGCCTCGCCTCTTGATCAACCATGATTGAGGTTGGGTCCCTTTGATGTGTTTTGTGCTTGCATTTCATTTGATATCGAAGTTGCATACTTGGCTTTTGGGCCATCATGCATTGAAATGCGTGATTGGTGGCCCGAGGGTCGAGGGCCATGCTCCCTTGAGTCCATTATATGATAGGGAGTGTGTCCATACATACATTTGCCTAAAAATTCCATGCCATACACTGCTTGCCCTCTGCTGCTGCCAATTGCAGGTTCTGCAGGAAGCTTTGGCCGGTCGGTTAAATACAGTGCCGACCGGCAGTCCATCAATGGCCGATAACTTCATCAGCGGCCAGTGACCATTTCCCATGGCCAGTGGCCATCCCTCCTAGCCGGTGGTATTCCCCAACATCCAGAGAGCATGTCCTTAGACTTTGGCAGTCCTCAGAGGAGCAGGGCAGTGAAAAACAGAGGCAACAATGCAATGGCAGCGAGTTTCCGGGCGATATGGGTCAAGCATGCATCATTCGCGCATCCCAAGGCGGGGGCCGTGACCACCTTCCCTTTGCCTTTAATTTGTTAATTAAATAGGAATTCTGTAATAATTAATTAAGTAGCTAGTTATTTATTCGGACTGTAATATTTATTTGGCCCCTCCGAGTGAAGGCGTATTTGTAATAAGTGTGGGTGCGTGTGTGCATGTCTTCCAATCCCCACTTCTTTCTCCCTTTTACTTACCTGTTTTGATAGTTAGTATTAGGATATGTTTAATTTAGCATACCTTATGCTCTGCATGCGTGCATCCATACATTTGTCTTACATGCACCGGGCTCGGCACATCATGCTAACTGCACTTGTATTCCAATTCCAAAGTTGAGTACTTGTTAATTGCAGCATTTCACATGCCACGTTTAGGATAGCCGAGCCTATCATAGTTGCATCTTACATGTGTTGCATTAGCCATCTTAACATGAACTAGGACCATGCATGTTGGCTAACTAGTTTATTGTTTTGGCTCGGAGTACTCGGTAAGCATTTATGCTTTAGCATCTCGCATGCGTGTGAATGCTATCTTGACAGTATGCTTACCATGTGGCTAGATGCTTATGTGATAAACTGTTTGGATGCCTGTGGGTGAAGGTTGGATTGTTTGAGTTGGAAAAACTCGTTGAAATCCGTATTTTAGCCTACTTGCGAGTAGCAAATTCCAAAGTGTTTTTCAAGACAAACGGATATGCAATGCTTATTTCCAAATTAGGCAATCTAGTCTATACTTGTGTGTTGTGCGCATAACATAGTAATTCTAGGCTAATAAATGGAATAAGAACACATAATGTTTTCAAAAACAGATATCACGGTTAGTAGAGGCCGATCTTCGAATCGGGCGAGAGGGGGTGCTCACAGCTGACCTTCCCCAATCGTACCCTAGCTCCCGAGCCGAGAAACTCCGGTGATGACAGACATGTGGCCTTCGGCACCGAGTTAGGGTTTCCTAAATTCCCCCATAAAAAATATTTAGGTGGCGACTCTGTATCTGGCAAAGCAGTCCATGTTTGGCACTTCTTTCCAAAAATCTGTTTCTCAAAACGATTTGCCAGATTTGGACTGTTTGGTTCAAGATTAAGAACCGTGACAATTTGAGAGTCCGAGCTGTAGTGACCCCATAAATGAACAGAACGGGACTCACCCTCCCGGGGCGTTCGGGGACGTCTACAATTGCTTGCTCCACAACCAGGCCGTCTGGTGAGATGAGGACTATGCCAAGTCCTATACCATGCCGGTTGGATGCTCTATCCACAAAGAGCTTCCACATCTCACCAACGAACAACTTCCAGAAAACGGAGGGGTCGGATGATGTCGTGGGGTCAAGAATGTTGCTGGGGTTTTCTTCAAGGTCCATGCTTGTTGTCTGCCCCTCGCTATCTGATTGAACCAAGTCTTTATTTTGTGGTGAGTCTTGCTTTGTTGAAGCTTGGTTTGTTTCTTCCTTGCCGTCTTTAGTCTGGTCTGCCTTCGAGTTTGACTGAGTACCTTCTACTAGGGATTGCGCTATTCCGGCGTCATCTTCCATCCCAAGTTCGGTTGTGTCAGTTAAGTCGACTGGGCAGATATGATGACTTCCAGGAGTAAACTCTACGACGAAGTCTGCCAAAGATTGGGCCTTTACTGCGGTTCTAGGTTGGAACTTGACGTCGAATTGTCCCAGTTCTATTGCCCACTTTAAAATTCTCCCAGAAAAGTTCGCCCTTTCAAACAAAGCTTTTAGTGGAAAAGCTGTGAGGACAACTATGGTGTGGGCGTGAAAGTAGTGTGCCAATTTCCTAGAGGCCATCATTAAGGCCAATGCAAGTTTTTCCAATGGCAAGTACCTTGTTTCGGCTCCCAACAATGTCTTGCTGACATAATAGATGGGCAGATGTTGAATTCCTTCTGCGCGGACCAACACTGCGCTAATTGCGTGCTGGGAGACTGCAAGGTATAGGAAAAGTTCTTCTCCTAGTATTGGGGTGACCAGCAATGGTAGAGAAGACATGTATTCTTTCAGGCTTTCCAGTGCTTGGTCGCATTCTTCGTCCCATTCGAACTTGGCTTTTAAAGCTTGAAAGAATGGTCGTAGTCTGTCTGACGACCGGCTTATGAATCGATTGAGCGCGGCCGCCATGCCGGTGAGATGTTGTACTTCTTTTACTGAGTTTGGTCTCTCCAAATCTTGAATTGCTTTGATCTGGGAGGGGTCCGCTTCTATACCCCGGTTGGTCACAAGGAAGCCCAAGAATTTGCCAGATCCTACTCCGAATGCACACTTTGATGCGTTGAGGCGCAACTTGTGCTTTTTCAGAATTTCAAACATCTCTCCTAGGTCCTTGAGATGGTCACACAAAAGCCTCTGAAGATTTTGCCGTCAAACTGAGTGCCATTGTATGAGATTAGGGCTTTTGGTATTCCAAACTGAGTGATGATATTTTGCCAGACAAACTTCTTTACATCTCTTTCCTTGATTAATGCCAATGCTTCTGCTTCCACCCATTTTGTGAAGTAGTCTGTTACTGCGAGAAAGAAATTTCTGTTGCCGGGTGCTGTCGGAAGTGGTCCTACTATGTCCAAGCCCCACA
>NW_021025370.1:235416-262916 GCF_004153795.1 Camellia sinensis | reverse complement strand
CATTTAAATTAGACTTTTTTGCGACGGACAATTGCCGTCGCAATATGTAAACTATTTGCGACAGCAAACGTATGCCGTCTCAAAACATTTTTTTGGCGACAGTAAAAACATCCGTCGCTAATATTGATGCATTTATTCCCCTGTCCGCGCATTTTTTATTACCGACGGGGACAACGCCGTCGCTAAAGCCTTCATTTGCAACGGTTTAAGCTGCCGTCGCAAAAAACCATTTTTTGCGACGAGACAAGCGCCGTCGCTAATGCTTCCGTGTTTTTTACCCCCTTTTCTTGTAGTGTTTGTGCGGTTTTCAATCTCTGTTGAATCAGTTTCACTTTTTCGGTAGTTTCCTGTACAATCTCGAGCCCAAGCGAAGGCCCATCTCCAACTTCTGCCCAGCAAATAGGAGATCGACATTTTCTGCCATACAAAGCCTCGAAAGGCGACATCCCAATACTCGAGTGAAAGCTGTTGTTGTAGGCAAATTCAGCTAAAGGTAGATGGCTTTCCAAATTTCCTTGAAAATCAAGGACACACATCTGCAGTAAATCTTCCAGAGTCTGGATTGTTCTTTCTGACTAGCCATCCGTCTGAGGATGGTATGCACTACTCAGTCTCAGTTCAGTACCCAATCCAGTTTGCAGACTTTGCCAAAATCTCGATGTAAACTTCGAGTCCCTATCAGAAACAATGGATACTAACACTCCATGCAATCTAACAATCTCATCAATATAGATTATAGCCAATTTGTCAACATTATAAATTGTTTTGATAGGTAAGAAGTGAGCAGATTTAGTCAATCTATCAACAATAGCCCAAATTGAGTCCATACCTTTACTAGAGCGAGGTAAACCAACAATGAAATCCATAGTGATATGTTCTCATTTCCACTTCGGTATGGGTAAGGGCTGCAGTAAGCCTACGGGTCGTTGATGTTTAGCTTTAACTTGTTGGCAATGAAGACATTTCGATACAAAGTCAGCGATCTCTTTCTTCATTCCCGGCCACCAGAAATTCAGTTTCAAGTCTTGGTACATTTTTGTATTTCCTGGATGGATAGACAGTTTCGAATTATGGCCCTCTTGCAGAATTCTTCTTTTCAGTTCAGGATCACTCGGTACACATAATCTTTGCTGATATTTCAACACATTGTTCTCAAATTTGAAACCCAGCCTCGGTTTAGATTCTCGTTCATCGGTGATCTTCTTCAAGAAGTCATCATGTTACTGTTTCTCTTTAATCTCTTCAATAAGTGTCGGTTGAGTAGAAATAGCAGCTACTGTTCCACCTTGTTCACGTAAAACGATCTTAACTTCAAATCTTTCAAGGTCACAAAGCAATTCTTTCTGCCCGGTGAGTAAACAGGCTAAATTTCCAACTGATTTCTGACTCAGTGCATCGGCAACGGTGTTAGCCTTCCCTGGATGGTACAAAATTTGTAAGTCTTTTATCATTTCAAATTTGCAAGTCAAAATTTGCTGTTGTTGTAGGCAAATTCAGCTAAAGGTAGATGGCTTTCCAAATTTCCTTGGAAATCAAGGACACACATCCGCAGTAAATCTTCCACAGTCTGGATTGTTCTTTCTGACTGGCCATCTGTCTGAGGATGGTATGCACTACTCAGTCTCAGTTCAGTACCTAATGCAGTTTGCAGACTTTGCCAAAATCTCAATGTAAACTTTGAGTCCCTATAAAAAACAATGGATACTGGCACTCCATGCAATCTAACAATCTTATCAATATAGATTATAGCCAATTTGTCCACATTATAAATTGTTTTGACAGGTAAAAAGTGAGCAGATTTAGTCAATCTATCATCAATAACCCAATTGAGTCCATACCTTTACTCGAGCGAGGTAAACCAACAATGAAATCCATAGTGATATGTTCTCATTTCCACTCCAGTATGGGTAAGGGCTGCAGTAAGCCCGTAAGTCGTTGATGTTCAGCTTTAACTTGTTGGCAATGAATACATTTCGATACAAAGTCAGCGAGATTATAGCCAATTTGTCCACATTATAAATTGTTTTGACAGGTAAAAAGTGAGCAGATTTAGTCAATCTATCAACAATAACCCAATTGAGTCCATACCTTTACTCGAGCGAGGTAAACCAACAATGAAATCCATAGTGATATGTTCTCATTTCCACTCCAGTATAGGTAAGGGCTGCAGCAAGCCTGCAAGTCGTTGATGTTCAGCTTTAACTTGTTGGCAATGAATACATTTCAATACAAAGTCAGCGATCTCTTTCTTCATTCCCGGCCACCAGAAATTCAGTTTCAAGTCTTGGTACATTTTCATATTTCCTGGATGGATAGACAGTTTCGAATTGTGGCCGTCTTGTAGAATTCTTCTTTTCAGTTCAGAATCACTCGGTACACATAATCTTTCCTGGAATTTCAACACATTGTTCTCAAATTTGAAACCCGACCTCGGTTTAGATTCTCCTTCATCGATGATCTTCTTCAAGAAGTCATCCTGTTGCTGTTTCTCTTTAATCTCTTCAATAAGTGTCAGTTAAGGAGAAATAGTAGCTACTGTTCCACCTTGTTCACGTAAAACGATCTCAACTTCAAATCTTTCAAGGTCACAAAGTAATTCTTTCTGCCCGGTGAGTAAACAGGCTAAATTTCTAACTGATTTCCGACTCAGTGCATTGGCAACGGTGTTAGCCTTCCCTGGATGGTACAAAATTTGCAAGTCATAATCTTTTATCAGTTCTAACCATCTCCGCTGTCTCATGTTCAGTTCTTTCTATGTGAAGAAGTATTTCAAGCTCTTGTGATCTGTATACACTTCACATGTCGCCCTATAAAGGTGGTGACGCCAAATTTTCAGTGCACACACTACTACAGTAAATTCCAGATCATGAGTGGGGTAGTTCTTTTCATGTGGTCTCAGTTGTCGGGAAGCATACACAATCACTTTACCATTCTACATTAATACACATCCCAAACCCTTATGAGAAGCATCACTAAATATAGTAAATCCATCCGTACCTGAGGGTAAGGTGAGAATCGGTGCAGTCACAAGTCGAGTCTTTAACTCTTGAAAAGCTTATTCTCTCTAGTCAGTCCAATCAAATGATATCCCCTTTTGAGTCAACTGAGTCAATGGTAGGGCAATTTTGGAGAAGTCCTTCACAAATCTTCTGTAGTATCCGGCTAAACCTAAGAAACTTCGGACTTCAGTAACATTAGACGGTCTGAGCCAATTCACTACTGCTTCAATCTTCTGTGGGTCAACTGAAATGCCATGCTTACTAATCACATGACCCAAAAACATAATATTATCAAGCCAAAATTCACACTTTGTCAGTTTTGCATAGAGTTTCTGTTCTCTTAAGGTCTGTAAGGCAATTCTCAAATGATGTTCATGTTCTTCTTCACTTTTGGAGTAAATCAGAATGTCATCTATAAAAACAACTACAAATTCGTCGATGAATGGTTTAAAAATTCTATTCATAAGGTCCATAAATGCAGCAGGTGCATTAGTAACTCCGAAAGGCATAACAAGAAATTCGTAATGTCCATACCTCGTTCGAAAGACAGTCTTTTCAATGTCCCCTGTCTTGACTTTTAACTGGTGGTATCTAGATCTAAGGTCAATTTTAGAGAAAACTTGGACACCATGTAACTGATCAAATAAGTCATCAATACGAGGCACTAGATATTTATTTTTCACTGTTACCTTGGTCAGTTCACGGTAGTCAATGCAAAGTCTCAATAAGCCGTCTTTCTTCTTTACAAACAAAAGTGGAGCGCCCCATGGCGAAGTACTAGGCCTGATGAACTTCTTGTCTAACAGTTCCTGTAGCTGAACTTTCAGTTCTTTCAATTCAGTCGGTGTCATTCTGTAAGGAGCTTTAGATACTGGTTGTGTACCCGGAATCACATCAATGGTGAACTCAATGTCCCTGTCAATCAAATCCCCTGGCAAATCATCTGGAAAAACATCTGGGAATTCTCTGACTATAGGAATACTGTTCACATCAGGTTTAGCATCAGTAGGTACGGTTAATACACAACACAGATACTCTTTACACCCCTTTTTAATCAGTTTAAAAGCTTTCATGAATGAAATCAGATACAGGGGAGGTACTACACCAATTCCACTAAACACAAATTCAGGCAATCCAGGCGGATGGAAAATAACTTGTTTTGTTACACAGTCTATGGTATCATGATATTTTATGAACTAGTCCATTTCCAATATTACATCAAAATGGTCAATGTTCAATGGCAGTAAATCAATATACAAATGCGCATCTCCAACAATAATCTCACATGCAGGGTATATATAAGCACAAGTCATGGATCCCCCAACAGGTGAAGATACAGCTAACAGATAATTCATGGGTTCCAATGGTTTATTCAATTTCCGTAAAAAAGCATGCGAGACATATGAATATGTAGACCCCGAATCAATCAGAACATAAGCATTTGAGCACAAATTGAGAGTATACTTGACACAACGGTCTCGGTATTCTGCACATCTCCCGGTACAAGTGCGAACACTCGGCTTTGCCTCATAGGTTCTTTTCCAGTAGCTTTGGGGTTGGGTTTCGGTGGAGCAGTTGATACTGCTGCGCTTGGTGCAGTTTTACTATTGCCTTGAGAAGTAGAAGGGCAATCTTTAACCATGTGGCCTACCTTGCGACACCTGTAACAAGCACCAGAAATTTTATAGCAAACTCCTTTATGTCTTTTCCCACATTCGGAGCAGGGTGGTATGGAACCACTCCCCTGACTAGAACTGGTCATTGACCCTGCATTTTGCTTCTTATTCGATGAGTTATTTCGGCCTTTCTTGAACTTAAAGCCTTGTCTCTTACCGTGCCATTCAGTTCCCGGTGTTTCAGTCTGTTTCAGTGCTTCGATATTCAACTCGGCCATTATTGCTCGGTCAAGAACATCTACATATTCCAGCAGTTTCAGAACATTGATTCTGTCAATTATTTCAACATTAAGGCCGCCTTTAAACTTCCTAGCCTTTTTGTAATCAGTGTCCACCATGTGTGGTGCATATCTGGCGAGTTCGATAAACTTTGATTCATACTTTGCCACTGACATAGTACCTTGTTTCAATTGCTCAAATTCAGTCACTTTGCGATCCCTGACACACTGAGGGAAGTAGTTCTCAAAGAAGGCTCCCTTAAACTGAGCCCAAGTCATAACAGTGTCGGTGTCACGGACAAGCATCCACCACCGTCTGGCCTTTTCTTGTAAAGTGAAGGTAACCAACAATACCTTGTGTGCCTCAGAACACGGAAACACTTCAAACAACTTCTCCGTTTCTAGTACCCATGCTTCGGCCTTTAATGGTTCCAGGCCTCCTTGGAAGGATGGTGGTTTCATTATGCTGAACTTCTGTGTTAAAGCAATTATATCCTCATTAACATTCTGTTCGGGTTGAACTGGAGGAGGTGGGGCTGTTGGTTCTGTTGTAGCCTCAAGGCCTCAGTCAACAGTTCCTGTTCTTTCTAAGCTCACCATTCTGGCCTTAGATGATTTAGATTCATCAGCAGTTCTTGCATTGTCCATTTCACTATATGCAACACAGTAATAATAAACATAGGAATTGCTTACTTAAACACATTAGCACATTAGCACATATATTCATGTCATGGCCATACACACTTTTTCAATGCTCATGCAATGCCCTAATCACTTTTCTAGGACATCCTATAACTCATTTGGACATGTGCGTGCAGTATAACTCGTGGTTTGATATCGCTCTGATACCACTCGGTCACGACCCAAACCCGACCCTATGGGTTTAGCACTGTAACCGGCCAGTAATCCGTGATTACTGAAGGCCTGCTTAACAGTAATAACAGTAATACAGAGTACAGGGGCTGGCGGAAGCCAAAACAGTAAATGAAAGATGTCCAATGAGCTGTGACAGTCTGTATGCAAAAAGACTTTTCATAACATATTCACATTCGGAACAAAAGCAATATGTACATACATCATATACAGACATTCAGGTTAGGGACCAAATCCCTACCATAACAGTACAGTACAAGTCTATGCAGTATTGCAAAACAGAGATACTAGGGTGAACTGAGACACCCCAAACGAGCCTAAGCTTGAACACACTTGGAACCTCGCAGTGAGGCACGTTGGTTGGCTTGACAAAAAGGGAGTTTAACCCAACGTCCCTAGCTCCGATCCGGTGCCTGGACACCTACATATATATATAAACAGTGAGCTAAAGCCCAGCGAATAACAGTTATGTAAAGAGGTTAAGAATGAATGTCCATTCAGTCAATAAGCAGTCATATCAGTCATTTAGAAACCATAGCAGTTATATGTGGTACATCCGATAGCAAACAGTACAGTAGGTCTTAACAGACCGAACAGTCAGTTGATGGCCATCATAACAGTAAACAGTAGTGGTTCCAAACATGGGAACCGACAGAGATCTCTATGACAGTAACAGTAATAGTACAATAACAGTAAATTGCTATGGATACCACGAATACAGTTTACAAATAGGACAAACATTCATTCATTAAACAATAACGTTTCAGTAAATAGAACAGTTGATCATTCGGAAAATATTCATAATTGAACATATCTTTACAGCATTGTTACTCACAGAGCACTGGGTTATAAGCAGCTAATGAGCGTCCTCGGATGTCAACCCTACACAGTTATAGAATGAACACACACTAAGTTACACACTTGGAAATCAATGACTTAGTCCCTATCTTGAATCGGTGTGGTTCTACATCAATAACCTCATTAAGATGCCTTAAACTAGATCTAGGAATGCCTAGGATGAAATGAGGATGAAAATATGTACTTTAAAACACTTTTCAAAATTTTCAGAAAATAGGGGTCTCGCTCGAGCATGTCTTTCTTTGCTCGAGCGAGCTTGTCAAAATAGTGGGGTCGCTCGAGCGTGGACTTCCTCACTTGAGCGGTCTGTAAAAACGCAAAAAGTGCTAGATGTTGAAAATCCCCGCTCGATGCTCGCTTGACGCTCGCTCGAGCGTAAGACACAGTCCTCGCTCGAGCGTGTGTCTGCGTGCACCAAAAACCTGAGAGCTTGCAATTTATGCTCGAGCCACCATTCCTTCGCTCGAGCGGAGCTCTGAACAAAAGACGGTCGCTCGAGCGTGGAAGCCAAAATCTGGAATTTCCAGATTTGCCTCCCAAGCTCAAACCAAGCATTCAATACATCAAAACTCAACCTCTTGCGCCCATTTTCTGGAAAAACACTTTAAACCCATAATATAACATGTTTTGAAGATCAATTTGTAAAATCAAAACCCAAGGATGAGTCAATTGAACACCATTTTTAAATAAACTTCAAGAACAAAGCTCAAACATAACATGCATATATTCAGTTGAATTCAAAGCTTCAAATACATGATCAAATGCAAGTCTTAGCTCAAGAACATGGTGAATTCATGGACCACATTCAAAATATACACATGCAGGAAGGAATTCATGCCAAACAACCTCAAAATGCAAGAATATGGACATGCATGCATGAATTAGCTCATAATTCAATTCTTCAAATTAATCCTTGACTTTAAACTCTAAATTACCATGAACCTTGCAAGATACAACTCAAATTCACAATGAAGAAGGTGAAATCTCTACCTTAGGTCTTCAATTTCAAGTCTAGAAGCTCAATTATGCAATCTACTCTTCAATTCTTCTAATTTTCCAAACAATTCTTGATGAAACCAAAGCTCTCCTAACTCTCTCTCTCTCTAGTCAGTTTTGGTCTCAAGAAGGATGATGAAATGAGTATGGAATGAACTAATTAAGTCCCAAACAAGTGTATAGGGAAATGGCCACTCAATGGCAAAATTGTAATTAATGCAACTAATGTAATTTAACATTATTTAATCTAATTTAATTGCTCCAAATCACATTTCAATTAAATATACCATCAAATCACATAAATTCTAATTAGCATAAAACACTAATCAGTTTCGGGTTCGGTCGCCGATAAGGCCTTCAATTTGCAGTTTAAAACATAAAACATAAACAGATCATTTAGCAGTCAAACAGATAGATTTGCATTTAAACTAATACACTCAATCAATCAGTTCAGAATTTCAGTCAGATCAATTACTTAACATGCTTAATCACAGTTTAGCAATAATCAGAGGTATATCAGTAAACAGTGGCGAGGGTTGTCACAAAAACACTACGTGCTACTATTATTAAAGTAACCAATAACTTCTCTTGAAGCTCAGGTAGAGCCAGGAAGGTGATGCATGGTCAAACGTAAGCTTTCACGGATGAACAATCTAATAAGTCAAGCTTTCACGGATGAGCAATCTAATACTTGGCTTATGACTAGTATGCTAGAAAAATTATTGGGATGATTCTATTGTAAATTTATATAGGTCTGGATTTGTAAATCAAAGTATTATATTACAGCGGGAAAAAATATCAGAATCATACCTTGTAGCGAAGAACCTCGTGGGTAAATCACGTGCTTCCAAAATCTGAACAACGAACCCAGCAGTGGAGTGATACTACAAAATGAGTATCACCCACACAAGTCACAGTGCAAAATGACTTGATCGTTGTTTTATGGGAGAGAGTCAGAGAGAGAGAGTATGGGAAAAATGGTTATGGGTAAAAGCCACATAACGTATATCTGATATACGTATCTCATAGATTAACCATATAATCTGATATATAACCACATATATATCAATCTATCCATCTATCCATATCTATTGATGTGATAGATATAGATATCCTGAATGGTTATCTAAATAAGTTTTGAATTCAAATTCAAACTTATATGGATAAGGTTCAAAAGGTTCAGGTTCAAAGGGTCATGCCACATGGGCGCCCAATTTCTAACATCTCTCACTCGCACATGAGTTAACATGACACTGCCACATCTCTTATCTCAATCTCCCCCAAAAAGAACAATCTCATACTAGCTAATGCACCGTGCGACTGTTGAGAACACCTGCATGTGGGAGCTCTATACTAGAAACTCAAAATGAGCCAACATAGAGACATCAACCCAAAAAGAACAGAAATAGTGTCTCATATACCCCAGACCCATCTAATTACACCGGTCCAAAAAATAAAACATCTCTAATCCCTAAAAAATGAACATGTTTGACCCTCTCAATTCTTGCAATATATTCACACTCAATCCGCCTCTCATATAGAGCGATGTGAGTTGCCAGCAGTGAATATACAACAGTTGTGTAATACTAGATGATCTTCCCTTTGCCCTCATGCCATTTAGTTTAGGATTGACCGCTTTCCCAATGATGTCCCTTAAGGCCGAATCATACATGACCGCAAGCAACATACCAAAGTAGCAGAACATCAACCCCTTACCTTATGACATAGTCAAAAGTCACAAAAGGGTACATAAATGAAAGTCATATTAATAATGACACGTAAGATTCACACGGTGAGGAAACAGGGATCCATTCTCTCACCTCATTGCTCGGTCGCCAAGCACATATAATATGAATACATGTTACAATGGAGTAACTCTTCCATAAAGAGTGACGTCATACTCAATACACCGTACAGATATTAGTCTAGTCACTTTCTAGCGCCTAACTCGAATTCTCTATTTGCTCGCCTTCCAAGCACCAAATGAGATCTCGCATCTGGCTAATCATAACAGGCACAACATGAAAAGTGGGTACTAACATCCATGTTTGGTCCTTAACTCGACCTCATCTTGGTTGTAACTAAGGCGACATGTATAGTGGATTATTTAAGCCTCTCTTGGCTCCAAATCAAATAAATCACTAGTCTCATCCTTGCTCGCTCCCAAGCGCCAAGAGCGATTGCTTGTGTGAGTGAGCCAATCTTGCCTGCTGACATCATCATCTGCTAATCATTATGACACAAACCATAATAGTGTCAACATCCCATCATCTCAAAATAAGTGATCGATTAAAAAAAATTTGACTACAGCTTGCGCAATTCTAGATTCCAAACATAAGCCTTATCAGCACCTCTTGCGATAAGTATATACAACGGAATCCACCATGTGGGAATCCACCATGTGCGCCTCACATGAAGTAATTTAAGATCACTACCTCTCGCACAATAACCTCTCTAAAGATATTTTGGTGACCAATTTGCGTTCATTCTTAATGCGCCCAACTAGCGCAGATGCGCCCAACCAGCGCATTGAATTTTACAAGGAGCAAATTAATATGCTACTAGTAAGCATTTTATCCACAGTCTAATGAGCAAGGTCAATGTCTAAACAATTCATTTGACCATTTACCAAAGATAACACTTATCATGCCGAATACGCCCACATAGCGTTTTAGGCTCCCACAACAAAGAAAAGATCAAGGAATATAGGTCATCTATTTCTCTCAAAGACAATCCGAGGATTCACTTAATAGCTAAGGCTCTGGCTTTTACCGATAGGTAAGTCAATGGGTTTGCAATTTTGCATCTAGAATCGTTCTAGGATATTCCTTATGTAAGTCATCGAAGACAAAACATGAATTCTCCCAAAGCAATCCCTAAGGATCGTACATCCGAGCATATAAATTACATCACCTATGTCCATCATATCTAAAATAGAGAACTGCCCACCCTAGGTGGCGACAACCTTATAAATTCCTGGCTCATAATAACTAAGTAAGGAAAAACTTCTTTTGGACCATAGATCATGCCTCGGTGGTCTTCATCGATCATCGTTGGCCTATCATGGCTTGACGAAATCTAAGAACCACTATTTGGATAACTGTTTTAGGCTGTAAAGAATTTATTGGAACTAGCAACCTTTTTGCGCTCCTAACTTTTCACCATAAAAGCAAAAGGTAAATCCCTACGGATCTACTTATCCAATTCTCTAACGAGAAAGTTGGGTCACAATGTCCACAAATCAATATTCCGAACTTATGTCAATCATAGCCTAAGTCAAAATAACCTCACTCCCCAGGAAGAAGTCTTCTCATGGTCTACACTTCCTCAATGGTGCGACTTTTCGGTATCTAGCGAGCCTTATGCCTCAACAATGACTATCCAAATTATGCATAACTTTATAACAATTTTGCGTCATAATGGAAAGTTAACCAAATTATAAAAAATGGTTAATCCTCAAAGACTTTGTCTTAAACTGCGCAACATTGATCCACTTTCTAAAAATAGGAGACTAGAGCCTTAGGCATTATCCTAGGCTCTTTATCATCTTGCGGAGCAATCATGAATGTTTCCTCTCAATCACCCAGTGATGACGTGGAAATTTTCACATTCGCTACCACGCAACTAGAATGTAGAGTATTCTTCTCTAATGAGTAATCATTAGAGAAAAGATATTTCCATTCTCAACTAGGCTACATGGAGCGCTATGCTTAGAATTCTCTATCTTATAGAGTTCCAAAAAACTCTATTCACGTCACCTTTACTAATAAAACTTTATGTGCTTAGGCCAAGTTTGGCATGATTAAAAAAGATAAAAAGTTAAAAAGTCACTATCCTATTTAAGTCACATCATATTATTTAAGTCACATCATCTCTCCAACACATCACTTCAAACCCAACCAAAACCCAACCCATATTTCATAAAAAGTAAAAAGTACACTTATTTAGTCTCCCAACTAGGTCTTAGTTACACTACCACAAAGCTGCTTACCTATATGCACATGACTCGGAGGGTTTGCATGACCGCATACAATAATGCGCCACACACCCCTTCATGTTTACAAGATAGCATACAATAATGCGCTATAGAACCCTAGGTCTTAACTTTGCAATCTATGAGAAGTAAAATAAGATAAGTTGCTTAACGGTTACAGATCGCCCATAGATGGCTCTCCGCTAACCTATTACTCAAATGGAGTGTAAAATCTGATATGGAGGGCACTTCGTTAGGGATATAGGCAACAAACTAGTGCAATTTCCAATTGGGAAACATTTTGCGCCATTATCCACCTAACATTAACAATATTTAATTCCTTATCTCTACTACACCATTGTTTGTTGAGTACTAGGAATAATCAATTTTCTAGCAAAAATTCTATCTCTCTTCACAGAAGTTTTCTAAAATAACTCAAATAGATACTCGCCACCTTGGTCAAAACTAAAAACACAAAAGCTCTTATCTAATTGATCTCAACCTCGTATGTGCAATGTCAAAAATCATCTCAGAACTTTTGACTTATGGGAGATCAAATAGTCTTGACTCAGATGCGTATCGTGATCTATAAATATGTCGAGATTGAGACTTAGCTATCATACCCTTACACATATCTAGTCACAAATATCATAGTGGACTAAATGCGCCAAAACAAATGACCTTCTGCGGCTTTCCTACTTACTTGTGCGCACCCATTGCGAACAAAGTTACACATTCACATGAGAGCAGGATGTCATAAGCGAGTGGGCCCGAGAAGGCCTACTCAAACCATCGTGTCATCATCTCATTAATGTGATTAAGTATAATAAGCCACTGGTTCATGACCAATGTCATAAACAAATTCCAATCATCTTAATGTGTGAGTTCTCGAACACAAGTTTTACAGATTTAGGCCCAACTAGGTAATGACTCACGACTAATTCATATTCACTAGATCATAAAAGGATGTCATGGAGATATCAAGTGCGCCTAAGTCGCAAATTTAAGTAGTAAGTGCTAATCCCCTGCACCTTCAAGTCAATTTTATTCTCCATACACTTTACTGCATCTTGTTGAAAGATGGCGATACTCCTCTTGCCATATCTATTTCTCGCTTCATAGTTACTTGCAATTAATTCTACTATCCACGAGAAGGAGAGAATAAGCTATCAACTATGACAGCTCCAAAGTAACTTAAGCGCGAATTAGGCTAAAGAGTCTAATTCAACACAATGCACTCAGAAGCGATACGTCAAATTCTTAGAGTCATAACAACCTTGTCGGCCTTGACCTTTTCATCACTATGCCGCAACGTTTGCGCTTAGTGCTAAACGTTATTCAAAAACGTTATCCTAGCTAAGGAATCATACAAAGAAGCCCCTCCTCATGTCTCACATACAAGTGTGGAAACAGTAAGTGTCCAGACTAAGACAAGTTGGCAATGCTAATAGATTTTGCAGCCACTAAGCGCTAATCTTATCAAATAGTGTTAATAGATTTTGCAGCTTCTAAGTGCTAATCTTTTCACTTAGTGTTAATAGATTTTGCAGCTTCTAAGAGCTAATCTTTTAACTTCACGTGATATTTCAACGCACACTATTATAGTGCATGAAATTTTGCTCCATCCACTCCCAATAATTGGGTAGAGAGAAAAACACTGCTCATACTGGCTACTCGACTTACACTTAATGACTAATTTATTTAAGCTCGCATTTCTTGGATGACGTGACTCTTGAATGTTACTTCATCTAATGATGTAACATTATTTACAAGTCAAATTACAAAGTCAATCCGCACAGCTCAATAGTCAAGATCATATACAGATCTATTCAAGGCTTACTAATTTCATAACTCCAAAACTCGCCAACCAAAACTACGTAGCGTGCCGCTAACCATAGCGCACACATTAGTTTTTATTATGCTAAACAAGGCAACAAAACCACAGCGACTTTGAGTCATGTTTCCTTACTTTGGCTCAATTAAGACTTGACCTAAAGTCTCCAAGACTTTTGCTCATCTAAAGAATGGGATTACATTATTCACATTTGGATATCTTTACTAAGTCTAGGTCAACCAATTAACTTCCATAAGCTAAGTTAATTTAGAGAGAAATTCGCATTGGGATTAATTTGATTAGTAATATAATTTTGCCGCAAAAATCTAAATTAAATAGTGACAACTCGCAACAATATTACACAACTCGCAAGATCGAAAATCTGCTATGCTCATAATCATCTCTTGCGCCACAGGTGACAATTATCCAAAATTCAATTTAATTTATACGCAAAATATTGGTTTTCAGAAGTAAATCTACAAAGATTTCTCTCAACCGAACAACCTCCCACTAACTATGGCATGTTTAAAAGCATGATAAAATATTCTAATTCCATACAATAGCATCATAATGTAGATTCACAATCAACTCATGCTATGTTACATTTAATAACGGAATTAAAATAAAAAATAATTAATCATGCTATTCTACTTACAACATATGCAAAAAATAACAATATGCTGTATTTAATATTCAGAGTATGCCTTAACAGAAAGTGTATCATTCTAAAATTTTCTGAAATTTTTCTGGAATTTTTTCTAGAATTTTAAATAATAATAAACACACATAAAATTAGAAATAAATATTTCAAAATCTGGTAAAATGTAATAACCATACCAGTAAATAGTAAACTACAACAATAGTCTACAATAAAAAATTCAGCCTCAGAAACTTAATCATGCAACACCAGATGCATTTTAAAGCAGAAATAATGAATTATTATTTCAGAAAAAATATTTTTATTTTCATAAAATTTTCAAAATTTTACAGAAGATAGAAAATGTAATTCTGAATCTAACAGTACCAACCATGCTTAAAACAAAGCTATAACGAATTACTTATGACCATTTAACGTAATTCGGAATTAAAAAAGAACAAACAGAGCCTTAGAACCAAGCCAGCTGGGAAAAACGGCTCGGCTCGGCTCGGCTCGCGCCGCTCAACTCAGCGCAACTCGGCACGAGGCGGCTCAACGGCAGCGCGGCGCATGGCGCACGCGTGGCTGCGCACGTGGCGCGGCGCGGCTAACGAGCGCGTGGGAAGGGCACAGACAGCGCGCGTGGAGCGCGTGGGAAGAGCGCCTAGCGCGTGGTGGCGCGTGAGCACCCGTGGTGGCGCGTCGAAGCACGTGGAACCGCTGGGCGGCATTATATAACGCGTGAGGTACACGCGCCGCCTTCCACGGTGTTTTTCTGGTCTAATTTTGGTACTGTAGGACTCCACTTTTCGCAATAAATACATTTATAGTCTCAAAAATGACATTTAATGGACATAAAAATGAGATGTATCACATTCTCAATCTAATTTTCATGCAAATAATATGTATGTATATTTGTATAAAATTATACACATATTTTATCGCATACAACTAAGCACGAAAATACCTATATTAGGCTCTGATACCAATGTAAATCAAAGTATTATATTACAGCGGGAAAAAATATCATAATCATACCTTGTAGCGAAGAACCTCGTGGGTAAATCACGTGCTTCCAAAATCTGAATAACGAACCTAGCAGTGGAGTGATACTACAAAATGAGTATCACCCACACAAGTCACAGTGCAAAATGACTTGATCGTTGTTTTATGGGAGAGAGTCAGAGAGACAGTATGGGAAAAATGGTTATGGGTAAAAATCACATAACATATATCTGATATACGTATCTCATAAATTAACCATATAATTTGATATATAACCACATATATATCAATCTATCCATCTATCCATATCTATTGATATGATAGATATAGATATCCTGAATGGTTATCCAAATAAGTTTTGAATTTAAATTCAAACTTATATGGATAAGGTTCAAAAGGTTCAGTTTCAAAGGGTTATGCCACATGGGGACCCAATTTCTAACAGGATTGAACAATTTAAATAATTGATATAATTTTATGATGCATTTATAGAGGCTCAATAACAAACTCTAATTCAAACCGCAACCAATTTATATAGCGTCTGATATTTATTTCATATAATAGTGGGATTTAACATTTTTTATCAAGTTTTTAGAAAATAACGTGGCAATTGTTAGTAATAAATGATATAAAATATTATTTTAACATTACCAAATGACTTCCTATAATGTAGGTACTGGGTGAGTCTGGGCCCATTTTAAATATATATATATATATATATATGCGCGCGCTC
Source organism: Camellia sinensis (assembly GCF_004153795.1). Taxonomy (NCBI): domain Eukaryota; kingdom Viridiplantae; phylum Streptophyta; class Magnoliopsida; order Ericales; family Theaceae; genus Camellia; species Camellia sinensis. The sequence goes on along the minus strand of NW_021025370.1, from coordinate 247,114 downwards.
ATGTATGCGTGAATATATATATTTTTTGAAATATTTATTGATAAATCTTATCTCATAAATAGTTGTATTAATTGGTCCCATTGTTATTTTTATTGTTCTTAATAGTCCTATTAGTTGGGGAATATATCCCATTTGATCCTGTTTTCTTTATTTGTTAGTATTTAGTAGTCAATTATACCCTTTCATTTGCTGGCGGACGATTTTGGTGGGACTACATGTGCACTTTTTGATATTTGAATATTTTAGTATAGACGTTATCATTATGACACTACTCCAATTAATTTCAAGTTTTTTTTATTGGTCTGTTAAGTCCTATTAGTGAATAGTTTATTTTTGTATGGCCCTATTTTTAATTTTGGTAGTGTTTTGGTAGACAATTATACCATTTTATTAATGTGACAGGTATAATGTAATACTATAATGTGACAAGTATTAATGTGACATTCCAAAAAATTAAAAACTCCTTAGTGTACTTTTTCTAAATGTGACAACGTGGCACGTATGATGTGATACTCCAAAACTTTTACTATAAAAAATAAAATAAAAACTCTTTAGTGTACTTTTCCCTACTATGACAACGTGATGGGTATGTGACATTTTAAGAAAAATAAAAAAAAAAATTAGTTTACTTTTCCCTAATGTGACAATGTGGCGGATATGATGTGACACTTCAGAAAAAATAAAAACTTCTTAATGTACTTTTCTTAAATGTGACAACGTAGCGAGTATGACGTGACATCCTAAAAAAATTAAAAATTCCTTAGTGTATTTTTCTCAAACGTCACATGTGACACTCCTACGTAACGGATATTATGTAACCCTAAAAAAATAAAAAAACAAACATAACCCAAATTCAAATGTTGTATATCTTGGATATGGCAACCCAATCGTTTGTACCTAGTCGGATCGAGGTTTGTGGCATGTGAAATCAGCACACCAAACCCAAAACCCATAAAAAGCTTTAGTGTGCTTTCCTATTATGTGGCACCCAACACACGCACCAAACAAGGCACTGTGAAGCATTGCCCATTCAACAAACTTCAACTGTGGCACGTGACCCACACGCACACCAAGCAATCATGTTACACAAAAAAACTATTAAATATTTTCACCAGTGGTATTTGTGTCTTTCCAAAACGAAAAGGACCAAACGGGGCAACAAAATTTTTATGGGACCAAATAGAATACAATTTTAACTTTTAGGATTTATAGGTAACTTTCCCATATTTTTTTTGAAAGAAAAATCTTTTGGTGTTTAATTCATTAAAATAAAAACAGAATAGAATAATCATTCTATCAAAATGAACATTTTGACATTTGGCTCACTAAAAATTTGATTTACAAATGGACTAATCATTCAGCATTACAAGATATTCATTGTTGACTATGATGTGGTTAGGGATTAACTTTTTTTACTCACAATTTTATTCTTAGTAAATTTTTAAAAAAAATATAAAAATTTTACATTTTTTAAGTTCTACACAATTAAACAAACCAAGAAAAAGAAGGGGAAAAAAAAATTACACATACACACAATTTTTTTTCCTTTTGTAAACTTTTTCTGAATTTTTACCAAAATTTTTAACCTTTTAGATTTTTACAGACCAAAAAAATAAAAATCACAAATTTCAAAAAGAAAAATACTAGGGATAAAATATTAGCAAATATCAATTCGCATTCCAACCCCAAATCACATTATCCTATTCTCTAATTTCTAATTATCATAATATCATACTTATCATAATATCTTAATATCAGCAAATATCAATTCACCTTTTGATACCTTTATTTAATACAGTAATAAAGAGAAGAATCGATGAAGTGTCGTGGGGGAAAAAAATGACATTATTAAATACATATGACGTCCGTTCCGACGTGAGATTTATGGGGAATTCTTCAAGCTTGAGATAAAATAATTTAAAAAATGGTAATATTTATTATGAATTTTTAATTTGAAATTAATTATGAAACTGTATGATGTAAAATTAAAGTTTATTGAATGTGAGCTATATAAAAAATGATTGTGATCCATGACTATAGTTTTCTAAATATTTTTTGGGATAAATATTCACAAGTCTTATTATAAGAATTTGTGCACCATCAAGTCCCAGAAGTATTTGTATAGATCAAAAAAGTCCCACAAGTGTTAGTGATGTTTTTCATCTATCGCTAAAAAATGACAATAATGATGTTTTTTATAATGAATTTTTCAACTGTCACTAAAAACTAACAATTAATAACACTTTTTATGAAAACACCACTAAATTTTTTTTAAAAATAAAATAAATTTGTGGTAACAATTAAAAATAAACCGGACTTTTTGATGCACCAAAAAGTTTAGAAGACTTCCATCTTCCTAATAAGACTTTTCAATCAAGTTTTCATTATTTTTTGAGTGATTTTTATGATTTTGTAGTATGATTATAAATAATTTAATAAATACTGTGTTGTCGGTTTTGGCATTATAATACAAGGCTGATGTAGAGAATTAGGTAGCCCAACTTTACCCAAATGATGTGACTTGATGATGTGGCAAAAATTAGGGTTTTGATTTGTGAATTTCTATTGAAAAATTAGGATTTTGATTGAGCAATTCAAAAATTAAGATTTTGTCACTCTTAAATCAGGTTTGAAGATTCAAAGTAGGGTTTTGATTTGGGTATTCCCATTGAAAAATTAGGATTATAATTGAGGAACTAAAAAATTAGGGTTCTACTTTAGGTTATGATTTTTTTATTTTTTATTTTTTCTTTTTTCTTTGTAAATGTGAGTTGGAAAACTAGGGTTTTCTTTTTAATTCTTCTATTTTGTTTGTTTTACTGGTAGAGAAATGGGTTTTCTCATTCACTCACTATTAAATGAGTCTCCCTCTCTAAACTAACGCAAATTTGGTCTTCTTCTCTATTTTTTTTTATCCTTCTCTGTTCTTCAATTCTTCTTTTTGGGTTTAAAATTTGAAGTTTTTATGTGAGTATTCTCACAGTTTAACCTTGAAACCCTAAATCAAATGCGATTTATATACTTGAAATTTGAAAATTCTGCTACAAGTAAAAATCCCATTAATAACAGTTCTCCAAAGAGTGTGGGTAAAGGAGAATTGGAAAGCAAAAAAAGAAAATGGGTTCTAGAAATTGGAAAACAAAACAAACAGTATGGGTAAAGGAGTTTCAATTTTGTGTATTATAAATTTTATGGAATGTTAGTGCTCCTAGAAATTAAAACAGTTATGAAAATCCAAGTTGGCTTTATATAGAGAAATGTCTCGTAGCTCAAATTTTGTGGCTCAAAAGGTCAAAACGACGTCGTTTTGGCCATTTTTATGTTGTTCTGTACTCAAAACGACGTCGTTTTGGCCATTTGAGCCACTTTTGAGCCACAAAATTTAAGTTACGTAGCATTGTCGCTTTATATATTAGTGCTCCTGAAAAGTTTTTTGTAACTTTTGTTTGGGTCTTTAGTCACTTTATTAAAGTTAAATTCATAAATAAGTTCAATAATATAAATATTGACATGTAGTTTTAAATGTTAATTTCAGAGTATTTTAGAATGAAATTTTATTTTGACCACTCACTTTCTTAATGTGTAATTATTAAGTATATGTTTGTTTCTTATTTATTCTACAAAATTACTATTACAATTTTCTTATATGTTACATTCTCTTGTTGTGTGTATTCAAGGACTTAAAACAGTTAAATATTTTAGTTTGTGAGAAATTGATTTTAGGTTTTTATCCTTATAATTGGTCTGTTATAATTTATAGAATCTATAATAATTTATATTTCAATTTTAAAACAGTTTCTAATTACAATTTGGTTGGGTGTAGCATTGGTCTATACTGTTTGGGTGATTAACTGACACTTATTGAAACACTAATTACTTGTATTGCATATGTTTTGTAAGTTGACATGATGATTGAAAAGAACATAAGATAGCATGGGTGTTATGGTTATCCATTCTATATTTTGTTATTGTGATACATTTTGTCTTTCGTATAATCAAATAAATGTTATTTTTTTTATTCATATACTCATGCTTATATTGACTATAAAATTATCATCCAATTTATTGCTATTATTCTATATTCTCAAATTTTTTGTCTAGGTATATATTGTGCACTAAATATTATGTTCATTATTTTTTATCATTTATTTCACTTCTATGAATTGCTGGACTAATTGCACAAACGAAACAAATTAACGTAATAAGAGTTGTTATTTTCTCTTTTATGTTAATTTAAAGTACTCTATAGAATTGTCAATATGTTGTTCGTTTGCACATAAGCTTGTATTTGACAAACTTAGCTTTAAAGGGGGCTCTTTTTGGTCATTTATACTTGGCATTTAAAGATGTTTTGAATAGTTCATGAGTGGTGATGACACATACATATATAATAATTAAGAGGCATTTACATACAAGTCCCATTTTGTGAATTTATACTCCATTAAGACCTAAATAAAATTATTTGCTCCTTCAAGTCTCATTAATTTTTAATACCCTAATTTATCCTTCCAAGAGTGAATTGTGTTCGGTGAGATCGCCTGAGAGATCATCAAATCTGACTTCTCCACCACCTCCTCCTCATCATCTTTGTCGTGCTCGGCTTCAATAGCCGCTTGTGGCGGCAGCGGCAGCGACGGAGGTGAAGAGACAGGAGGTGAACCGACATTAGCGGCCCTCAACAACCACCTCCATCGGCGAAAGAGGTGGTAGCTTACAGTCGTGCCTACAGATATGGTGCCTAAAGATACGGACTCTGGAAAATCCAAGCCTCCAGACATTAGCGGCCCTCAACAACCACCTCCATCGGCGGAAGAGGTGGATTTGGCGGTGGAGGAGGTGTTCATGGAGCCGGAAATCGAGTCGAAAACTTGCCGCCGATGTCATACCTCGAATCCAAACCAGTACCACCAGGATAGCCTCTGCTGAGCTCTTGAAACCCCTTGATTATATCTTCACTCATAAGTATATTAGGGATGAGAATGTCATCATCATTCTCAGAATCCTCCTCCATTTCAGCGTATCCGTTGTTGTTGTTGTTGTTGTTGTTTTGGGGGGTTGACTTTGAGTGTTGTCGTAAGGTACACTTTCGCCTTCCATCAATGGGGTTGATGGAGAGAAACTTGAGGAGCAGAGATTGGTGAGACGAGAGAACCAATTGGGTGATTGTGACAGATTGCAGAGAGAGAGAGATAGTTTTTTTAAATTGAGAACCTTCTCAGTTTATAATATTCTCAATTTTAATCATGAAAAATTGAGAAATTTCTCAAAATTGATAATTATAAATTTCTTAGAATATTTGTAGAATTATCTTTCTTTTCAATCCCATACTTTTCTCAGAAGCCAAACAGAAATTTTTTAATTTTGATAATTATATACTGAAATCATTCTCTGTTTGAAAATTGAGAATATTCTTAGTTTTAAAATTGAGAACATTCTTAGTTTTGGGATTAAAGGGCAAAACGTCTTTTTACCTATAAATGGGACTTATTGGTTTAACAACTTTTTGACAGGACCTAAGCTACCACCAAATATGTAGACAGGACTTTTTGATAATTAACTCAATAATTAATAGTACATGCCAAGGATCAATGATGATTTAATACAACTAAAAGATGATTAAGGGAATTGGATTATACCAATTTGCCGTATGTGTTTGTATTCACTATTATATGCCTAAATTGATGTATAGAGTAGCAATTGGGATTGCCATAACCACCTTGGCTTAAGTTTTTTCCTTTTCAAGGCTTTAGTTACTTACTCTCATTAATCATATGTATACTAATGAGTGCCAATAGTGTTTTTCAATTTATTATCAATCATCTGTTCAAAAAAACTTTTTTTTATCAATCATCATAAGGAAGAGTTCCATCAATCATGAAGCCCTTAGTTAATTACTTTTGAAACCAATCATCTCAATATTTTTGCACACTTAATTCTAGTCATGGAATATATGGCTAAGCAAAATAGCTAACCAATTTATATGTACTTGCAACTTCCAACTATATTTTGTTTAATTTAAATAATTGTAACCTCTAGTGTTGTAAGCATGTTGACCTAATTCAAATAAGTAGTAGCTTTTGGGCATAAATCATGACCTATTGTTGTACTCTTTGTCTCCAGGTGTCTTGGTATTATGTCCTCTTCATCCTTAGCTTCATTTCAAGATCCATATTGGTGGGGTTTTATTACATTTCCATCTCAGGATTTCTGAACTCAATTTTTTGAGGTTTGCTTCTATTCATAAAATATAAAAGAACTCTAAGATTTGATGTTTTTTGTTTAGTTGGTATTTACTTATGAGTTCTCTAGCAATATGTTTTCCCTTGTTAAAGAAGATGGTCATTTACAAAATACATAGTTTGGGTAATTTTAAAATTTATTCTGCATGTTTGATGTGTGGGTGATTTTCCGACCACACTACCCGCTTAGTAATCAATTGGAAAGCACCAGCAGAATAGATGGCTTCAGCTAACCTGTAACAGAAAGAAAAGGCTCCGGCGGTGGCTCTTCCACCCGGGGGCACTCCGACGATCAAGTCAGTATATCTCTCAAAGATAATCAATTGCCAAAATCACTGCTCAAAGCATAAAACTCATACCTTAGACCCACGGGGGTGCCTCTCTTTTATAGTTTACTCAATCCTAGTCCCACTAGAAGCTTGACTTCTATGGACTCCAATTCAATACTTACTTTGGACTCTTCACTAGAAGCCTGACTTCTATGGACTCCAATTCAGTGCTGACTTTGGACTCTTCAAGAGATAAAGATAAACTCCCTAAGAGCTTTATCCTTATCTTGGCTAAGTCTTCTCTTTACTCTAGGACTCTTGCCCTTTATCTGCTTATCTCGGATCCCGATATTTTCGGAGATAACATCGGCCTCGCCAAGATAACCTCGGCATAACTTCCTCGACACGTGGCACCTCGGCTGACACGTCGGCGTCACCATGCCACGTGTTGGTACTCAGAAAATATATCCCCACAACTGCCCCCTAGGTTCTATTACCTCGGCATTCTGAGGTGATGGAACCTATATCGATATTTCTTTCTGCATATTGGCTCAAAAACTGTTTAGCCGAGATCATTCATTTCAGGTCGACGTGTTCTCTTCGGAGAACAAGAACTCAAACAAATTCCCCTACGCGCATGAGCAGTCATGCATCTCTTCTCAACCGTTCCCCTTACGTGTTCTATCTTTATTTTCCCGTGTCTGTGACGCGCTTGTAAGCCGTCTTTCATCCATCTGCGCCGTCTGATGCACACGTTCCTCCAGGCGCAATAAATGCCCTGTTTTGCCGCCGTTTCAAGTTTTTGATAAAACTTTACTCTCTTTCTTCGTTTCTTTACTTTTGCACTTGATTTTCTGGCTTTCTCTCTCTCTTAAACTTTCCCTAAATCCGCCATTACTCTAGCTTCAAGCTCTGCAACCGTCTTCATTCTTCCATTTTAGCGAAGCTTTCACCGTTCCGTCGTGTCTGTAACCGTTGCCTTACCTCGGCGACTTTCATTTCGGCTTCATTTGTTCTGGTAAGCCTCTGTTTCTCTCATTCCCAATTTCTTCTATGTGCTTTTGTTTACTTACTGCCATTATTGCTCTGTTCAAACCTTTGATTTGCTGAACTATTCATCTGGATGCATCTATTCCATGATTTTACTCGTATTTTGAACACTTGCATTGTTTCAACACTTTTCTTGCCACTGTTCTTGACCTTTTACTTCTGTGTTTCTTTCGCTTCTGAGAACCATACCTCTGTTCTTTGATTCTGAAACGTCGTTCTTTGTTTCTTGTTTTCCAGATTTCTGCCTTTAAATTTTGCTTTCAATCTTTGCCTTCATAGATTTAGTCTTGGGTTTTGTCTATAGAACCTTCAATTTTTAGGGAAAACTAAAACAATCCTTACCAGCATATACCTAGGGTTTCGCCGAGGTCCAGACAATCCCTTTAAGAGCATCTTCTTTCTGAAACCTAGCCCTCTGATTTTAGGCCGACGTTATGGGAATGTGGAGACATAAGGTAGACACCCCGACCAAACTTGAGTACTTTAGGCAGGAGTTCTCCATCCCTGCCGATGTCCACCTGAGACTTACTCGGGATAATGACTCTGTCAGGCCTACAGAAAACACCATGCCCCTTCCCATTGTAGCTTTTACTGAGTGTAGACTCCGGCTCCCACTCAACATCCTTTTTCGTGAGATTCTGCATTATTATAAGTTGAACCCTATGCAACTTGCCATAAACTCTTATCGAGTGATTTTTGGTATCATCGCCTTAGCCAGAAAACAAAATGTTAGAATCACCCTAGCCGATATACAGTATTGTTACACCATGTGCCCCCTTAACCTGAAGGAAAAAGGTTACGTCTATTACCTCAAGCCGAGGTCCACTGAATTCAAAATCGTAGCCGACCTTCCAGACTCCAACAAAGGGGCTGGAGATGACTATGTTATCGCTTCGGGAAATTGGGAGTTTGGTGCAGACGAGGACGCCCATCTCTACCCTCTTCCCCGATCAATTAAAGAGGGCAAGGGTAAGAGCCCAGTGTCAATACTTAGTTGTTTCTGTACAAGTCTTCAACATTTTATCTATTTCTAATGTCTGTTTCTTCTTGCAGACGTTCGCAAGCCAGCGAAAGACTTTCGCCAATCTTACGTTCCTAGCAAGGACCTGAAAAAGCTCCTGGACTTGCCTGTCCACAAAAGAAAAGAACCTCTTCTTCTAAACTTTATTCCTACGTACAAATCCACTCTGCCCGACGTCCCGAAGAAGAAGAAGAAGAGTCTTTCTCCACCTTCTGCCACAACTCTTCCCACTGTCTCCACATCACGAGCAGACCAAGGATCCACTTCTGACCCAGCTGATCTGCCATCTACTTCAGTCCCATACTTAATCCCAATACCAGAAAGAAAACGTCGGCGACGACTTGTCAAGACTGCTGAGATGGGTCGCCCGAAGCCTGTTGCTGTTGATCTCTTAGCCGTCCTACCTGCCGACATTGATGCTGTTCTAACTTAATCCATGCCCCTACCAAAGCCAAAAAGAATCAAAAAGGCTCAGCCCAAGGCCAAAGCCACTGTAGTTGAGACTGAAGATACTCTGCCGATTTCACAATTGGCTGGGAGTAAGAAGACTCCTTCTGCTCCTGCAAAAAGGTCTGCTGAAACCCAACCCTCTGAGTCCACACAGTCAAAGAAGCCGAGGTCATCGTCTGCGACGACCTCGGGTTCCAGAATACCAAAAGTCCCCTGGACACCTGAGATTACTCTAGAAGATAAGCATGTCCTTGCCAGCGATAGCGCCGATGATATAAACGTCGGCGTGGCACTCAGTACTGCTTTACTCCTCCCAGGCGATCTTGAGCGGAATGCCAAGATGAGTGAGTATGAGAACTACGCCTTAATGCTCCAGCACTCCGTTCAAGTAAGTGTTCCTACTTTTTGACTTTCTTTCTGTTTCATACTTAAAATATTTTCTAACACTTCTGTTTTCTCTCAGGCCATCCAGCATGCTCATTCGTTTTCAGTGCAGTCTTTTAAGAACCGGGAAATGATGACCGAGATGAAGAAGGATTTTTCTGCCCTGCAAAAGACCAACAAAGGTCTTCAACTAAAAATGAAGAAGCTGGAAGACCAGGCCGAGGCTGTAACTAAGGCCCAACAGATAGCCGAGGAAAAAGCTAAATCAGCCAAGGCCATAAGGAAGGTCGCCGAAGCAGAAAAGATAGAGGCCGAGGACAGAAAGGCCCAAGCCGAAAAGGAACTGCATGAGGCCCTGGCCACCAAGGATGTTGAAATTAAGGAGGCCGACGAAAAGGCATATGCCCAGGGTATGGCTGACGTCACTGAAGAATACAAACTTGAGGTCAGGCAGGCATGCAACAAGGGCTTCTCCCTTGGTTGGATGTCCCTGATAAAGAAACTTGATCTTCCTACCGATTCACCCTTCCGCAATGCCGATGCTATCCCTCTTCCCTTCCCACTACCTCTACCTTCAAGTCAACCTGAGGATGCCTCTGAATCTGAGGATGAAGATGGAGGTGAGGACGAGGATGAGGCTGAAGTTTTGGTAAGGAAATCCAGGGAGGCTGTTGGGGCTAAGCCTCCTTCTCTAAATGAGCAGGTCTTGGACCTGACTCAAGATGATGATGGTGATGCAGTTGCTAAGGAAGCTTCCCCGGAGCAGGGTTCGTCCGACGTTCCTCAGGTCAACAAGAGTATTGATGAAACCCTTGCCGAGATTGATGCCAAAATTGCTGCAGATAAGGAAGCCGAGGTATCTCTTCAGGAGACTTCTGAGGTTCAGATCCAGCCAGATGCTGATGTTAAAAAGTCTTAACTTTCATGTCTTTTCTTTTGCACCCTTGTACTTTGTTTTGTTTTCTGGACAATGTAAGCTTCCTTTCATGGCCGATGTGCCTTTCTTTGTTACTTCGAAACAATTTACTTCTGGTAGGCCGTAGTGCCTTCTTTTATATACAACTACAACTGTTTTTCTATGGATGCTTCAATCTTTTAATTTCTCTTGATTTGCCTCTGCATGGTTCTATACTTAGAATATTTTGTATGCCTCTCATATCTTGCCACCTTTGTGCAATCTTCTCGGGGTCACATATCTCGGGCATAATAACTACAAGTTTTACGTCGGCAAGATACTGACCTGCAAACTTTTCATAAATTTCAACAAGTGTAAAGCATATACTTAAATGTCAACTTTGCGAATGTTTCTCAATGTTTCAATCAAGTGTTTAGACAGTGATCTTAGTCTAAACTACTTGTAAACTTTTCTCAAGTTATAACAAGTGTTTAAGCAATGATCTACTTGTAAATTGCTACAAATTTCAACAAGTGTTTAAACAATATACTTAGCTTTTTAATCAACCTGTAAACCGTTGCAAATTTCAACATATGATCTCATGTCGGCTTAACATTATCTTGTAAATTGCTACAAGTGTGCAAACAATAACCTCGGCTTCACTTCGACTTGTAAATTGCTACAAATTTCAACAAGTGAAGAGAAACAGTAAACTCGGCTTAACTTCAACTTGTAAATTGCTACAAATTTTAACAAGTGAAGATAAGGAACCAGCTTAACTTCAACTTGTAAATTGCTACAAATTTCAACAAGTGAAGATAAGGAATAATCTCGGCTTAACTTCGACTTGTAAGTTGCTACAAATTTCAACAAGTGAAGATAAGGAATCAGCTTAACTCCAACTTGTAAATTGCTACAAATTTCAACAAGTGAAGATCAGGAATAATCTCGGCTTAACTCCAACTTGTAAATTGCTACAAATTTTAACAAGTGAAGATAAGGAACCAGCTTAACTTCAACTTGTAAATTGCTACAAATTTCAACAAGTGAAGAGAAACAGTAATCTTGGCTTAACTTCAACTCGTAAATTTTTCTTAAAATTTCAGTAAGTGTTAAACCAATTTTCTCTTGTAAATTATTCTCCAACTCTCCGCCCCCTAATGTGAACTTAAGTTTCACTTATGTTCACATTAAGCATGTATCTATGATCTTGTCGCCGAGAACAGATTCAAACAGAGATTGGCCGAAGATATTAACCTCGCTCTCTATTAATCTAACATATGTATTTAGTGTCATTCAAAGTTTTCATTCTGTCGGCACAGCAAATCTAGGTTAATTCAACTTAGTTCAACTTGATTATATGCAAGTATAATTCAACTCTGCCATATAA
>NW_021025370.1:167529-231982 GCF_004153795.1 Camellia sinensis | reverse complement strand
CTTTTGATTTTCTTCCTATTTCTCTTTCTTTTTCTCTAACTTTCTCTTCTACATCTCAAGAAGAACGTTTCCCTCTATGCTTCTCCGTCTTCCTCTGTTTTGTTCTACGAACTAATTAGCTTAGCCCACTAATTGTTTTATTAGCTTAAGCGGCCAGGTTTAACTGAAACTATCCTTGCTTAGCTTGTAAGAAAAAGAATTTTCTAAGTAATTTTAGTTTAACGATGTTAGTTTAAGTTAAGAACCTCATTTAAGGATTTCCAAATCACCTACGTGTTCAATTCGCAATTGTTTTCGTTCACCTTTGAGTGAATTACATTAACCACCCGTGGTCCTCCTGCCTGTGGTTATTGTGCTGGGGGAGGCGGAGCTGCAGGTGCTTGAGGCAATCTTGCCTGTTCTTCTCTTGTCCTGGCCTCATCAACAAGGTCCCTCAAATGGCCTTGCCTTACCAAGTCTTCTAAGTGTGCTTTTAGGGCTCTGCAACCCTGAGTTGGGTGCCCTTGTTCATTGTGGTAAGCACAACGCCTACCAACGTTTCTTCCCATGAATTCCCCTGGTGCTCTTGCTGGAGCTCTGAAATAGGGTTGGTTTCCTATTTGATCCAAGACTTTGTGGATTGGGACTCGGAATATAGTTGTTACTGCCTGTTTACCCCTCAATTCCATTTCTTGTTTGGTTGGTCCATTATTGCCTCGGCTTCGCTTCGGCGATCCGTTTCCTTTCTCCTGTTTTGTTTCTTTATTTCCCGACGTATCTTCCTCGGCTTTGGCGTACTTCTCTATTCTCGCCATGAGTTCTTCCATGCTTTTTGGCAATGTTTTTGCCAAAGATTTCCGTAGTGGGCAGTCATCTTTCAGGCCGTTCTTGAAGGTCACGACCGCCACCTCTTGGTTGCAATCATATATTCGATTGAACACCTCGTAGTACCTTTTTGCATAGGCCCTAAGGCCTTCGCCCTTGGCAATCTTTAAAGCCATCAGTGCGTCGACCCTCAAGGGTTGTAGTTTATTTGTTACAAACCTGGCCACAAACATCTCGGCCAGGCCTTCCCAGTTCTTCATGCTTCCCTTCGGTAGTTTATGGAACCAATCGGATGCGATCTCCCCGAAGGATGAAGGGAATACTTTGCAGAGCAACGGCTCGTTCCCACTATATAATGCCATTGAGTTCAGGTATAGTCCAACATGAAAGTTGGGAATCTGACTTACCATCATTAAAATTGGGACCTCGGGCATACTGAATCTTCTTTTGGTGGCTCCAAATTTGCTTCCAGTTCCACCGAGGAAGGTGTTCTCGGCTTAACGGGGAAGTAACCTCTGCTTTAACATTCTGCCCTGCCTCCTTTTTGAGGTAATCCCTCAAGTCTTTCTTTACTCCTACCTGGAGCTCGGCTATCTCTGGACTTCAATCTTTTTGGCACACTACTTTCGGCCTCGTGGTGGGCCCGTTTCGATCTTTCTCCATGGGTTGTGTCAAAGCAGAGTGCTTGCCCTTGAATATGCCGATGTTCTTTGGGCTCTGGATCCTTTGTGTGATGCGTCCTTCGGGACTCTTCTTGCCTTGGCTCTTCTCGTCCGACTTCCCTGGAAGGTCGGTGAGAGTGCCTTCCACTCCCTGTGTGCTGAGGGGCTTCGGGGATTGCTTTCCTTCCTCCCTTCTGGGTATTAATTGCTGGCATCGGTGTATCTTGCAGCGGGTATGGTGGCTGCATAACATTGTTCTGCATCATGAAGTTGACGACCGACTGAAGGTCTGCCAGCTTGTTTGCCAAGTCTTTTACTTCCTCATCCCTTCGTAGGCACCTATCCCTCCATACCTGAAGGTTATCTTCGTTATAATACTTGCTTTGGTCTGTCCTCTTGGCCGACGTCTTTCTCTCCGTGGCCCTGGCCATGAGTTTCTGTGTTGTGGTTGTCTCCTTCAACGTCAAGATCAATTGGTCTGCCACTCCCAGTAGGAGTGTCGCCCCCAATGTTTTCCCTCTGTCCGTCACTGGCCATCTATTCTTCTAAGTTCCCACAAACGGCGCCAAATTGTGTGGGTGATTTTCCAACCACACTACCCGCTTAGTAATCAACTGGAGAGCACCGGCAGAATAGATGGCTTCAGCTAACCTGTAACAGAAAGAAAAGGCTCCGGCGGTGGCTCTTCCACCCGGGGGCACTCCGACAATCAAGTCAGTATATCTCTCAAAGATAATCAATTGCCAAAATCACTGCTCAAAGCATAAAACTCATACCTTAGACCCACGGGGGTGCCTCTCTTTTATAGTTTACTCAATCTTAGTCCCACTAGAAGCTTGACTTCTATGGACTCCAATTTAATACTTACTTTGGACTCTTCAAGAGATAAAGATAAACTCCCTAAGAGATTTATCCTTATCTTTAGCAAAGTCTTCTCTTTACTCTAGGACTCATGTCCCTTATCTTTTATCCATTTATCTCGGATTCCGATATCTTCGGAGATAACCTCGGCCTCGCCGAGATAACCTCGGCGTCACAACCAGGATACGTGGCACCTCGGCTGACACGTCGGCGTCACCATGCCACGTGTTAGTACTCAGAAAACATATCCCCACATTTGATAAATTGCATAAAAGAGGTGTCGACATGTAGTTATCTATAAAATTAAGATCTGACATTTTGTAAGGTTTTGGTAATGTTGTTATGCTCATGTACTAGTAATTATGAAGGGGCAAACTTAGGATTAAAAGAAGAGAATGAAGTTGGATCTACACTCCAAATTTGGCAAATCTACACTTCACCATTTTTTTTGAAGCTTCCTTCATTCAACAAGAAGAGTATGCTGGGTTAGTTCTTTTATGTGAAATTAACTATAACCTTGTAATAATCGTGAATGAATTCAATAAATGGTTTCTTTGCTTACTTTGGCTAGATAACAATTTTTTTTTTTTTCATTTTGTTTGTTATCTTTGTTTGCTTAAGATAAAATATATGAGTTTATTATTCTTAACTTCATTGTTTTCTCGAACAAAGGAAAAGATAGTCAGGATGAACTTGTTGGTTACTTTGAACTTGTTATAAAGGTATACAAGCCCTAAAATGTTCCACTAGTATATTTATTATTTCTGATTTAGTTTTTATCTAGTTCTTATTCCTTTTAGATTGTTTTTGTGTTTTCGAATCTTGATATTAATTAGATGTATCCACAACGAAGGATGTCCCATTATTTTTGAGACATGTGTGAAGGTGTTTACCTAACTGTGAAGGGACCCCCAAGGTAAATTTTCTTCCTCTTTCTGGCATAATGGTAATTGGAATATGGATTATTACGGTAATGTGAAACAAAATTGAGAACTTGATATTGCACTTGTTATAAATGTGTGATGTCTGATAGCTTTTGGAAAACATAGTATGCTTTCGAAAAACTTAGTTGCTGAAATCATCATATGACTTGTTGCTAGTAGCGGAGTCAGAAAATTAAATTAGAGAGGGCACTTATTAATTACATTATCGAAAATTTTTACAAAAATATTTCACACAAGTTTTTAGGATTGATTTCGAGAAACATCAAAAAAAATAATGTTGTTTGTAACTAGTGTATCATGGACAATATTAAAAAAATATGGATATAAGTCTTAAAATAAATTATATAATGATAAATTATTTTGTATACCAAATTTGATTAAAAATTTAATATAATGGTAATACCACGTCATCATTGTTATGTGATATCAAAAACTAATAGTAAATAAACACATAGAGGGTGAACCTCACACGTCAAATGTAACTAACAATCTAATAAATTCCATATCTTTATAATGAGATTATACTTGCATGTCAATAATAATGACATCACCATTACATTCAAAAAATTTCATAAAATTTTCATAGACAATATGGATTATAGTAGTATCTTCATTTTCAATCAAAACAACCATTATTGTTCTCATAATTTTTAAAATGTCATTGACATTTCACTCTAATAATTTTTTTTTTAATTTTTTTATTTAAAATATTTTCTTTATGATTTCAAAATAAGAAAATAAAAAAAATCCAAAAATATAGGGGGGCATGTGACCCCCCCCCCCCGGTCCTCATTCCCTCCGCCTCTGCTTGTTGCTGTTTTTTTAAGTGCTGAAATGGTGTTCTAAAGTAGAGGCAATGTGTTTTATTGTTGGAATTGATAACTAAAGGACCAATGTCACTCAATACTGAAATTATGGATTAAGAACTCGAGAAACTCATAAATTAGTGGTAGGTAGATAATTATTAATGTTGAAATTGATATCCAGGAAATATAAAAATCAAGCACTAAGTTGCTATAAGCTTGACTGTTATGCAAAATTTTATTTTCAACTTACTATTTTGAATTTTTTAAAAATAGTTTATGACATAAGAAAATCATGAAATTTTAGTATGATGTTCTACCCTGAGTCTTATTGGGTAAAAAATTCAATAATTAATTCCAAGGGGATAATATCCAAAAATTTATAGACTTGTCGTTGTTCTGTTGCATAATGCATCCGTGTATTACCATATGTGTTCATAATATAAATTTGGGTGAAATTATACATTGTGATTCAAGATTATAAGCATTTTGAATTATTACTCATTTGCATCATATTGCATGGCTTATGTTAGGTGTACAGAGTCCTATACTTACTTCGGTTTAGCCTAAGAAATAGGTAAGCCTCGACTAAGACATAGTGTGCACAAGGTGAGTATATGGGATTATTATATACATTGAAAACTAAAATGTATCTATTTTTGGTCTAATTTATGCTCTTTCTGCTGATGTTGGGAACCAGCTCTTTATCCACGTTTATTGTGATAACCCTGTCCCCTATTATGCTAATTGGCCCTTAATACGAATATGATTATGTGTTTGATATGATTTCATGTGCCATTGTGTGAAAATATGTGGTTTTGAATTTCTATCTGTTCACCGTAGGAATATCTGTTTAATTATCTTCTTTCGAAATTAAATTGAAGGCCTTATCGGCCACAAAACCCGGAATTGATTGCGCCATTGTGATTAGCATAATTTTTAGAGCCTACGGTGAAATTTAATAGGAAATTAATTCGGATCAAAATAATTAGATTCAGAACGATTAGTTAAGTGCCCAATTATTTAATATTGATATTTTTTATTAGTGGGACTTACCTTAAAGGCACTATACACTCAAAAACTCTCTATTGTTTTCATTTGTCTGATTTTGGCTCCAAGAGAGAGAGAGAGAGGGAGTTGGCTATAGAGAGAGAAAGGGAGAGAATTGTGCAATTTAGCTCAAAGCTTGGAAACCTTGAAGATTACCCAAGAATTTGCCATAGATTGTGAGAATTAAAGCTCCTAGGGTCAAGCTCCAGGGCAAATCCACAAGTCAATCACTGTGAGTAATATCTTAACAGAGATATCTGAAATATGTTGTTGTCCGATTGCTTACTTTTATGTAAGTTTTATAAGTTCATTGATTCGATTGGTGGACAATGTTTGCTATACTAAATGAATGGGCCAAAGGCCGTTTTGACATGAATGGATGGTCCAAAGGTCGTTTTGACATAAATGAATGGGCCAAAGGCCGTTTTGACATGAATGGATGGGCCAAAGGCCATTTTGACATAAATGAATTGGCCAAAGGCCATTTTGATATGAATAGATGGGCCAAAGGCTGTTTCGACACAAATGAAAGTTTGAAAAGCCTAAAGGCCAGTTTGATACGAAAGTATAAATGGGCCAAAGGCCAGCTTGATACGAATGAATGAATGGGCTGAACGCCAGTTTGACATGAAAGTTAGAATGGGCCGAAGGCCAATTTGACTTGATAGAATGAATGGGCCAGAGGCCAGTATGATCTATATCTATTTATATGCTAGATAGAAATATGAATTGGGCCTAAAGCCGTCTGATGTATATTGTTCCAATGTATTTTCTTTATTTGATATTATTCACTGGACTTTCGCTTACGCTCATTCATGTGTTTGTAGGTGAGCCAAGAGAGGTCCAAACCCAGCCCCAGTGAAGTTTGTATGGAACAACTAAGGTTTTGAAGAGTCAGCCATTGCGTCTCACGCACGAGACACGTCTTCGCCCTCCTGCCATTCTATGCTATTTTGTCATGTTGGCGAGGACTTTGGTGTACGTCCATATATAGCTTTGTTTTGGCTGACTTAGATTTGAACGAATCTGTCTGTATAGAACTTTATGTTACTATACTTTCTGTTGTGAGTTATTAACATATGTATGTATGGAATGTTATGATGTGCATATAAGCACGGCTCTATGAACAAAGTTTTAAATTGCTTCCGTTTGGCCCCCATTAACTCTATTAAAATACGTCGGTTTGGTTTGAGGCCGTAGGTAATCTCATGATTACTGGCCGATTATGTCCTTAACCCACGGGGGCGGGTTCGGGTCATGACAGAGTGGTTTCCGAGCACGAGTTAATAACTCACACACTTGTCCAAAAGAGCAATAAGCGTCTAGATAAGATCTAGGATGCATTCATGTGATAAGTATGAATCTGAAGGCATCAAGAATACGCTCAAATGTTTAATGTGAACGGTTTTACGTTATAAGTTTGTGATCTTCTTTCATTGTAAATTATTTGAATAAGTATGCTCTTTAGTATATGCATACCTGTGAATCTTCTGTATAAGTCATAATGCAAGTTTAAGCAAATGTTGAGAACATGTGATTATATGAGATATGAATTGTTGCACTAGTGTGTACAACAAGTTTGTTTTGTTATAATGCACATACATGAACATATGAATCATGAAAAGTTGCCTTTGTGCATTCAATTCCGCCAATGGGTGTCTATGTGAAATATGAACATGATTTGAGTATATAATTACTTAGTAAATGTTCAGCATGCGATATCTGATAAGTGTGCAATCATCTGTTACGTATGTGATTAATTGTGTCTTAACGACACATAAAATGAGGATATAACAATGTGCCTATGTGCGAATGTACGCATGTGTATCTGTGTTTATCTTTGTATTGGGCATCCCAGCATTTGGCAAGGCTTAATAAGAATTGTGTAGAACATGGATAAAGTGAGGGCACACGAGTTGGCAGACTCTTCCACAGCCCGACTTGATAGACTGGAAGAGTAGTACAAGAAATGGCAGAGATTTTAAAGCAACAACGTCAGTTGCCACTGTGGCAAGGACCCTTGCCACCACCAATGTAAGAAACGCCGAGGAATATGTCATCGGATTTCTGAGGCTTGTTACAAGTGTGGTAAGATGGACCATATGGTAAAGACCTGTCCCCGAACTGAGCAAAATGTGAATGAATGTTCTGCCTCAGCTAGATTCGTACTAGTGGTAGGAGTTGCTACTCAAGATAGAGTAATTGCACTCGTCCCAGAAAGTGCTCAAAATACTGCGGACGTTATCCCAGGTATCTATACTGTCTATAAACGAATGCTTATGTGTTGATTGATTTTGAATTAGTACATGTGTACATCCTTGCTTGGGATATTATTTGATTCGGGTCGGCACATTCTTTCATATCTGCTGCATATGTATCTAGATTGGTTAGACCCATCAGATCGAGACCGTATTCATTGAATGTATATGCTTCATTTGGGGAAATTGTGAAATGCGGATTGGGATATTGATTAACTCTGCACATGCATATGTACATCTAAACCTATGCTTGGGGTCATTTGTTATATTGCTGTCTTCAATGAATAAACTACTGGAATCGTGACTTTGTGATTGTATGACTGAGTTGAGCACCCCAAATAATAAACTCTGCAAATTACGAGATCATGTATGTGGATTGGTAGAAAATTGACCGAATTATGTGACTATACTGAGCCTGACTCGTAAACCTATATTGTTGTGACTGATTTGGAACCCCTGCGTGACAAATCCTGTATGTTATGTGTAGCCGAAAGACTTTGTTTAATGTGTTGTTGTGTACCATATGTTTGCATATAAGACCTACTTGGGAACTGCTATATTGATTATGATACATACCTCCTGATATGACCAACTGCATGCATATGCAACTACACCTGAACTTATGTGAACAATGCCGTATTGTACATAACTCGAAATATTTTGATATGAACGGATGTGATGAATGACTCCGATGTGACTTTGAGAACTGATAAACTTAAGGCAGTTGTGAGACTATCAACCATGTACCTAAGCAAACGAAGTATACCTTGCAGAACCAAATGTACCCTATTTGAGAAAACTTTTATCTGATTTGATTTGATAGAACTTATGTTCGATTTGGCCTGATAGAACCCTCATTGGATATGATTTGACCAGACCTTTTCTTAGATCGATCGATAAGACCCTCTATCTAATTTGATCTTGTTAAAGGGGATTAAGAATTGTGTTTATGACTAGATAGCCAGATTCTTCTTGGCAGAAAAAAAATTGATAGACCCAAAACTTGAATTCCTTTGGAATACCTGACTTATTTGAAAGACTTTTTGTGGGCTATCAACAGATTGATCTAACCAAGGACACCATTGAGAACCAACCCCCAACTATTGAGGACATGTGTGTTATGAATGAACTGAATTGTGCAAATCCAGTGATTGGGTGTTTTAAGGAACAATGCTTGTGTATTGTCCCATTCTTGTTTGTTTGACGCTATGGGGACCGATGACGGCAGATTGATTTGACTATAAGCAGTACTGAACATTTGTCTTTGACTGATCAGAATATATTTTGTAAAGGAGAGTAGTTGCTTCAGTGTTGTCAGATTTTGGGAAATCAGGTTATGGTGAGTGGTATTATGTTTGTTTTGATGACATTCTTGGGGCGTCCTTTCGTGCTAGGGGACGTTAAGCCTATGTAGCACCTTTAATTGAGATATCTCTTTTGCCACCGACGATTTTGTATGGGTGGGTTTGTCTAATCAATCGCGGGTCGGCCACCGACGGTCGTGAACGGGTGTGCCTTGATTCCAAGACGATTATTCCCTTGTTTTATCCGGAATGTCATCATTTAGTATTATGTAGATGTGATTGACATCCAAGAAACCTTGAAAAACCTTGATTATTCGTAAGTGTGGGAATTCAGTACGCCTTGTGTAAATAACTGCTCAGTGCCATTATATTTTGCAATTGAGGCTCTGAGGATGTGAAAATTGTGTTTAACATGTGATTGGCTGCTTCTAATATTACCTTTAACGCCATGGGGATTAGTATGTGAATTGCCTTATGCTTTTGATGACTATCAGATAATGTAGAAAGACTCGATGGAACAGGGAATTGAATGTTGAACTGAATTATAAACTATAAACTATTGAATGAATTAAGAACACGTGTATTCTGTTAGAAGTCGACTGCCTCAGTGTTATTGTACTTTCTAATTGGTACTATGGGCATATATGAGCTATGTATGTCGTGTGGTTGATTGTTTCGTTGTTATCTTTGTTGACTCGGGAATCAGTGTCTGGGTTCATTTTAAATTCCTGTAGATTTTTTATTGACCTTGGATAGCTGTGATGAGTCGCTAAACTAAATACCGAATCGGATTGTGAATTGTGGAATTATCGAAGAATGAATTGAACTTTTGTAACAAGGGAATAGACCGAACTCCTATGGTAAAGTTAGTTGACATTTGAAATAAATATGTTGGCGACCTACTGTGAAGAAGAAAATTGTTGAATTGTGGTGCCAACAGGTCGAAGTCGAATATCAGACAATGGCGGAACTACTTCAACCTTTCTCTATTTTGGAATGGGAATAAGAATGTGTGTCTACGAATTTCATTGTGGGCTACCTTGAGCACCCAAGGTATAAGTCCCATTTGGGTTATTGTATGTAGAATTACTAAGTTGCTCATTTCCTCCTCATAAAATTTTTGTATGATGCTTATAGACCAGCCACTAGTTACATCGATAAAATTTGCTTGTTTGCATGGGGTCCCAGTATCTATTGTTTTAGACAAGAATCCTAAATGTGCCCGAATTCTGATAAGCCTTCAAGAGGTAATGGGGACTATATTATAATTCGACGCTGCTTGCCGTCCGAAAATCGATGTATAATTAGAAAGAACTTTTGGGAGAAATGCTCCAAATACATTCAGTAGATCTTTCAGGGAATTTGGAAAGTCTATTCGTTGTTGGCAGACTCTGCTTACAATAACAGCTTGCACTCTGGTATTGGTGTGGCACCGTGCAAAACCTTGTATGGCAGAAAAGGTAAGCCTCTGATTGATTAAGAATGGAATGTTGCTTGATTTTGAAACTAAGTAAACGACTATCAAAAAGGATTGGAACCATTGAATGAAAAGTGTTCCGAATTGTGTTCGACTAAAGGTAAAATAAGTTTAGAGGACCAAACTTCCTAAAGGGGGGAAGACTGTGATAACCCTGTCCCCTATTATGCTAATTGGCCCTTAATATGAATATGATTATGTGTTTGATATGATTTCATGTGCCATTGTGTGAAAATATGTGGTTTTGAATTTCTATCTGTTCACCATAGAAATATCTGTTTAATTATCTGCTTTCGAAATTAAATTGAAGGCCTTATCAGCCACAGAACCCAGAATTGATTGAGCCATTGTGATTGGCATAATTTTTAGAGCCTATGGTGAAATTTAATTGGAAATTAATTTGGATCAAAATAATTAGATTCAGAACGATTAGTTAAGTGCCCAATTATTTAATATTGATATTTTTGATTAGTGGGACTTACCTTAAAGGCACTATACACTCAAAAACTCTCTATTGTTTTCATTTGGCTGATTTTGGCTCCAAGAGAGAGAGAGAGGAAGTCTGCTATAGAGAGAGAAAGGGAGAGAATTGTGCAATTTAGCTCAAAGCTTGGAAACCTTGAAGATTACCCAAGAATTTGCCATAGATTGTGAGAATTAAAGCTCCTAGGGTCAAGCTCCAGGGCAAATCCACAAGCCGATCACTATGAGTAATATCTTAACAGAGATATTTGAAATATGTTGTTGTCCGATTACTTACTTCTATGTAAGTTTTATAAGTTCATTGATTCGATTGGTGGACGATGTTTGCTATACTAAATGAATGGGCCAAAGGCCGTTTTGACATAAATGAATGGGCCAAAGGCCGTTTTGAGATGAATGGATGGGCCAAAGGCCGTTTCGACACAAATGAAAGTTTGAAAGACCTAAAGGCCAGTTTGATACGAAAGTATAAATGGGCTAAAGGCCAGCTTGATACGAATGAATGAATGGGCCGAAGGCCAGTTTGACATGAAAGTTAGAATGGACCGAAGGCCAGTTTGACATGATAGAATGAATGGGCCAGAGGCCAGTATGATCTATATCTATTTATATGCTAGATAGAAATATGAATTAGGCCAAAGGCCGTCTGATGTATATTTTTCCAATGTATTTTCTTTATTTGATATTATTCACTGGGCTTTCGCTCACGTTCATTCATGTGTTTGTATGTGAGCCAAGAGAGGTCCAAACCCAGCCCCAGTGAAGTCTGTATGAAACAACTAAGGTTTTAAAGAGTCAGCCCTTGCGTCTCACGCACGAGACAAGTCTTCACCCTCCTGCCATTCTATGCTATTTTGTCATGTTGGCGAGGACTTTGGTGTACGTTCACATATAGCTTTGTTATGGCTGACTTAGATTTGAACGAACCTGTCTGTATAGAACTTTATGTTACTATACTTTCTGTTGTGATTTATTAACATATGTATGTATGGAATGTTATGATGTGCATATAAGCATGGCTCTATGGATAAAGTTTTAAATTGCTTCCGTTTGGCCCCCGTTAACTCTGTTAAAATACGTCTGGTTTGGTTTCAGGCCGTAGGTAATCTCATGATTACTGGCTGGTTATGTCCTTAACCCACGGGGGCGGGTTCAGGTCATGACATTTATGGTTCAAAATATGCTCTTTCTGCTGATGTTGTTTCAAGCTTGGTTGCTTTAAGAAGGGAAGCTTTTGAAGACGAAATACAAGCTGCTAGAAATTGTCTAATACAAATATATAAAGGTCACAAGCCGAGTGTTGATGTAATTAAATCAGTCCATGATAGTGCACTCACAAGAAGATATTTAAGTGAATTTTGTATGGTTTAGAACTCAAGGATAGTTTTTTTTTTTTTTTTAAGGGGGGGAGGGGATGATTTAGAATGTTTTGGATGGTTTTGAACTTGAGGATAGTTTTTGATGTCCAGAAATATAATTTTTGGACGGTTTTGAATGTAAAGTTTTTGGATATTCAGAACTTATATATATATATATATATATATTTTTAATGTTTGAAATAATATTTTAGTGGTTAATTGATACTTATATATATAGATATATATTAGTGAAATTTCTCTGCAAATTTTTTTTAGATTATAGAACAAATGAAATAGAACCTACAAATAAAATATATATATATATATATATACATAATTTACGGCATGCAAAAAAAAGTTGTGAAATTTGGATTATCTACGGCAAGAAAAATAAGTCGTTGTATTAAATATTTAACGACTAGAAATGAACGTCGTGTTTGTCCTTTGAATTAACAACGTGCAAAAGTAGTTATAAAAAATAATAATAATAATAATAATAATAATAATCAAACATGGCATACAAGATTTTCCCTTAAAAGGTTTTTAACGGTGTACTACGGCATGCCCTTGAAGTGAATGACTTTCTATGACTGGTTATAACACGGCTTTGCGTTGCACAGCTGGTCAATTGAACCAATTTTGTGGGGTAGAAAATTTCATCAACCAATTTTGACCGGACCAGTAGTCAAAAGCGTACAATTTGAAACCGACATCGCTGGTCGGATTTCACTCGGAACAGTTAGGCCAAAAACAATGATCTTTGCTCTCTCTCTCTCTCTCTCTTTCTCTCTTTATCTTCAAACCCAAAGTTGGATGGATTTGGGAAAAGAGTTTGAGAAAAAGAAAAATAAAACAAAGAAAACAATAAAGATGTTCAGATTTGAGATTAAAAAAAAAAACACATAGATCGATCCATACATATTCCTATAAATCTTCACATAGATTTGAGAAAAGAGTTGAGATTATAAATAAAAAAATAAAAGAGAGAGAGAGAGAGAGAGAGAGAGAGATGGAACAATATACAGATTTGAGTAAAAAAAATAAAATAAAGATGTATCTAAACATAGATTTGAGCATTATCGTCACCTTCATCATACATTTGAGCAGAGCTAAGCATTATCATCATCGCCGTCAACATTGAATAGCACCATTGTCATCGTCAACTACAAATTTCACGCAATCGCCACCAAGAGTGGGAGATTAAAAGGGAAAAAAAGGTTAATGGGAATGGAGACTAGAGAATGAGAGCATGAGAGGGAACTGTGAAAAGTAAATGAGAAGGTGAAAGGTGAGACCATGAGAAAGATGAGAGAGATTGAAAGGGAGAGAGACGAGAGTGAGATTCAAAGTTTGAGTAGAAAGTGGTAAGGTGATAAGGCTATCTTGGAAAAGATTAATATAATCGGTGGAACTGTGACGTAGCGTACTTAGCATCAGATATATATATCGGTTCGGTCGGTTTCGACGAATTTCCTTTGACATACTCGTCACTCGACCAAAAAATGAACGAATTTGCAGAATAAGGCCCGCTTCCAGCCGTTGAAATTTCGAAATTGTTCGCAGCAAGCTCGGTTTAGTCAGTGTGAGTTGGGTTTTTCGGATGAATCGGTTATCTATACAGCCCTACTATAAACATAAAAATTTTACATGCTATATTTTATTTTTGCTAAAAGACAAACAAAAGACAAGCAGACAAGTAGTGTGATGACATGGTGATCACAAATTATTTATAAACAAGAGACACCTGGTGGTGTAGTCACATGGAGGTGTAAACTCATGGTTTTGCCAAACTGCCCATGGTTTTGTTAATCTATTGCATACTCTAGATTCCATACCCTCTCATCACCCATGACATTACTAAGATCATAATTTTCATCATATTCTTTAAACATTTCATCCCATCCTTCTAGATCTTGCTCCATCAGATATTTTTTCAAAAATTTATATCCTCTTTCTGATAAATATGTTCAAGAATCTACCTGTTCCAAGTAATTGTATACTGATTCATAAGGCAATCCTAGAACAAGTTTTTTTTTTTTTTTGCCAAGAATGATGTTATTGAACAGGTAGTCCTTCCATAATAAACTAAGTTAAACCCTACCCTTGCTAATTCTGTAGTTTCATGAGATATTATGAAAAACCCTCTTGCTTTAGCTTCTGTTGGATCTATTAAACGTTCATCCTTTACCTCCGTTTGGCCAGTTGTAATTGTGATGGGTGCCATGTTTGGATATTCTTTATAGACTTTATAAATTCTCTTGATCATGAATTGTTGGAATTTGGTGAGCTGAAATAATATGGTACTCTGTGGGTGAGATGGAAAGTCGTGTGTATTAACTATTCCCAATTTCCACATTTGAACCAAAGGATCTTTTGGGCTGATGACCTTGTCTGGATTGAATGAAACATTTAACAATATAAAATTGTACAAGGTTGTCCGTATGTTGAAATAGCACCACTGAGTTCCTAGATAGGTGACACTTTCTTCATATCATTTCAAAAATAACTTAACAAAAGTACATCTTCTTGTTTTATCTTGCATGTCATAGGAGAGTTGCAGAAACAAATATAATACTTCTAATTGAAAAAAAGTTTTGGCAACAAAATGGGTTGTCCTAATGAGCTCATTCATGGAACAACTCTTCTCTACTGCCTACATTTTTCTAATAATTTTAGCACTGTCTTGTGTCATCAAGTCAAGTATTTCTTGTTCTCTGCCAGGAAAATTTCTTTATCTGGCAATGTGAGTCTTGTGGATATGGATACCATCTGTAAGTTCTCGAATTATATATCTGCTAAACTATTTTGGTTAACATTAATATGTTCTATATCAAAAGTAAATTGTTTTAATCAGAGTTGTCATCGTAAAAACCTACCTTCCGCTTTCATGTCAGATAAATTCTTATTTATGAAGCCTAGTAGGACTTTACAATCAATTCTTATTAAAAACAGTTTTGGAGCTAAAAATATTTTTAAAAAATTCTATTCCTTTTATTGACTAATAATTTTCTTTTTGTGGTGGGATAATTACATTTAGCTTGATTGAAACTTCCACTACAATACCTACATAGTTGATTATTTGCTTTTATTTTTAATATTGTGCTTCAATGATTGTTACTTGCATCCATTTCTAGTTCTAACTCATCATTTTCATTAGGAAGAGTCAGGATAGGAAAATCTTTGTATTTTTCTTTTAAGAATTTTACTAAAACTGATTTGGCTGAGTTCCAAGTCCAACTCGTCCTTTTTTAGTTTCTTTTGTAAAGATTTTCTTATTTTGGCTAAGCCTTTTATAAAATTTAAGGCATAAGTTAAACATCTTAAAAATCTTTCTAATTGTTTTCTATTCGTGATTTTATCATGAAATTTATTAATTTTTTCGAGAACATGACTGTAGACACCCCATTTTTGACCGCCTTTAAAACTTGGGCACCTCATGGTGAACACTCAATGATGAATAGTATGTTGTACAATTGTTCAATTTCCTCAGCAAAAGGCTTTGGTTTTCCAACTTCAGAACCCAAACCTTGTATCCCCTTCGCACCAAAACCTAATTTTTTTTCTAGCTTGACCACTTAGAGGCTTGTTGGCCAAAAGGTGGCCAGCAGGCCAATTTTATTGGGCGGTCGTCCCCTTTCTTGGCCAGCCATGTTCAGTAGCAGACAGATATTTGTTGCCAGTTGTTCCCCCCATGTGCATGCCTTGCACCAGCTGACTAAATGCAGATATTTCCAACAAAGGAACCTGTTTTTCTATAAATAGATGACTATCCCTCTTAATTTTAGGTTAGAAAAATTTGCCAAGAGCCAAAAACTTGTCAAACACTCTCCATCTCTATCTTGCAATATACATACACTATACATACACTTCCTAAACCAAAAATTTGAGGCTCTTTGCTGAGATTATTGAGCCAAAATTTCAGCTTTTAAGGGTGAACACTTTGTGGTTTATGAGAATATCTTCTTTTCAAAGGTATAACTTTTGCCATCTTTACACTACTCTTTCCTTCTCTTTTCTTGCTATTTTTCATACTGTTTTGGATTGTTTTTGTGGACTGAAACTTGTGATTTAAAAGCTACCAAAGGTAGAGGGGTTAACCACACTTCCTTAAACCTTATTCCATAGCTCATATCCTTGTGTTTCCCACTTGTTTCTCAACTTTTAGCCACTAATTTTCAAAGTCTTCAGAGCCTAAAACACGTGCTTTTAAGGTCCAAAAAGTGGAAGGGTTAGCTACATTTCGTTAGGCTTGCTTACTAGCTTTGTTCTCCTTTTTTTTTTACTTACTTTTTCCAGCTTTTCCAATTAATTTTCAGCACTGCTTTTTTAGTTTTTGGGGTTGTTTCAATTGTTTCTTTAATTTATGCTTTGAATATAATGCTTGTATTGTTGTAAGTCCTCATAAATTTGGCGGTTTAGGCCTTAGATACCAATCTATTTGAGTTGATAGCTCTTATTTTACATGTACTCACACTTGTAATAATCATCTCAGCAACCTCCCTCATTTTCTTGGTTTTCTCTGTTTAAGCGTTGTTTCTAACAATTGTTTTTTGTTTAAGGCATGAGAAAGAGACCTTCCATGCTTAATGGTTTAACCTCTTCGGAGGTTCATTACCAGGGCATTACATCTCTCTCATGCTAAGCACAACTTCTTGTTTGACACTTCTTTTCATTAGTGGACGTAGTTATCACTTTTGGAAAAAATGAATAAAGAATGGCAAGGTAATGCAAAAGAGGTTAAAATTGGACTAAAAGTGGTTAACAAGAGTAATAAAATTGGTTTAGGTTCAATCGGACGTTATATTGAACCTATTGCGTCTCGAGTCATTACATACTCTTTAGTGATATTAATGATTCGAGAACCAATGTATACCACTTCCATTAAGGTAACTCCATGACAGGGAAATGGTTTTGTTGGTCTTTAATTTCCATTTATTAAGCCTTTGTCCTATCGGTTCAGAGATCATCACGAAACAACTCTGCGAATATTGATGATTTGCAAACCAAATATATTTCTCCCTTGATTAGTTTCATGATAGGGAGAGGTAGAAAGGACAAACATCTCCTGGAAGCACTCTGTTTTTGCTCTGTTTTATTTCTGTGGCAGTAGGGCAGTACCTAAAAACAATGGCCGGCCGGTTAACTTTCTGCCTGGCCGATTGTAGACACCTCATTTTTTACCACCCTTAAGACTTGGGCGCTACTCATGGTTTACTTGGTGGTGAAATTTGTGTAGTGCAAGGGTTCGATTTCTTCGGCAATGAGAGAGTCAAATCCCAAGTTCACACCCCTTTTTGGACCAAAACTATTTTGAATGGTTTTTAGACCTTAAAAACCTCTGTTTCAAAACATTTTTGAAAATAGATTCCTACGATGTTCCAACGCTCGCATTTTGTTAAATGTCGCGCTTTTTGATAAACTGAGCAAGGACAAAGTGGAAATGAATGAGGAGAGGAGAGAAGAAAACAAGTTGGAAAAGCAGTTCGGCATGAATCCGGGTAGGATCGAAACTGAGCGGCTTCACCAAAACAGGCATAACTTTTTTCACAGTTAGAATTTTGATTCAAGGCTACCACTATTGGAAAGATTACTTCTGGGGCTTCAATTTGGACACAAGAATGACCTGAAAAGGAGTCTAGACGAAGGATTTATGCCCATTTGAAGTTGGACTTGGAAAGCAGAATTTTGCCTGTCAACTAGAAAAATGGGCTGTCGACCAGAAATGATCCTTGTCGACCAGAAAAAGTAGCTGACTGACGAGTTGAGGTGGTCGGTCGACCACTTATGCCCAGAAAGCCCAAATTTTGAAGTTATTTTCCCTCCAACTGTCTTTCACAACCTCCAGCTGTCCTATAATCAGATATTTCGACCAAACTCTTGTATATTGCTATATATGAGGCATTTCTCTCATTTTGCAAGGGGGAGAACATTTTGGCAAGGGTTAGGAAGTTTTGAGACTCTCTCTCTCTCTGAAATCCCTCTCTCTCTACAAGATTTTGTGAGCAAAATCTGAGCCTCTCTCCCTAGAAGCCATTCTCTCTTCTTGTTTTGAGCCTTAAGCTTAGAATCCTCTACACTTTTGCAAAGAGACCCTCAACCAAACTTGACCACCATTGGGCTGAGATTCTTTGGGACTTTGTTTGAGCTCCAAAAGGTGATTTGAGCTCAGATTTGTGCCTGTTTTGCAGTTGTGCATCAAGGGTAAGAACTTTCTCCCTTTAACTTATTTTGCATGCTCGCTTGGCCATCTTTTCACACTACTTTGGGGCTGTTTTTGGGGTGGTGTTGAACTACAAAAACCTCTATTTTTCCTTTGTTTTTCAGTCCTAAAAGTGTTGGTTTGTGCCTTGTTTGTCCAGGGGGTTGTCTCTCCCTTTTGCTCCTTGGCTTGTAAAGCCTTTTGAGCTATCTTTCAAGGCTTTTCAAAACAAATTTTCATGGCCTTTTAACCACTAAAATCCAGAGGAATTTCAGTGGTGGAAAACCTGTTTTGAGGCTCAAAATAGGAGGGGATGGTCCCTCCTCCTCTTGTCTTGTTTGCTTGTGTTGTTGGCCCACCAAATGAGCATGTTTTTCTCTCTTTTTGTGGCTTAGTTTGAGCACATTTTTGTGATTTTTGGGACCTACCATAACTCTATTTTTGGTCATCTTGGTCATCTCTTACATGCTTCTTGCACATGTAGTGCAATCTTGCTCACTAGCCTTGTTAGCCTTACAAAGTAACATGCTCTTGCGGTTTGAATTAGCTTAGTTAAAGCATGTTTTTAGTGTTATTTTGGCATGTTATAACTCTGATTTTGATTGGTGGACTCACCTCTTGCATGCTTTATACACTTGTAGTGTAATCCTTGCTAGCTAACCTTGCATGCTTGTCTCTTTAGCCTATTGTTCTAGCTCATTTTGGCTATACTCCAGCATGCTTTTGTTCATATTTTGGCATGCTTTAGCTCTGTTTTGAACCTTCTTGGTCGTATGATGCTTGTTATGCATGCTTGTAGTGCAATAACCTTGACTAGCTTTGAGTTTTGAGACATCATGCATGCTTGGCTTAAGGTATTTGCATGTCTTGGCATCATTTGGTAAGTTATTTCAGAGCATATAGTGTTGTCACACTTCCATGTTTTTCACTCTTTAAGTGCTCTTGAGAGTTGCACCTTTATGCCTTGTTTGTGAGCCATTGCATGAGCATCATTTTCTTACCTTTCAAGCCATCATCTCGGCATGTTTAGGCCACTGATTTGGCATGTTCTAGGTCTATCCATAGCTGGTATGATCATTTGAGCATTATATTACATGTCTCTAGTGTTGTGTCCTTCACTAGTTTCATCATTTTAGTCCCTTAACATGTTATGCATGCGTTGTTTACATGTTAGAGTCTTGTGTTTCATGCCAAGCATAGCATGTTGTTTGCATTGAATTGTGTCTGGATCGGACGTTAATCCAAACACAAGGAATGTGGCACGTTTCATACTCCAAGTGATGAAACGTGTAGCATTTCTTGGTTGCCGACCCTCTTGATCATGTATGATAGAGGTGGAGGCACTTATGTGTTATTTGTGCATTCATTGACTCGTGTAATCTTGGCTTCTCGGCCATCGTGCATTGCGATGCTTGGTTGGCGGCCCGAGAGTCGAGAACCACACTCCCTTGAGCCTGAGAAATGATAAGGAGAGTGGTTGTGCACACATATCTTGCAAATACACTGCTATGCTTCTTGTTGTTCTCTGTTGCAGCAAAACTGGAGTTTGGAGAATCAACTGGTCGACCGACAACAGGAAGTAGTCGACCGACCAGTAAGGGTGGTCGGCTGACCAGTTTTTTTGGTCTACAGCCCCTTTTTCTGGTCGGCAACCCACCAGGAGGTCCCCATGTTGGAGCAGAAGTAATCTGGAAGTTTGTGTAGTGTTCTGAGATTAAATCAAATGCAAATAGAAGCAATTCTGGGCATAGCAATGCATTTCTGAGCGAGGCGATCGAGCATGCATGCATCCCTTGTCTCAAGGCCTTCTAACTGTTTTGCTTAGCTAAGTTAGCTTAGTCGTTGTTGTAATTGATTAGTTAATGTGTTTAATTAATCAATTTGTTTTTTAATAATTAGTTAGCTAGGAATAGTTAATAGTTTTGGTTTGTAATAATTAGTTTAATTAGTGTAGCTAGTTAGCTTATTATTCAGACCCTCCTTCGAGAGGGCGCAATGTTGTAACAAGCGTGCGTGTGTGTGATGCATGTCTTCCAACCCCACGTCTTTCTCCTTTTTATTTACCAGCTTTTGATGGTTAGTTTTAGGGCATGTTTCAATTACCATACTTATGTTTGCATGCGTGTATCATTCATTTTGTCTTGCATGCACCGGGCTCGGCGCATCATTCAAACTGCATTGTATTTCAATACACTTTCTTGAATACGTGTTTCAAAGCATGTTATCAAGTGTTGCATTCATATGTCATTCTAGATAGCCGAGCCTATTTTAGTTACATTTTTGCATGTGTTGCGTTAGGCATCTTAACATAGCTAGGATCATACATTGATTTCTAACATAACTTTTATTTTGGCTCGGAGTACACTGTGAGTGTTTATACTTTAGCATCCTTGCATGTGTGTAAGTGACTGCCATGATAGCATGCTTGCCATGAGGCTAATTGCTTAATTGATTAACTGCATAAATGCCTGTGGATAAAGGCTTCATTGCTTGAATTGGTACAATTCATCAAAATGTGAGTTTTAAGCCCACTTGAGGGTGGCAAATCCGCGCTTTAGCCTACTTGCGAGTAGCACTTTCAAACCACTTTCAAAAACAAACATGAGTTGTTTTGTTCCAATTCACGTGATTGAGTCTATACTTGTGTGTTGTGCGCATCACGTAGTAAGTTAGCTAAATAATCGGAAAAAGAACACATGTGTTTTCAAAATAACATATCATGTTTAGTAGAGGCCGATCCTTTGATCGGGCGAGCGGGAGTGCTCATTTCAGGACCTTCCCCTCTCGTACCCAAGTTCCTGAGCTGAGACAACTTTGGTGATGACGAACACGTGGCCTTAGGCACGAGTCAGGGTTTCCTAAATTTCCCAAAATAAAATATTTATGTGGCGATTCTGAAATATGGCAAAGCAGTCCATGTTTGGCGCTTTTTGATTAAAATCGATTTTTCAAAACGATTTGCCGGATTTGGACTCTTTGGTGATTTATCAGTCTTGCATTGCACTTTGTGAGATTAGATTCAGAACCGTGACAGGAGTCCGAATTGTAGTAGCTAGAACTACAATTCGCGCCCTCGCGCGTGGGGCGGAGTTTTAGGCGGTCTACACCGACCACATTCTAAGGCCAGCCAACCACCCTGTTTTGTGCAAGCAGTGTCATTTTCATGGCAGAATAAAGCAGAAGTTGGGGCAAAAACAAATTAACCTTCTGACTGCAAGCAAAACAATTTCTCGCAGCAAAATAGAGAGGTTTCCAGAAGGACATTCATATTTGTACACATGCGACGCTTCATTTCTCGTGGCCCTTTAAAATTAATACTTTAATAGTAGTATGTTTAAATTAATTATATTCATTTGAAATTGCAATAGCTAGTTAAATTTAGTGTAGACATCCCATTTTGACCGGCCTTAAGACTTGGGCATTTTCTTTTGAACACCCGTTGATGAAAATTGAAATATGCTATTTTATGAATTTCTCAATAGAAAAATTAGATTGAAGCTTGAATCCCAAACCTCATCCATTTTGGCCAAATTATTTTATATCACTCAAATCTTTTTTTATTATTTTATTAATTTTTAATATTTTATAATTTTATGCGTGTGTACATATTTTTAGGTGGTGTTATAGAAACTGGTACATTTTAGCTATTTTGATAAATAGAACATAATAAAAAAATAAAAAGAAAAAAAAAGAAAATCATAAAAATAAATAAATAAATAAAATAAAAATAGAGTATGGTCAGGGTATTTTTGAGGGGGAAGTGAAAGAAGAGATAGGGATAATATTATTATGAAAATGTTTTTGGGTGGAAGAAAAGAAAAGAGAAGATGGGTCAGGAAGATATGTGTTAAGTTTTTATTTTTGGCAATCCCGTTTGACAAAACTCCTTTCAGTTGTATTTGTTTTCGCACTTTTATTTCAGTGAGGCTATGAGTTTATTAGATGCGAATCCAACCCGAATTGTGCCTTGCAGAGAAGTTTGTGATGTTAATGCTTTCAAGATTGCCACTTCGCTGATATGACGGGGGTCGAGCTGCCCGGTCAGCCCGCGGCTGAAGAAAAATGCAAAAATGCATTCAAAGTTGCCTGTCCGTTCGAGCGTCCATTCCCCTGCTCAAGCGGAGAATGCTGAGTTCCAGAAGTTTAGTGAGCCTGCAAAAATACCATGATCCGTGTTTTCACGCTCGAGCGTCGAAATCCCCGCTCGAGCGTACATCCTGGTTTGGAACACGTCGTATAGTGTCCCCGCTCGAGCGTCAATATCCTCGCTCGAGCGTACACCCTAGTGCGGAACACTTCATATGGTGTCCGCGCTCAAGCGCCCATTCCCACTCTCGAGCGGACCTCGCGATTTCAGATTCTATAAATTCGCAAGTTGCTCCAAATCTAGGATAACTTCTCCAGATCTTCTTCTTGGGTTCTAGGGTTTATATCTGGGAATATTTTGCTAGTTTTCTTTGATGTTTTGATTGAGTATTCAACTCATGGTTTAAAAAGCATACATCAAAGGATTATTTGTTTGTTCTACACAAAAGAGAGAGTTGTTTTTCGGTGGATTCTGAAGAATTCGAGCTTGAAGCTTTGGTGGATTACGGAGTGGCTCATCGTCAAGACAATTCCGAGGTGAAGACAGGGTTGGAAGAGGCACGTAGAGGTTAGTTCAATTCAGGCGTGGATTCGCTAGGTAATTGAGAGTATACCTGTGTAATTCCTTTATATCTTCTTAGTGGATTGTTTTGTGGCTGTTGTCCATGATTTTTTTATCACAATTGGAGGTGTCCAATTGTGATTTTTTCACGTAAAATCGTTGTGTCGATTTGTTTTGATTGTTTGATTGGGATTGTTATATACTGCTTAAAATTGATACGTAATCACAAATCAACATCTAGGAGATTTCTAGATTTTTCAATGATTATGTTGGTGCTAGAGAATACAATTATGAAGACGAGTGGATGGAAAATGATAGATTAAAAAAAAATGGAAGTTAGTAGGAATGATAAGGTTTTAAGTGGGAATA
This sequence comes from Camellia sinensis, assembly GCF_004153795.1. Classification (NCBI taxonomy): domain Eukaryota; kingdom Viridiplantae; phylum Streptophyta; class Magnoliopsida; order Ericales; family Theaceae; genus Camellia; species Camellia sinensis. The sequence goes on along the minus strand of NW_021025370.1, from coordinate 208,762 downwards.
TATGTGGTGAACACCGAATATGAGAAAGAATGAGCATGCATGGTCAGAGGGAATGTAGAGTTATTTGTTTAAAGGGAAAAAGCTGAGAAGAGAGTGGAGGCAGCAAAGAGAAAAAAAGAAAAAAGATAAGTGATATTTATGTTTGGTTTGGTTTTGAGAGAGTAGTTTTTAAAATTTATTTTGGGGAGAGAGTTTAGAAATTTTTTTGGTTTATTTGATTGTGTATTTTGAAAGTAGTTTTGGAGTTAGGGAGTTTGGAATGATTTGATATTTTATTGTAATTAAGTAGATGTGTGTAAGAGAAAAAGTGATTGAAAATGAGAGAGGAAAGAGAAAAAAAGATTGATTGATATATAAGAGAGAGAAAGTGATTTTGGAAATTGTTTTGGAAAAATTACAAACCAAACAAGTATTTTAGAGATTTTTTTCCCAAAATCACTCTACAAAGCCAAACCAAACATACCCATTATGTCTTAGAGAGAAAAGCTAAAAAAGGGTGAAGAAAAAAAGAGTTTTTAAAGTATATCTCTCTTTGGTCTAGGGGGGATGAACAGACAAACTCTCTCTCTCTCTCTAATTTCCTTTCCTTTCCAGACTGCATGGCTTTCCCTCACCTGAAAATTCGTAGAATTCTCTGTAAAAATTAGTCTTTGGTGGACTAACGAACGGTAACCACAATCTCTCTCTCTTTGGTGGGGGAGAATAAAAAGGAACAATGTCTTCTCTCTCTCTCTCTCTCTCTCTCTCTGGAGTTAAGAGGAGAACAGAGCCTTGAGTTTGAGCTACACACACACACATGGAGACAACACATTGTTGGACAATCTTCACTGTATTTAATGAAATAAATTCTGTTTGTGTACTAAACAATAAACGGAATACAAAAGAAATATAGGAAAGGAAAAAGATTGTTTGATTACAAAAATCAAACCAATAAATAAAAATAAATAAATAAAAACAAATTTTTATTTTGTTACAAAAATAAAATCAAAATCTGATTTAAATAAATAAAAAAATAGAAAATAAATTAACAACTTACTTGATTAATTTCTTGAACAATATTCTAATTAAGTCCAGTGTTAGACACTCTGTCCTTAAGACAAATTCATCCTCTCCATGGTACTTTCAGAATGTGGACGTCTATCTCCCAGGATAAAATGATCAACAACGAATAACTGCAGCACAACAATTTATTCGCACAACGAACACACTTTGTATTTACACTCTTATACTCTTTCTCACAAGAAAATAATGCAGCAATATGTAGAGAATAGTTGCAGAATTATTTGGACGAAAATTGTTAATGAATATCCAAATGAAGGACTGCCTTTATATAGATGGAGTGGTGGCTGTTAATTTTGAATTAAACAGGTGCAAACCTGTTTGAACATGTATGGTTTGAATTAAACAGGTAAGGCATTGTTTCAATAGATAAACTGTTTGGGTTTGAAATTTAAACAAATTTGAAATCTGTCCGAGTGGAACAAATTTGAATCTATCCGGGTGGGAAAAATAAAACGGAACCCATTTTGAAATTAATTTTCAAAATTCAAATTCCAAAAAATTAGAATTTAATTTTAGAAAATAAAATTCAAATGTTTTTGGCCCAAAAGGATAGGTATTGGGTCGGACAAGCCCAACACAATCACGCACCCGCGCCAACAGACCGGACGGATGGCGATGGCAGTACGCGCGTGTGTGTTTATTTTGGGTCCAATAGGTCAAGCCCACTTTGCTCATAACCTCCGTCTCTACAAAATTTGGGTGCCCCTTGAAGCCTACCCCAAGTTCTAATCCCATGCCTTATAAACCCACTCAAAGTTTCCCACCAAATCAATGTGAGACAAGCCATTGTTCAAACCTTAAAGAATTTTCACGAAAAACTCCATTTCCATGGAGCTCACTTTAGATTCAATTTCTCATTCACCCGATAATGGTTTTGAGCAACCAAATATATTACATGAATCACAACACGGCATAGAACACGTTACCACTTTGATTCGCGAAAATCGGCGCATGGCTCCCATCTAAAAATTAAACCAAAGTTTAAGAAAAAATCAGTTTTTCCAGATTTTCCTAAAACCATTTCTAACAATCCCCCACTTGAATAGAATTTGATGACAACGGAAATGCAGCAATATGCAAAATTTTTCGAAAGAGTATATAAATCGAAAATATCTTGCATCAGGATAGGAAGCTTTCAGCCTTGAACCTTCCCTAGTGATAACCTATTGGACTTACTAGCTAACCAATGGACGTGATGCCATGAATTGCTTAGCCGTTTGTGTAAGCCAAGACAATAGATTTCACACAAAATATCTTCTGACATATCATGGTTCTCACTGTTGTGTTCATTTTGGCCTTGAACACTCATGGTTGTTCATGAGTGCTTCTAGAAAATTTAGCCTTTTCATTCTCATAGAATCGGCCCCAGTACGAGACTCATATAGGTGATTCTTATTGTGAGTATCTCCTTATGCTCGTCTTGATTTTTATGCCTAAATCAAGATATAAGTAATCATTAAAAGCAAAGATTATCCTTAAATCCCTGTATACAACACATGTTGCAGATATCACTCTCACCATAGGAATGGGTAGGGATTTTTAATCCCTTGGTGATTTCTGGCGAGCCACACATAACTTGGTTTTCCGTCTGAACTTAGTTCTTGGGATCTCCAGTCATATAAGTAGGGTTACCATTATGATGACTCTTATGTAATAGGCTTTAATCTCATCCTCTTCGATGAACTATACACTTACTCTTTTGTCAAACATTTTGTTAATGGATCCGTAATATTCTCTTTAGATTTTATATAATTTATTGAGATTATTCCATTTGAGAGCAATTGCCTTACGGTATTATGTCGATGACAAATATGTCGTGACTTACCATTATACATATGATTCTGTGCTCTACCTATTGCAGATTGATTATCACAATGAATGCAAATAGCTGGCACAGGTTTTGGCCACATTGGAATGTCTTATAAGAAATGATGAAGTCATTCTGCTTCTTCTCCTACTTTGTCTAAAGCAATGAACTCAGATTCCATTGTGGATCGTGCGATGCATGTTTGTTTCAAGGATTTCCAAGAAACAGCAGCGCCTCCCAGAGTAAAGACATATCTACTAGTGGATTTTGAATCTTTAGTATATGATATCCAATTGGCATCACAATAACCTTTGAGTACTACTAGATATCGAGTAAAGTTCAAACCATGATCACGGGTAAATCTTAGATATCTAAGAACTTGAATGATCGCTTTCCAATGGTCTTCTCTGGGGTTACTAGTGTACCTACTCAATTTACTAACAGCATGAGCTATGTCAGAACGAGTACAATTCATTAGGTATATTACGCTTCCAATGATTTGGGAGTATTTTAACTGAGACACCGCATCACCTTTATTTTTCGATAAATAAAGATGATGTCTACAGGTGTTCTAGCTAAATTCATATCATCCTTAATAAATTTACCAAGAATTTTCTCAATATAATGTGATTGAGATAATGCATATTCGTCAGATGTTTTAGTAATTTTCATTCATTATATTACATCTGCGACCCCCATATCTTTCATATCAAATCTTTTATTCAGCATTTGCTTAGTTGATTTGATCATGTCTTGCCTGTTTCTAATGATAAGCATGCCATCCACATAAAGACAAACTATGACATATCATTGGTCAGTGTTTTTAATATAAACGCACTTGTCACATTCGTTTATCTTAAACCCATTAGTAAGCATAACATGATCAATTTTTTCATGACATTGCTTAGGTGCTTGTTTTAATCCATAAAGAGATTTTACAAGCCGACAAACTTTCTTTTCTTGCCCCGGCACTATAAACCCTTCGGGTTGCTCCATATAGATCTCTTCATTTAGATCACCATTTACAAAAGCTTTCTTAACATCGATTTGATGTATTTCTAAATTATACAACGATGCTATAGCAATAAGCATGTGGATGGATGTTATTCTTGTCACAGGAGAATATGTGTCAAAATAATCCAGACCTTCCTTTTATCTGTAACCTTATAAGTCTTGCTTTATACTTGTCTATTGAACCATCTGCTTTCACTTTTCTCTTGAATATCTATTTATATCCAAGAGGTTTACATCCGGGTGAAAGATCCACCAATTCTCAAGTATAATTTTGCATAATGGATTCAATTTCATTATTAACAGCCTCTTTCCACCAAGGTGCTTCAGGACCTGTCATTGCTTCCTTAAAGTTTTGAGGTTCATTTTCTAACAAATATGTCAGAAAATCTGGATCAAAAGATTTTGATGTTCTTGCTCTCTTACTTCGTCTTGGTTCATCATCAGTTAAATCCTGTTGATCGAGACCATTATTAGTCTCTTGTGTTTGATTGTCATTAGTCTCTTGACTTTGTGTACAATCATAAGTTCTTTTCTGTGAACTTAATTCCTGTCCTTTCTTGCAAGGAAAGACATGTTCAAAAAACGCAGCATTCCTTGACTCTATAATAGTGTTCACATTTATATCAAGTATTTATGATTTGTAAGTCAAAAACCGATATGCACTACTATTCTTAGCATAACCAATAAATGCACAATCCACTGTTTTTGGTCCTATCTCTATCTTTTTCGGAACAGGAACTTCAATTTTTGCCAAACATCCCCACACTTTTAAGTATTTATAGGAAGGTGGTCAACCTTTCCATAATTCATAAGGAGTGCTGTTGGATTTCTTGTAGGGTATTCTATTAAGAACATAATTAGCAGACAATATTGCTTCCCCCCCCCCCACAAGTTTTGCGGTAAGCCCGAAATTAGTAACATAACATTCATCATTTCTTTAAGGATTCTATTCTTCCTTTCAGCAATTCCATTTTGCTGTGGAGAATAGGGTGCTATAGTTTGGTGAATAATGTCATGTTGTGCACAAAATTCATTTAATGGTGCATCATATTCACCACCACTATCACTTCTAACCATTTTAATGGTTTTTCTTAGTTGATTTTCAACTTCTGTTCTGTAGAGTTTAAACATTTCTAAGGCTTCATCTTTACTTCTAAGTAAATAAACATAACAATATCTGGTGCAATCGTCGATAAATGTTATGAAATACTTTTTGCCTCCTCTAGTTTGAACAAATTTAAGATCACATACATCTGTATGAATTAATTCTAAAAGTTCGATTTTTCTTTCAACCGACTTAAATGGAGCCTTAGTTAGTTTCACTTCTACACAAATATCACATTTGTGATTAGGATCAATTTCAAACTTTGGTATATAATCCAAACCAATTAATCTACGCAAAGCATCAAAATTCACATGTCCTAATCTACCATGCCATAAATTTGACTCAAGAATATAAGCAAAAGATATGTTATTCTTATTAATAGTAATTTTTGGTACAACCGTCATTAAATTTAATTTGAAGAGACCATCACTCATGTATCCCTTACCAGCATACATACCACTCTTTGTTAATACAAATTTATCAAACTCAAAAACAAGCCTAAAACCATTTTTATTTAACAAAGGATCAGAAACTAAATTCTTTGGGATGTCTGGTACATGCAGTACGTTGTTGAGGGTCATTTCCTTCCCTAATGTCATCTTCAAGATCACCTTTCTTTGTCCAGCCACAGTAGAAGTAGAAGAATTTCCCATGAAAATTTGTTCACCATTTGCAGCCTCATTGTAAGTTGTGAACATTTTCTTATCTACACAGATCTGACCTCCAGTGTCAACCAACCATTCATTGGGATTTCCAACCAAATTAGCCTTAAACACCACAGCAGAAAGGTTGATGTCATTTGCCCTGTCAGAGATGTAATCTAATTCTGTCACATTGGCTTGATTGGTAGTCTTCTTACTTGTGCTTCCACGATCCTTCTTAGGGCGGCGACAATCAGAAGCTCGATGTTCAGTCTTGCCACAATTATAGCATTTTCCTTTGAACTTCTTATTTTCATTGTTGTCGCCTTATTTAGGACCATCTCCAGTAAACTTCCTCTTTTTATTATATGGTTTGTGAACTTGTTCAACCACATTAGCCTTGGACTCAATGGGATTTTTCTCATTCCTCTTTTCAGCCTTTCAGTTATCTTCCTCAATTCTCAATCTTACAATTAATTCATCCATGGTCATCGCCTTACGTTTTTATTTTAAATAATTTTTTAAATCTTTCCAAGCCGGTGGTAACTTTTCCACTAAAGCAATGACTTGGAAAGACTCGCTAAGAGACATACCTTCTAAATGAATATCATGCAAAATTATCTGAAAACTTTGAACTTGAGATATTACCGTTTAGGAGTCGAATGAATATCATGCAAAATTATTTGAAAATTTTGAACTTGAGAAGTTACCGTTTAGGAGTCTACCATAACGAATTTCAAAAATTTACCGACAACAAATTTCTTTGTGCCGGTATCCTCTGTCTTGTATTTTTTTTTCCAAAGAATCCCATAATTCTTTTGTTACTTTTAGAGGGCTGTAAACATTATACAACATGTTGTCAAGGCCATTGAGGATGTAGTTTCTGCACAAGAAATCTGAATGTTTCCAAGCATCTACAGCGGCAACAACTTGCCGATCACTTTCACCCTCTTTAAGTGCTGGAGCCTCTTCACGGAGAAATCGGGTCAAATTTAGAGTTGTAAGATAAAACAGCATTTTTTGCTGCCATCTCTTAAACTCAGTACCATTAAATTTTTCCAGTTTTTCTCTATGATCTATTGGAACTTGAACATGGTTCTGGATAGGGATCAGAGTTGGTGTAAAAATTGGAGTACCACTTCCAGTTGCAGTTTCAGCTGCAGCAGTCATAATATCTGATTACAAAAATTAGAAAAAACCAAAACACAAATTACTTTTCTAGTTACTAAAACTAGAAAATAAATTATAACACAAAATAATTTTATTTTCCTTGTTACTAAAACTAGAAAAATAAAATACTACAATAATTTTCTGTAACACAAATTAATATTCTACAATTGTTAATGACACCAGTATATTACTACTAGTTGTCAAAGAAAATAGACAGTATATTACTACTATCTATCAAACAGTATATTACTACTATTTGTTTTCCAACCAGAATATCACTTTGTGAAAACATAGAAAATTAAATACAATGAAAACACCAAAAAATAATCTGTCTTAAGAATGTTGGACAATCTTCACTATATTTAATGAAATGAATTCTGTTTGTGTACTAAATAACAAACGAAATACAAAAGAAATATAGGAAAGGAAAGAGATTGTTTGATTACAAAAATCAAACCAATAAATAAAATCAAAATCTGATTTAAATAAATAAAAAAAAAGAAAATAAATTAACAACTTACTTGATTAATTTCTAAAACAATATTCTGATCAAGTCCAGTGTTAGACACTGTGTCCTTAAGACAGATTCGTCCTCTCCACGGTACTTTCAAAATGTGGACGTCTATCTCTCAGGATAAAATAATTAACAACGAATAAATGCAGCACTACAATTTATTCAATGAACACACTAAGTGTTTACACTTTTTCTCACAAAAAAATAATGCAGTAATATGTAGAGAATAGTTGCAGAATTATTTGGACGAAAATTGTTAATGAATATCCAAATGAGGGACTGCCTTTATATAGATGGAGTAGTGGTTGTTAATTTTTGAATTAAACAGGTGCAAACATGTTTGAACAGGTATGGTTTGAATTAAACAAGTAAGACACTGTTTCAATAGATAAACTGTTTGGGTTTGAAATTTAAATAGATTTGGAATCTGTCCGAATGGATCAGATTTGAATCTGTCTGGGTCGGGAAAATAAAACGAAGCCCATTTTGAAATTAATTTTCGAAATTCAAATTCCAAAAAATTAAATTTTAATTTTAAAAAATAAAATTCAAATGTTTTTTGCCCAAAAAGATAGACATTGGGCCGGACAAGCCCAACCCAACCATACACCACACACTTGCGTCCAAGTCCAGCCCAGACCCGCCCAACCGGATGGCGGCGACGGGTGTGTTTATTTTGAATCCAATGAGTCTAGCCCACTTTACCCATAATCTCACTCTCTACAAAACTTGGGTGCACTTTGGGGCCTACCCCAAGTTCCAATCTCATGCCTTATAAACTCACTCAAAGTTTCCCACCAAATCAATATGGAACAAACCATTGTTTAAATCTTATGGAATTTTCACTAAAAATTCTATTTCCATAGAGCTCACTTTGGCTTTAATTTCTCATTCACCCGATAATGGTTTTGAGCAACCAAATATACTACGTGAATTACAACGCAGCATAGAACGTGTTACCACTTTGATCCGCGAAAATCGAAGCATAAGTCCCACCTAAAAATTAGACCAAAGTTTAAGAAAAAATCTATTTTTTTAGGTTTTCCCAAAAACCATTTCTAACACAGACAAGCTCTCTCTCGCGGGTTTGATGGTAATGATCAACACACAAACTCTCTCTCTCTCTCTCTCTCTCAAAACCGAGAGACCAAAACCGATTGCTCTTCTTCAACAAAACCAGAGGCTGCTGTCGTTTGGTAGACGGACCTCCATTGTAGCTCCAAAGTAACGCTGTCTCTGTCAGCGAAGACCCACGCCACCTTGCACACCGTCGGCCCATGCGACAGTCAGCCGAAGCCTTACTCTGTGCATGTGACTACCCGGCTCACACAGCTCGCACAGCTTGCTTCGCGTTCACCACCGTTGGTTCCTGCCTTGACCAGCCAACGCCGACCACATCGCCGACTCAGCGCGGTATTGGTCAACCCAGCTGCATGGGTTAGAAGGCTTGTTACGCTGTGTGATCAAGCTCCTACAACCCCGCTTGATGTCATCTAAGCTGTGCAAATGAGTTGGGTCAGTGTGTTGATGATGATCAAAAGCCTCCGAAAAGATAGCAGAGGCGTTCAAAGGCCAGGCCAACATGTTGAAGTCAAAAACACCAGATGCCCAACTCGAAACCGACCTCTGCTCTATTTCTCTCTCTCAATAACAAGTCTAAATCCCGATCATCTTCTATTCCTATATCTCCTCTTGATCACCCGCTTGGCCACCTGAGTCTCTTCCTGGAAAAGAGACGAGTTCAGGAACTGCAATCAAACCCCATTCTGCAAGCGAGCTCGATCCCGCGAACCCGGTTCCTCCTCCCTCATCGCCTCCCATGTCTCCATCCTCGACGGCGATCTCACCGCCAAGCTCATCCCTAAAAACCCACAAACCGAAGACCAAAGTCTTGATCCCCCCAAAATACGCTTCCAAGTCCCCGATGTGCTGGTTCCTGAGTTCTTGACCACGAAGCTCTGGTTGCAGAGGCTATTTTGTAGCAGCAAGTGATGGAGTATGGGACAATGGAGCTTCCTGTGGCCGGAGATATCGGATGAGGTGCATCAGTGGCCGGAAGAGACACTGCAAGGACGGTTCCATTGTTGTTCAAGTTGTTGATGCATGCTGATCCAATCCATGCCAGGCAACCTTTATCCTGTCAAACCAAGCCTTCGATGCCACATCCATTACAGTTTTGACTTTATGATCGTGATCATCCAGTGCGGCGGTGGTGGTTCTAGTTTGGTGTTTTGCGCCAGTGTTCATGGTTTCAGCCGGTAGCCATGTCGGAGGCTACCCCACTGTTGCCGAGCGACAGTTTTGGAGCTATGCAGGGTTCTCCGACTTCAGAGATGGTCTGGTTGCTGTCGCCGGGCGTTCTGATGCTGGCCGGGATTTTGTTGAGACGGAGTGTATGGAATGATGAAGCTGTGTGTGCATTTAGGGCACATGCATGTCAGTGCATGCATGCAGAACATGGTTTTTGCCAACCCGAGGCTTTTTCCATATTAAGTCTATTTTGTATCTTAATTTCTAAAGTAGACTTAGTTTGGACGAAATTTTTAAACTAGGTTAAAGCGCTATTACAAATCGCACTTTCACTGTTTGGAGCCCAAAATGTGATGAATAATGAAAGTGCTATTGCAAATCACACTTTTAATTAAGAAAGCGTGGTTGCAAATCACGCTTTTAACATAAAAAAATTTTCTGAAGAAACCATGCTTTCACTGTGCATCTTCGTTTTCTAATGAAACCACGCTTTCATTGTGCATATAATTTTTTTTTTTCTAAAGAAAACGTGATTGTGAATCACGCTTTCACTGTTCATTTAATTTTGTTAAAAAAACGTGATTCACAATCATGCTTTCACTGTTCATTAATGAAAGCGTGGATTGGAACCACGCTTTTACAACTTATATAAAACACGGAAAAGCCGTCATTTGCAATCACGTTTTTACACTTATTTCGATCTCCTCTCTCTTAGACGACTCCTCTGCTTGCTCGAGCTCTCCCTCTACTCTCTGATTCGCACTCTCCCTCTCCCTCTGTTCTCAGACTCTCACTGTCATGCCCCAAAATTTGGACAATTAAATATTAAATTAAGACTAAACTCCAATCAATATTCCATCATCCAAATCCTAGGGGTGAAACAAAAATCTAAACATTCTAGTCTCAATAAGGTAATTAACAAAACACCAATCATACCATGCACCATAATTTCATAAACTATCTAATATATCCAACGTTACAGTAACAATAAATACTTCAAAACAACTTAAATAATGTAAGGTTACAACCCAAGCCAAATTTTCCAAAATACTAAGGTCATTAAAAAAAAATAATAATTACATAAATTAGTATCAACCCTAAGCTCAAAGAAAAATAAAAGACTCCAAACGACATGTCCTACGATCACGGTTATTTCTCGTCACCACCAAAGCCTCTACTAATCCTGCAAAGGAAGCTCAGCTGCGCCCCAACAGAAGCACCCGAGTTGCCAAGAGACAAAAGCGGGTCAGTATACAAGTATACGGTATGAGTACAAGAATTGACACCCCGTGTCCACCAGACACAAACAAAAAGTACATTATTTCTTATCACGGGACAAGACAAGTAGTTCCAACCGCACCGAGACGAATGGGTAGTTTCTCGAGACACGGTGGCATTTAGTTTCTTGTCCGTACACAACGAAATATGAATTTATTATAAAATAAACAAAATAGAAATAGAAATATGGTGGGTCAGCCCTGCATAAAAAGTTAGTAAGACCCACCATCCTGCAAAACAAATAAAATTAGTAAAATTTAATCATAAGTAACTTGTTGAAACAAATATAAAATTACATCGTTTCATACTATAATAATTCGAATTGATCAAACTCAAAGAACGAAAGTTGTACCAAATCAAATTTCCTAAAAAGCAACGTGAATGAATTAAACAGAAACTGAACAGATTAAGAGAAAGACTTGATCTAAAAAAAATCTAGACGGAATTCAATCGAAAAATATGAAGCTGAAAACGAACAAAAACTGCATAAGATGATTTTTTTTCCGAAAAAGTTCAAAACATGAAAAGTATCCAAATAATGTTTTACTTCAGTTTACGCGAAACCAATAAAAATGAACTCGTTTCATGGGTTAAAACAGCCTATAAAATCTGCATTACCAAAGTGAATCAACAACCGACAATAACCAGGTCATCCGATTATAAGTTCTAATCGATCTTTTTAATAAAAAGGTACAACACAAGAGTTGTCCAAAATTACGTATACACGCCTCTCCTCAAATTTCATAATTCATCAAGATCGTTTACTATTTTTTTATCATGTACATAACAGTACCATACACACTATGCTAATAAATTCATAATTAAATTCTTTGTTCCTTAACTCCACACTTCGGCTCTCCCCTTCCGCGCTACACATATATCCCATGTCCTCCCGTATACCTAACACCGCTCCGAAGCCAACTTGCACGGGGATATCGTCCCGAGTTTGACTCACACTCCCGGATGGTTAGCATATACGTACGCGCGCAATATCAAAGCACTCGTCTACTCATGAGAACGAGGCAACAATATAAATAACATCTCATCAACATCATGAGACATATAACAATGCCGGGCATAAGGCATTAAATAACTCTCATAATCACTTTTTTTTATACACTCTTTCTCCCCACACTCAAATAAAACAACAATCCATGGGTCATGGTGGAGTATAAGGAATTTATCTATATGTTCTTAATTAATATCAATTTCATATAACCATGAGTGTAATTACAATCATAAAATAAATTCATATAAAAATCCAAAACATGGCAATACACAACTAATCAATCTAATTAAAATCAATTCATCATCTACATGCAAATACAAAATCAATCCAACATCAAATAAAAATAAATAAATAAATAAAAAACAATGAATCAATCCATCCTCTAACCAATATCTATGGATTCTAAATTTATTTTAATTTTATATAATCATGAGTATGATTCAATTATGAATCAATCCATATAAAAATCATAATCTTGCATATACAACTAATCAAAAATATTAAAATCAATCAATATCTAAAAACCCTAAACTTTACCTACACAACTAATACAAAGTAATTAAAATCAATCAATTATCTAAAATCCTAAACTTTACATACACCACTAGTCAAAATTAATTAAAATCAATCTATCATCTTTTGGGTGATACAAATCAAACCTATATCAAATAAATAAATAAATATAATAAAAGAATTAAATATAAATCCAGGGAAGTGGATTTTGTACTCACAATTATTTTTGAGTTAAGAATCACTCAAAGAATTAATAAAGTCACCCAAAATAAAACCCTAATCCTTGCATACCCAATAATGCAATTACTTAAAATCAGCATCATCAAAACTCTAAAACTTACATAACGTCTAACAAAATAATAAAAATTAGTCAATCATTTAAAAATTCTAAACCTTACATATCCAACTAATTAATAAATAATTCAATCAATTATTATCTAAAATCTTAGACCTTACATAAACATCTAATCAAACATAATTAAAATTAATCATCATTCTAAAATCTAAACCTTACATACTCAATTATAAAATTATACAAATCAATTATCATCTAAACACTTAAACCTTACATATACATCTAATCAACATAATTAAAATTAATCAATCATCTAAAAATCCTAAACCTTACATACTCAATTAATTAAAATTATTACAATCAATTAATCATCTAAAACCTTAACTTACATATACATCTAATCAACATAATTAAAATTTATCAGTCACCTAAAAAAAAATCCCAAACCTTACATACCCAACTAATTAAAATTATTACAATCTATTAATCATCTAAAAATCCTAAACCTTACATATACGTCTAATCAACATAATTAAAATTAATCAATCGACTAAAACAATCCCAAACCTTTCATACCCAACTAATTAAAATTATACAATCTATTAATCATCTAAAATCCTAAATCTTACATATACGTCTAATCAACATAATTAAAATTAATCAATCGACTAAAACAATCCCAAACCTTTCATACCCACTAATTAAAATTATTACAATCTATTAATCATCTAAAAATCCTAAATCTTACATATACGTCTAATCAACATAATTAAAATTAATCAACCGTCTAAAAATATCCCAAACCTTCATACCAACTAATTAAAATTATTACAATCAACAATCATCTAAAAATCTTAACCTTACATATACGTCTAATAAACATTATAAAATTAATCAATCGTCTAAAAAAACCCAAACCTTACATACCCAACTAATTAAAATTATTACAATCTATTAATCATCTAAAATCATAAACCTTACATATACGTCTAATCAACATAATTAAAAATATTCAAAATCGACTAAAACAATCCCAACTTTCATACCCAAAATTAAAATTATTACAATCAACTAATCATCTAAAAATCTTAAACCTTACATATACGTCTAAATAAACATAATTAAAATTAATCAATCGACTAAAACAATCCCAAACCTTTCATACCCAACTAATTAAAATTATACAATCTATTAATCATCTAAAAATCATAAATCTTACATATACGTCTAATCAACATAATTAAAATTAATCAACCGTCTAAAAAATATCCCAAACCTTTCATACCCAACTAATTAAAATTATTACAATCAACTAATCACTAAAAATCTTAACCTTACATATACGTCTAATAAACATAATAAAATTAATCAATCGTCAAAAAAATCCAACCTTACATACCCAACTAATTAAATTATTACAACTCTATTATCATCTAAAAATCCTAAACCTTACATATACGTCTAATCAACATAAAAATTAATCAATCGACTAAAACATCCCAAACCTTTCATACCCAACTAATTAAAATTATACAATCAACTAATCATCTAAAAATCTTAAACCTTTACATATACGTCTAATAAACATAATTAAATTAATCAATCATCTAAAAATACTAAACTTTACATATACATCTAATCAAAGTAATTAAAATTAATCAATCATTCTAAAAACCCTAAAGTTTACCCACACAACTAATCAAAGTAATTAAAATCTATCACTTATCTAAGAACCCTAAACTTTACATATACTACTAAGTCAAAATACTTAAAATCAATTCTATCATCTATAAACCCTAAATCTTATATTCAAACTATCAAAATATTTAAATTAATCTATCATCTTTATATAAAACAAAATCAACTAACATCAAACAATAAAAATAATAATAAATAAAACAGCGAATTAAACATAAATCAAGGAAAGTGGGTTTTGTACTCACTATATTTTTTTGAAGATCCAATAAATATTTGAAAAACTAATGGAGCCACCAAAATAAACCATAATTATTTTTTTCTTTTTGCTCTTTTTCTTCTTCTTCACTTTCACGCCACACACACATAGCACTCTTTTTTTTTCACTTTGATGGTCAATCTCTTCTCTCTCTCTCTTCCCTCTCTCTCTCGCCGTACAGCGCTTCTCACGTTATTTCCTCTCTTAAAATTATGACCTAATCACATTACAATATAACAAATGGCCATTATATCATAAAACATAATACAATGTAAATATACACAAATAAATATGAATATATATTTATTTTATTAAATAACTACAACATATATAAATATGCTTATAAAATCAATATATGTAACACTCTCTTTTTTTTATAAACAATATAATTAATTACCTATAATAATAACACATTAAATTAATTACACAACACATTAAATTAATTAAATACCGCATTAAATTCTTCATGTGACCACAAAATTAATAAAATCAAAATAAAATAAGATATAATAATCATAATAATAAATAAATGACTTAAGAAAATTAGGGTCGCTACACTCACTCTGCTCTCACTCTCTGTCTCTGCTCTCTCTCTGTCCGTGGTATGACATCTTATCTCTGTGTCTCATTTCAATCTTATGTGTTTATTGTGTTTGTGAATGTCTGTTTTGAATTTGAAATAGAATTAGGGTTATGAAATTATAAATGTGTTAGGGTTTTGAATTATGAAATGTGTGGTTAAATGTGTTAGGGTTTGGAATTATGAAATGTGTTAGGGTTTTAAATGTGTGTATGAAATTATGAAATCATAAAAGTTAGGGTTTTGAATTGTGAAATCAGAAATTATGATTAGGTTGGTTTATTGTTAATATTTGGACAAAATGAAATTATAAATGTGTTAGGGTTTTGAATTGTTAATCAGAATTGTTAAGTTTTGGAATTAGGGTTTTCGATTTGTTGAAATTAGGATTTGAAATTAGGGTTTTCAATTTGTTGAAATTATTTTAATTTTTGAAATTAGGGTTTAGAATTTTGTATTGTGAATAAACCAACATATATTGTTTGAATTGAAAATTTTATAAAATTGCTTGTTAATTAAACAGGAATTTTTTTTTAATTAAGAATAAAATTATGCGAATTGAAATTCATGTAATTCAGAATTGTTAATGCCATATTATGAATATTTTTTGCTTGTTAATTGAGAATTGAAATTCATATTATGAAATTCATGAATTGAGAATTAAGGTGGACTTGAGAATTAAGGTGGACTGGCAATTTCAATTCGAGGTCCACATGCTTACATATATATGATCATTTTGTTTCAGAAAATAAGACTGTAAACTGTATGATTGAATTCAAAATCTGAAAATTGAAATGAATCTGAAAAATTCAAAATTTGAGAGTTTTGATAATAAAAAAAAAAGATCATGTTCTCATAAAGTCAATTTTAAAAAAAGAAATCATGCTCTCTTAAAGTCAATTTTAAAGTCAATTTTATTCAGTATTTTACCTTTATTCAGTGTTTAGAAATTGGATTAAAACCAAGACTAAAATAGTCAATTTATTATTCTCAAACTAATTAAGGAATTAGTGTGAGTGATCTATTCCCCTTTGAATGAATTATTTTGCATTTGATTTTGGTCTAATCTCTTAATAGATATTATCCGTTGCACTTAATTCATGCATTGTGTAAAATTAAAGGATAAAAGTTGATACAATTAGAGCTTCAAGAATCAAATTGATTTGAGACAAGAAGCAAACTGCACGGCTAGGGTTTCAATTTGCCTTTTATTACAAATGAAAATCATCAACACTTCTTTTAGGGGAAAGATCCGCATCAAACCAAAAAAAATTATACAAATTTTGTCAGTACACATTGCTACTCTATTAATTTTTTGTTTTTAAATTTAATCTTCAATATCAAATTTTCTTTTTGTTTTTCTTAAATTTTAAGGAATAAGTCCTAATAATTGGGTTAATTACTTAAAAGTCCTATTGGGAATATTCATGTTCCAGGTGTCGTTTGGGAAGAGCTCATTTGGGCTCTTTTGGCTCTTTGAGCCACAAAAGACAGAATAGGCTATTTGAGCCACAACAGACAAAACATCACATTCAACCCATAATCATTATACTCTTCTCTCACAAAAAAAAGTCCAAAAAGCCAAAAAGCCCTTCCCAAACCAAGCTTTTGAGCCTAGGCTCAAATAGCCAAAAAAGCCAAAAAACTAACCCACTTCCCAAACGGAGGCTAAGTTCTCTTTCTTTTTTGTTAACCCATAAAATCTTATTTTAAAAATATTTATTTATATAAAACTCATCTCTTTGTTAAAAGAAGAAGGAATTGTGTCAATTCCTTGAGTGTTAGTAGAAAATTATTAGGTGTTACAAGTGCACCACATGACAATGTTATCCACTAATCACCAAGCATTATACCTTATGCCCTAATACAAAATTGTAGGCCCCACTCTCCCCATCAATCATAAATATTTTGAAAATCACCTAACCATGCCTCAAAAGTACTAGATATTTTCTGTTATTCAAATAGTATTGCTGATGTGGAATTTTACTTTTTTTTTTTTTCAAAACTTACAAATTTCATAATTTTTATTATACACATTTATTTTTAATAAAATATATATTTTTGGAGTCTACACAATGAGATTTATCAAACATGACCAATATTGAATATAAAATTTCATAAAAATAAAATGTTATTTTTTTAGTTATACAAAATTAACAATTTCTCAGCTTGCGAAATTATCTAATAAAACTGAGGAAATTATCTAATTATGTAATCGAAAACCCAAAATATGAGACATAAACACCCAGAGAAGACTTCTCTTTATAATAGTACTAGATATATATACACCTTTATTCAGTATTTCACTTGGTAATATCAAGGTGGGGTTGTATACTTGAATCTGCCGTCTATTATTTGACTATACTATTTTACCCTGTAGGTGTATTTATTCAATTCAAGACACTGTGCATATTTAATAAAGGGCAAATTTCACTTCAATGTGCATGTGCAAACTACCCATATAATTTGGAAATAACTATAATGTTCTTTTGGTTTGTGAACTAAATGAAGTATACCGTCAGACGTTCAATCCAAGTTCACATCAAGTGTGAAACATGTGCTAGGTCATAAGGGGGTTATGTTCTTATTTTCAAATATCAAAGGTAAATCACACATGGAGTAAAGCAAAGGGGGTTAAAGTCAATTTTATCTTTCAAAAAAATGACCAATATGAATTTCATAATATGAATTTCAATTAAAAATACTAAGTGTATGGAAAGATTAACTTTTTTTCCTAAGTTAAATTTCATGAAACTAATCTTTACTAAATGAAATTCTTCAAAAAAATATATTTAATTTTAACTCTATTTTATTAGAAAAAAAATAGAATACTGATCCATCATCATTTCTCTGTTTTAATGTAGTAACTATAACTAGTTAAAGAATTTTTGATTTTTCATGCCTTATCTCAATGGTCCATCATCCTTGCTCTTATGCCTTTAAGACAACAATTCTATCATATATATATATATATATATTTTCTTCACATAAATGAATTAAAGAGAAGCATCAAAAGAGGTTTAAGGATTCAATCGTGGATTGCTAGAGGCTAGAGATCTCTCTTTAATGAGTTTTATTTTTCTGTACCCTCTTTGAATACTGAAATATGAATTTTGTTACTAAAACTGTATAATTCTAAGTTACAATTCTTCGAGTTATATGAAGTTCTTGAAATTTCGTCAGGAGAAACCCCCTTCTATTTTCTATTTTACCATATTTGTGGAATATTAATTTCTAGGTTTAAGATATGCACATTGATGTAGTAGTTGTTGACAAATTGCCTTTTGTTTTTTAGATTTTGAGTTGTTTGGAAATTGTAATCAAATTTCAATACTAGAGCTTGCATTATGAATTGATTTTTACAAGAAAAAAAATAATATTGAAAGGGTACTCCAGAGCTGTTTTTTAATACCAAAAAAATTTATTTTCAAAAGCAAAACTCATTCTGTTTTTTAGACTTGCATTGTTGATAAAGAAACTGCAAATGGTTGATGAATATTGGACTGTAATTTTTGAATGCGAAGAAATGGAGATTGATTCAAATAGTGGTGAGAATATCATAAAATGCTAGCATTTAATTTTATAATATTGTAAAAGAAATTTTAAAAAATTTAATGAACTGAATTTGTAATACATATAATAGCATTATAATAGAAATTAAAATTTCGTCACAAAACTTAAGAAAATTTGAAAAAGTTTTTGAAATGGGTATTGAACGAGCCAAAATGAGCTTTTTGTTTGAATTTCATAACAAAGCCTCTATGACATCTAAAAATCTAAAATGTGGACGAGGGCTACTATTTCACATAGGAAATAACTTTGTCATTAAGGTCCCTAATGGTACAAATTTGAGCAAATCAAATTAACTTATCTTTAATTGTCCATAAATTTGAAGAATTGGATCACCAGTTTTAAAAAATGAAGAACAGTGTTTGAAACCTCTATTTTATATTGTCCAAATCAATCGAGTTCTTTCAACTCAATGAGAAAAATAATAATTTCATACAAAACTTACACTATGATTTAAAATGTTTGTATGGCTTGTCCAATTACTGATTACTTAGTTAAAGTTATTGCCTCACAAGTAATTCTAATTAAATGATTTAAAATTCATATAATTATTTTAGAAGTAAAATTCGATATACGGATATTGTTGATATTTTAATGTTTATTGTTTCATTGAAGCAAGTATAGAGCAATTGTTCCAATTATCTTCTACTGGGAGGGAAACATAATTCGGGATCCCAATGAAGGTGTGTCATATGATGCTGAGCCGAAAGGGATATATGGGGTGCAACTTGGTACCACACTTACCAATTTGGAGGAGATGTTTATGTCCAATGTGGCAAGTTACAGGGAAACTGTCCGATTGATCTTCAAATGTAGATATCCTTATCGCCAGTGGCAAGCAACCAGCAAATACAAAATATTACCAATCAATGACGATGAGGCGTTGAACACCGTATTAACTATCGGTGGAAGTTTCCAACCACCAAATTGTTTGGAAGTGTACATTGATAAAGTGGTTGTACACAATGTCCCGAATATGACACACATAGATTCTCGTCCATTCACTACATTGCTGACACATGGGATTGACACGACAGCGTTTTAGTCTCCTATGTATGAATCAAATGAATGTTATGCAGCGGGCTACACACAACAAACATTTCAAGGCCATGGTGGAGAATCAAGTTCACGTGGTGGATATGAGACTGAATTTCACAATAACACCGAAGATGTGCCCACCTACAGCCATCATCCCACTCAAGTTGAAGTTGTTGGTAATATGGCTGAAACGGTTAATTCTGTGCAGTGTGCTGACAGTGACATGTACGGTCCTGATGCCGCCCTAGACAATGATGAGAACGAAATGTGTAATGAAGAAAATTTATTGGGCGGATCAGATGATGATGATGAAGAAGATGATGCCGACGCTCTCGTTGATATTCAGAATGCCCCTATTCCACCTAGACCTGAAATCCCTTTCTATGAAAATATTCACATGGGTGGTGATTTTGACATTAGTAACCGCGATGTCGTTCCCCGTAACTGAATATGGAATGCTGAAAATCCAGAGTTGGATAAAGGGATGGTCTTCGTTGATAAGAAGCAACTCGTAAATGCTGTGAAATTGTACCATGCAACAAATAATCGAGAGTATAAAGTTGTAACCTCCAAGCGAGACGTTTGGGTGTGTGCTTGCAAGCACGATTGCAGATGGTGGTTGCGTGCATCTCTTAGTAGGATACATGGTCTTTTTGAAAAACAAAAACAGTATAGGGATCCTCACCATTGTTTATACCCACAAATGATGGTCCAGTTGGGGGACTAATAAAGTTTAAACAAACGAACTACCACCTTCAATAACACATAAAACAGAACAGGTAGCTCGGTGAAAAGCTTCCCTTAACTGGGACTCGTCAAATAGGGATCCTCTACGTAAAGAATTTCAATCTCCATCATGAAAGAAGAAAGAGTCACCTTCCAATTCCTGTAAGTCCAGTACAAATGATGACTCTGGTAAGGAATGGGGGGTTGACAGAAAACTAAACTTCGAGGACTGGACAAACAAGCTCAAAGCCAAGTGGTTGGTCCAGTTGGGGGACTAATAAAGTTCAAACAAACGAACTACCGCCTTCAATAACACATAAAACAGAACAGTTAGCTCGGTGAAAAGCTTCCCTTAACTGGGCCTCGTCAAATAGAGATCCTCTGCGTAAAAAATTTTAATCTCCATTAGGAAAGAAGAAAGAGTCACCTTCCAATTCCTGTAAGTCCAGTACAAATGATGAATCTGGTAAGGAATTGGGGGTTGACAGAAAACTAAACTTCGGGGGCTGGACAAACAAGCTCAAAGCCAAGTAGTTGGTCCAGTTGGGGGACTAAGTTTAAAACCCAATTGGTTTTACTTGATTTGCTTGTGAAAATCACTATTTACAATTAATTATACCCAAACAGATTGTTTTCTGCACCTTTTTAAAGAAATTGACAATTCTCTTAGTATAGAATAACAATCAATGCAAGGCCAAAAATGTAAGAAACTAGACTTGTAACCAGTTCTAATGACGCTGATTTGTTATTTTTCAGATTTATACCCAAAGAGAACAACACTTTCGAAATTACTATGTAACACCAGTTTTTTGGACAGATTTGCATGCACCAGTTTTCTGGACAGATTTGAATGCACCATGATATTCACAAACATTGGTGGCCAAGTACTCCTACCTAACCCACGTTTCACTCACAAGATCCACCATTATTTTAAAGTTGATTTCAAAAGTTAAGATTGTAAATGTTTCCCAAAATATTACACATTGAATATTCAAAAGTTGATTTTAAAATAATTCCAAATGACAACAAAAATTCAAATAGTCATACTTTTCAATGAAATACAAATAGTAGGTCGTACCAACGAATGATGCATAGCTAAGTGAAACACAACATTGCCTACATAAGTTTCATTTTTTCACACATTGAGTAGTCAAATCGTGGAGAGACTTGTCAGTAAATGCAGATGAATTGTGAAGTCATGTGACCTGGTGCACAGGCTTTGGTTTTCTCGATTTTTTTATTACAGTGACAACTCATCTCTTATTGATATATGTAGGATTCTCAATTCAGAAAGTCACATGGCAACAGTGAATTCACTGATTTACTTTACAGCCAGCATGCCCTTATTTTGTTCGTATATGCAGATGGATTGTCAAGTCATGTGACTTGGTGCACAAGCTTTGGTTTTCTCGATTTTTTGCTCGATTTTTTTTTTTACAGTGACAACTCATCTCTTATTGATAGATATGGGATTCTCAATTCAGAAAATCACATGGCAACAGTGAATTCACTGATTTACCTTACAGTCAGCATGCCCTTATTTTGTCCGTATATGCAGATGGATTGTCAAGTCATGTGACTTGGTGCACAGGCTTTGGTTTTCTCGATTTTTTGCTCGATTTTTTTATTACAGTGACAACTCATCTCTTATTGATATATGTGGGATTCTCAATTCAGAAAGTCACATGGCAACAGTGAATTCACTGATTTACCTTACATTGAGCATGCCCTTATTTTGTCGGTATATGTAGATGGATTGTCAAGTCACGTGACTTGGTACACAGTATTTGCTTTTCTCTATTTTTTCATTCTAGTGACAACTCATACCTTGTTCGTATATGTGGGATTGTCAGGCAGAGGCATCTTCCTAAAGCCGTTCATAAGCAACTATATAAACGACTAAAGGTGAAGACACAACTTTACAACTCATTTCGCCCTACGAAATTATCATTCATTTGTTTTAAAAAATTAGCATGGCTACATGATTCATAGGAGGGAGTGAGAATCGTAGAGGTGGTAGGAACTTACAAAGGGTGATAGTTCACGACGAGGAGGGGAAAGGGGACGTGGCGATGCTGAAGACGATTCATGGGAGGGAGTGGGAATACCTGTTTTAGATTATGCATGTGGTTATCGTGGTAGGTTTGGGAAGCGACATTTTTTGATGCCCAAGTATTATCCAGTTCAAGGAGGTTCATGTATGGAGCTATCTGACAATCAAACAGGATATGGTTTATCTGACGCTGCTCGTCTCAAGTAGCCCGCACTATTTATAGAGCGGGTAATACTAGAAACCTTAAGTCGGGAGAATAAACTTAAGATGCCAAAAGCATGTTCTGTTGAGATCCAAAAGGAAGATCCTGATAATGTTGATCGACTATGTGAAAGACTACAACGTGAGATTTCTTAAATGCACCGTAGGTTAGCCCGCGATATACAGCTATACATAGACAAAAGAAAAAAAAAATTACATGAGCATCCGCTTTAGTAAAGCCAAAAAAAAATTTATAAATTACATTATCACCAAAATAATGAGAACAGGAAAAAAAATATTAAAAAAAATAAAAAATAAAATAAATGAACAGTGAAAGCGTGGTTTCAATCCACGCTTACTGCAGTGAACAATGAAAGCGTGGTTACAATCCACGCTTCTTTAGGTGAACAGTGAAAGCGTGATTCACAATCACGTTTTCTTCAGAAAAAAAAAAATTATATGCATAGTGCTTTCTTCAGAAAACGAATTAAACGAGATGCACAGTGAAAACGTGGTTTCTTCAGAAAAAAAATTTATGTTAAAAGCGTGATTTGCAACCACACTTTTTTAATTAAAATCGTGCTTTGCAATAGCGCTTTCACTATTCATCACATTTTGGGCTCCAAACAGTGAAAGCGCGATTTGTAATAGCGCTTTACCCTAGTTTGAAAATTCCGTCCAAACTATGTGAAAGACTACAACGTGAAAGACTATGTGAAAGACTACAACGTGAGATTTCTCAAATGCGTCGTAGGTTAGCCCGCGATATGCAGTTATACATAGATAAGAAGGATGCCCAGAAGAACAAAACAGAACCAAATGTTGCGGCTATCAAGGGTATCATGGAAGATCCTGAACTTGTCTCTGACGCTGAGCTTTCGGATTATACAGACTCTGAACCACCTGTCGATTTAAGCGCGAATTAGGTGTTAATGTCTACACTTCGGCAATATTAGGTCATGCATTAATATGTAATGTCTGTGTTAGACTAAGTGTTTCCGTAATGAGTTTGTTAGATTGTCTGCCTAATATTTGTCTGTCTAACTGTTATGTTTATGTATTGTGTGTTCAGTTCAGAGTGTCCAAGATGTATGTAATGTGTGTTCAGTTCATGGTGTCCAGAATGTATTTTTGTGGGAGACTTATGTCTGTACTACCTATGTAACTGAAAACTGTTACGTTTGCAACTTCAGTTATGTTGTTTTCATGCCTGTATGAGTATTTAGTAAATTAGTGACTTCATATATTGTGTATTCAGTTTTATTACAAAAATGTTGAAAAAATTTATTTTAGGAGCTCTCACGGTGGCCTTCGTCTTCTTGGCCTACTCCGCGGTGCTCTTCGCGTCTCACCCTTCGTCGTTGCTCATCGAACTACACAATGTGTGGGTGTGCTTCGAACTGTAGAGCATGCATGTCACCTTCTAACCCAAAACAAAAACGAAAGAAAAAATTTTATTTTTTTAATGACAATGGGTACAAAACGGTTTTACTAAACTGGTTTTCTGAATTACATTCTCACCTTCTAACCCAAAACAAAGACAAAAGAAAAAAAAATTAATGAATTACATTATCACCAAAACAATGACAATAGAAAAAAAAAATTAAAAAAAAAATAAAATTAAATGAACACTGAAAGCGTGGTTTCAATCCACGCTTGTTGTAGTGAACAGTGAAAGTGTGGTTTCAATCCACGCTTCTTTTAGTGAACAGTGAAAGCGTGATTGTAAATCACGTTTGAAAACAACTTTAGTAAAGCCAAAAAAAAATTATTAATTACATTATCACCTTCTAACCCAAACAAAGACAAGACAATAAACAAAAAAAAATTTACATGAAAACGGTTTTAGTAAAGACAAAAAAAACTTCTGAATTACACCTTCTAAACCAAAACAAAGACAAAAGAAAAAAAAAATTTAACATGAGAACAGCTTTAGTGAAGCCAAAAAAGAATTATGAATTACATTATCACCAAAACAATGACAACAGAAAAAAAAATTTAAAAATAAAATAAAATTTAAATGAACAGTGAAAGCGTGGTTTCAATCCATACTTACTATAGTAAACAGTGAAAGCATGAATTTTGTAAATGAACATGATTGGCCTTATAATATCTAAATGAACATGATTTTAAAATTATATATATGAAAAATATTATGTAAAATTAATATATGAAAAGAGGCTTTTCCCATAAAAATTTAAATGATATATAAATTGGCTTAATTCCCAAATGCTTGGTAATTAGTTAAAAATATTATGTAAAATTAATATATAAAGAAGAGGCTTTTCTCATATTATGTAACACAAATTAATATATGAAAAAAAGAGGTTTTTCCCATATTATGTAAAATTTCTGAATTACACCTTCTAAACCAAAACAAAGACAAAAGAAAAAAAAATTAACATGAGAACGGCTTTAGTAAAGCCAAAAAAAATTTATAAATTACATTATCACCAAAATAATGAGAACAGGAAAAAAAAAACAAAATATTAAAAAAAATAAAAAATAAAATAAATGAACAGTGAAAGCGTGGTTTCAATCCACGCTTACTGTAGTGAACAATGAAAGTGTGGTTACAATCCACGCTTCTTTAGGTGAACAGTGAAAGCGTGATTCACAATCACGTTTTCTTCAAAAAAAAAAATTTATATGCATAGTGCTTTCTTCAGAAAACGAATTAAACGAGATGCACAGTGAAAGCGTGGTTTCTTCAGAAAAAAAATTTATGTTAAAAGCGTGATTTGCAACCACACTTTTTTAATTAAAATTGTGCTTTGCAATAGCGCTTTCACTATTCATCACATTTTGGGCTCCAAACAGTGAAAGCGCGATTTGTAATAGCGTTTTACCCTAGTTTGAAAATTCCGTCCAAACTATGTGAAAGACTACAACGTGAAAGACTACAACGTGAGATTTCTCAAATGCGTCGTAGGTTAGCCCACGATATGCAGCTATACATAGTTAAGAAGGATGCCCCGAAGAACAAAACAGAACCAAATGTTGCGGCTATCAAGGCTATCGTGGAAGATCCTGAACTTGTCTCTGACGCTGATGACTAGGTATCTCTATTCATAAAACATGACCAGATCCATCAACGGATCTAACATATGTACACATACTTTAGTTATTAATAGAGACGTGTTAAAGTTGCATAAATACCATAGAATATGTGCATCGCTACAAACTCGACTGTAATACATAACGTCATTGTTGCTACATTTCTACTTCTAGTAATCTCAATGCAAAAATTGTCAAGTCCAAGTACCACATTCTCCAACATATGAATTATGAAGCATCAGAAAAATGATCTTTACTTTTGGTTATATTCATATTACAAAGTCAGATCATGTCAGTCAACATTTCAAAATGCGACCAAGAAAGAGAATGGCCATATTATAAACAGTTGTTTCTGATCGTAAAGTAATAGTAACGAAAACCCAAAAAAAGAAAGTATCCTGCTGTATACATGATCAAATCCTGGCTCCAGCTCACAAGTACACCAAACTGACCAGGTGATCTTTTGAAGTGTTTCACATCATCACATTGAAATACAAGAAATAGAATTCCCACAAGCTTTATTTTCATAAGCAATTGCAAAGAAATGATGATCAGAAACTCAGAAAGTAGCACATGTACACACCTTTGACTCCTTGCAAAACAATGGATCATAAAACCAAGTTTCATCAATATGTAAACCAGGAGTTAGCATCTTTCGGTTGCAAATGACCGCAACCATAGAAGATGTTAGAACCACTCTTTTGATAGATGGAACTTTTGCACATGATCTTAACACATCAACTGTTCCCTTCAATGCAGGTTCAATTAGTTCTACCTGAAATATGAAGCAAGATAGATTATGATATAGAGATTCATAAAAAATGACTAGGTATCTCTATTTATAAAATATGAAGCAAAAACAAAGCATAAGTCCCATTAGACTAATAAGTTGACAGTGAACAAATGATAATTCATCATGCATTACATATTAGAAATCTGTCGCATCTTACTTTATTATACATGACCTGTAATTGATCTCATGAACAACACTGATTTCAGGATTGGGCCACTACATTTTATGTTTATGTAGTTTCAGACTGGCCTGAACATGACTCTAGAAACCAAAAGATTAATTGATATGTCCAGCAGATTAATTTAGAAAATATATACAAACAAAGACCAGTGGTGCAGTGCAAAAACACCAGAGAAAGAGATAAATATACACAGAGTTGCCTTTGCTTTTATTCTCTAAGCCATTGCTATTCTTTTTCTATTTGATCCTGAGCTAACAATTTCATCTATTTAGTCTTCAGAGTTTCTTATTTCAGCTCATGTAATTGAATTGGAGACATAAATAATTGTTGAAGCCGAATTTGAAGAACAAAAATGCCATTATAGAATTTGAACAACTAAGTAAAAGGGCAGAGAAAGAGAGAGGATGAGGGATGGATGGAGAAGAATATTAATGTTTGGTTGTAACGGCAAGTAGTCTAATATAGTGCAGGTATGAAGATGCTTGGTTATATGAATGATTTAGGTTGTTTAAATTATATATAATTACCTTATTGCCTATAAGAATAGACTTCCGAACGATACCCATTGAACCATACCCACCAATTGAAATAAAAGGGATAGAAAATATGAAATAGAAAAAATTGACAGTTGTATTATATAAAATTGACAGTTGTAACGGTAACCTCAATACTTATGAGATCAAAAGAATTCACTTAATATAGGATCAAGAATGAAGCAAGGAAGAAATGGTGGTTGGATCCCGGTTGTGAATCAAAGGCGAGGAGGTGGATCTCGGGGCTATGACGAAAGGAGTGGTCTGTTTACTGTGTTCGTGGACAATATCCCAAGTTCTTTCGATGCAAAGTCTTTGTTCAAACTCTTCAATAAGTTTGGTGTAGTCAAAGATGTCTTCATCCCTTTCAAAAGAAGAAAAGCGACGAATTCAAGATTCGGTTTTGTGAGATTCGACTGTCATGTTGCATCAGACATGGCAGTCCAGAAAACTAATGGACTTTTGGTGGATGATGAGATACTTGCAGTCAAGTATGCAACTCATGACAGGAGTGTGCTTAGCATAAGAAGGCCCCAGGTCATTAGAGAAGACTTTAACCCAAACAGAGGTAAAGTTACAACCCAGTTTTTCGGCCACAAATCATATGCAGAGGTACTACAAGGGGACTCGAACATGGTGGATGTTAAAGCTGGCATGACCGTCAAAGCCAATGAAGATGGTCATGGGTGGCTTTACGAAAGCATAATTATTAGGCTCAATTCGGATTTCTCCATTAACAGTATCAGATCTGCTTTGAAGGATATCGGGTTAGATCAAGTGGTGGTCAAACAAGGGGGCGGCAAGGATGCTATCTTGACTTTCAAATCCCAGGAGGAGCTTCAATCAAATATTCAGAAGATCAAGGACTGGTTCAAAGATTGGAGTAAGTTTATTTTGGAATGGAGGCCAGGAATCCAAATAGTCCAAGAGAGATGTGTTTGGTTGAAATGTCTTGGTATTCCTCTAAACCTCTGGAATAGGAGCAACCTTAATAACATTGGAGCTTTGTGGGGGTCAGTTCTTCATTTGGAGGGTGATCTTAGCCAACCAAAGTCTTTTTCATACTCCAGAATTAAAGTGGTTACAACATGCATGGAGCTCATTAATAAAACCATTCATCTGGAATGCAAGGGTAAATTACACCCAGTTTTTGTTTGTGAAGAACATTGTGTCAATCCAGTGGAGAGTACTGGGATGAGAAAAAGTGGGCTGGGTGATTGCAATAGTAGCTCCAATGTGGAATTAAGCAGAGCTGAGGAAAAAGACTCCACAGATGGGGTTTGCAAGAGGAAGGACGATGTTGGTTTAGTGGCAAATAAGTTTGCCTTGGTTGATGCTGTGTTACCTTCCTCCATTGAAGAGGCACAAAGGAAGGAGCTGTCTCAATGTAACTGTTCAGAGGCGGTGGACACAGTTGTTGAGGAGACTCGATGTGATGTAGATGTCAGCAGACCTATTGTGTTAGGTGGGGAAGAAGCAATGATGGAGGAGTCTGCACCCTACCCAAAGAGAGATGACCATTCATTGAGGTGTGTTGAGCACGATTCTGAAACTGGTTTGTTCAAGAGTCTCAGCGGGTTGGTAGATGGTTTTGGGCCTGAAATTAATTTGGAGGTTGTTTTGGGCTCTCCGAATAATGAGCAAAGAGTTCAAGGTCCTTTATTACCTGGGCCTCTCTTAAATGGTGGCTCTAATGGGTCAGGCACTCTGAGGTTACATGATCAAGGCCCTGTTCATTGTCCTGCTTCCTTCCTCAACCCAAATCGGTCGACCAAGAAAGCTAGGAAAAAGAAGGTTCAGATGGAAGGCTTTTCTCGGTTTGCTCGACTTTATGGTCACCAATCTGCAGCTTTCGGTAGGCTTCCCTCCAAATCGGTTATTTTCAGGCCAGCAGCAGTGGCCCTTGCAAACTCTGAACTGTCCGAGGGGGAATCAAGCACGCATAGCTATCTTCTCAAGGAAGCGCAGGCCACTGTCAAATTAGGAAAAGAGCTGGGAATTAATTTCTCTGGGCAAGAAGAGGGTGCGGTTGAGAAGATTCTTGAGCTGGAGCTTAAGGACAAAGAGAGGTATTTAAAGGATGGAACCACTTAGCTGTAAGAGCAGTGTGCTGGGCTGCACCAGGAGGAACATATCTCGGAGTTCGGGTTGTTAACATGGAGCTTCTGCAGTGGGTGAGTGGAGTTTGGACCGGAGTAGAAGATTTGTACAATGGGTGTTGTGGTTGGTTGTTTGTCCTGGGGTGTATTAGGTTGCTATGGGTGTTCGAAGCTTGTTAGGGGGTATTCTGTTTGGATAGTAGTATTAAATGGGTTAATTGGATGTTCTGGTAGTGGGTGGTCTTCCATTGGGTGTTCTGTTAGTGGGTGTTTTACATATGTGGTGTGTATTAATTAGATTTTGTGGGGGTTGTTTGTGGGGTGTCATGATTTTTGTTGAGTTAAGTTCTTCTTAACCTTTGTTTTTTATTTTATCTTTTAAAAAATTTGTGAGGCTGAGGGGTTGGTTGTTTGGGTGTGAGTAGCAGTAGTAGGGGTACTTTGTACCTTCCGAATCTCTCTCGGTGCACTTCATCTACCTGTACTCTAAATTTCATGCTATTAATGAATTTTATAAATGAACATGATTGGCCTTATAATATCTAAATGAACATGATTTTAAAATTATATGTATGAAAAATATTATGTAAAATTAATATATGAAAAGGGGCTTTTCCCACAAAAATTTAAGTGATATATAAATTGGCTTAATTCCCAAATGCCTGGTAATTAGTTAAAAATATTATGTAAAATTAATATATAAAGAAGAGGCTTTTCTCATATTATGTAACACAAATTAATATATGAAAAAAAGAGGTTTTTCCCATATTATGTAAAATTTTTGAATTACACCTTCTAAACCAAAACAAAGACAAAAGAAAAAAAAAATTAACATGAAAACGGCTTTTGTAAAGCCAAAAAAAATTTATAAATTACATTGTCACCAAAATAATGAGAACAGGAAAAAAAACAAAATATTAAAAAAAAATAAAAAATAAAATAAATGAACAGTGAAAGCGTGGTTTCAATCCACGCTTACGGTAGTGAACAATGAAAGCGTGGTTACAATCCACGCTTCTTTAGGTGAACAGTGAAAGCGTGATTCACAATCACGTTTTCTTCAGGAAAAAAAAAATTATATGATGCACAGTGAAAGCGTGGTTTGGAACCACGTTTTATTCAGAAAACAAAATTAAACAATATGCATGGTTTAGAATTACATTTTTTTCAGAAAACAAACTTACCTTAAAAGCGTGATTTGTAACAGCATTTTCTTAATTAAAAGCGTGGTTTGCAATAGCGCTTTCACTATTCATCACATTTTGGGCTCCAAACAGTGAACGCACGTTCTGTTGAGATCCAAAAGGAAGATCCTGATAATGTTGATCGACTATAAGATCTTGTACAACGTGAAAGACTATGTGAAAGACTACAACGTGAGATTTCTCAAATGCGCCGTAGGTTAGCCCGCGATATGCAGCTATACATAGTTATGAAGGATGCCCACAAGTACAAAACAGAAGCAAATGTTGCGGCTATCATGGGTATCATGGAAGACCCTGAACTTGTCTCTGACGCTGAGCTTTCAGATTATTTAGACTCTGAACCACCTGTCGATTTAAGCGCGAATTAGGTGTTAATGTCTACACTTCGGCAATATTAGGTCATGCATTAATATGTAATATCTGTGTTAGACTAAGTGTTTCCGTAATGAGTTTGTTAGATTGTCTGCATAATATTTGTCTGTCTAACTATTATGTTTATGTATTATGTGTTCAGTTCAGGGTGTCCAAGATGTATGTAATGTGTGTTCAGTTCATGGTGTCCAGAATGTATTTTTGTGGGAGACTTATGTCTGTACTACCTATGTAACTGAAAACTGTTACCTTTGCAACTTCAGTTATGTTGTTTTCATGCCTGTATGAGTATTTAGTAAATTAGTGATTTCGTATATTATGTATTCAGTTTTATTACAAAAATGTTGACAAAATTTATTTTAGGAGCTCTCGCGGTGGCCTTCGTCTTCTTGGCCTACTCTGCGGTGCTCTTCGCGTCTCACCCTTCGTCGGTGCTCATCGAACTGCACAACGTGTGGGTGTGCTTCGGACTGTAGAGCATGCATATCACCTTCTAACCCAAAACAAAGACGAAAGAAAATTTTTATTTTTTTTAATGAAAACGAGTACAAAACGTTTTACTAAACTGGTTTTCTGAATTACATTCTCACCTTCTAACCCAAAATAAAGACAAAAGAATAAATATATATATTTAAATAAAAACGGCTTTAGTAAAGCCAAAATAATTTTATGAATAACACCTTCTAACCCAAAACAAAGACAAAAGAATTTTTTTTTTTACATGAAAACGGCTTTAGTAAAGCCAAAAAAAAATTTCTGAATTATATTATCACCTTCTAACGCAAAACAAAGACAAAAGAAAAGAAAAAAAAATTTACATGAAAACGGCTTTAGTAAAGCCAAAAAAAAATGCTTGAATTACACCTTCTAACCTAAAACAAAGACAAAAGAAAAAAAAAAATTTAACATGAGAACGGCTTTAGTGAAGCCAAAAAAAAATTATGAATTACATTATCACCAAAACAATGACAACAGAAAAAAAAATTTAAAAATAAAATAAAATTTCAATGAACAGCGAAAGCGTGGTTTCAATCCATACTTACTATAGTGAACAGTGAAAGCATGAATTTTGCAAATGAACATGATTGGCCTTATAATATCTAAATGAACATGATTTTAAAATTATATATATGAAAAATATTATGTAAAATTAATATATGAAAAGGGGCTTTTCCCATAAAAATTTTAATGATATATAAATTGGCTTAATTCCCAAATGCTTGGTAATTAGTTAAAAATATTATGTAAAATTAATATATAAAGAAGAGGCTTTTCTCATATTATGTAACACAAATTAATATATGAAAAAAAGAGGTTTTTCCCATATTATGTAAAATTTCTGAATTACACCTTCTAAACCAAAACAAAGACAAAAGAAAAAAAAAATTAACATGAGAACGGCTTTAGTAAAGCCAAAAAAAATTTATAAGTTACATTGTCACCAAAATAATGAGAACAGGAAAAAAAACAAAATATTAAAAAAAATAAAAAATAAAATAAATGAACAGTGAAAGCGTGGTTTCAACCCACGCTTACTGTAGTGAACAATCAAAGCGTGGTTACAATCCACGCTTCTTTAGGTGAACAGTGAAAGCGTGATTCACAATCACGTTTTCTTCAGGAAAAAAAAAATTATATGCATAGTGCTTTCTTCAGAAAACGAATTAAACGAGATGCACAGTGAAAGCGTAGTTTCTTCAGAAAAAAAATTTATGTTAAAAGCGTGATTTGCAACCACACTTTTTTAATTAAAATCGTGCTTTACAATAGCGCTTTCACTATTCATCACATTTTGGGCTCCAAACAGTGAAAGCGCGATTTGTAATAGCGCTTTACCCTAGTTTGAAAATTCCGTCCAAACTATGTGAAAGACTACAACGTGAAAGACTATGTGAAAGACTACAACGTGAGATTTCTCAAATGCGTCGTAGGTTAGCCCGCTATATGCAGCTATACATAGTTAAGAAGGATGCCCACAAGAACAAAACAGAACCAAATGTTGCGGCTATCAAGGGTATCCTGGAAGATCATGAACTTGTCTCTGACGCTGAGCTTTCGGATTACTCAGACTCTGAACCACCTGTCGATTTAAGCGCGAATTAGGTGTTAATGTCTACACTTCGGCAATATTAGGTCATGCATTAATATGTAATGTCTGTGTTAGACTAAGTGTTTCCGTAATGAGTTTGTCAGATTGTCTGCCTAATATTTGTCTATCTAACTGTTATGTTTATGTATTGTGTGTTCAGTTCAGGGTGTCCAAGATATATGTATTGTGTGTTCAGTTCATGGTGTCGATAATGTATTTTTGTGGAAGACTTATGTCTGTACTACCTATGTAACTGAAAACTATTACATTTGCAACTTCAGTTATGTTCTTTTCATGCCTGTATGAGTATTTAGTAAATTAGTGACTTCGTATATTATGTATTCAGTTTTATTACAAAAATGTTGACAAAATTTATTTTAGGAGCTCTTGCGGTGGCCTTCGTCTTCTTGGCCTACTCCGCGGTGCTCTTCGCGTCTCACCCTTCGTCGTTGCTCATCGAACTGCACAACGTGTGGGTGTGCTTCGGACTGTAGAGCATGCATATCACCTTCTAACCCAAAACAAAGACGAAAGAAAATTTTTATTTTTTTTAATGAAAACGAGTACAAAACGTTTTACTAAACTGGTTTTCTGAATTACATTCTCACCTTCTAACCCAAAACAAAGACAAAAGAATAAATATATATATTTAAATAAAAACGGCTTTAGTAAAGCCAAAATAATTATCTGAATAACACCTTCTAACCCAAAATAGAGACAAAAGAAAAAAAAAATTTACATGAAAACCACTTTAGTAAAGCCAAAAAAAAATTATTAATTACATTATCACCTTCTAACCCGAACAAAGACAAGACAATAAACAAAAAAAAATTTACATGAAAACGGTTTTAGTAAAGACAAAAAAAATTTCTGAATTACACCTTCTAAACCAAAACAAAGACAAAAGAAAAAAAAAATTTTTACATGAGAACGCCTTTAGTGACGCCAAAAAAAAATTATGAATTGCATTATCACCAAACCAATGACAACAGGAAAAAAAAATTTAAAAATAAAATAAAATTTCAATGAACAGTGAAAGCGTGGTTTCAATCCATACTTACTATAGTGAACAGTGAAAGCATGAATTTTGTAAATGAACATAATTGGCCTTATAATATCTAAATGAACATGATTTTAAAATTATATATATGAAAAATATTATGTAAAATTAATATATGAAAAGGGGCTTTTCCCATAAAAATTTAAATGATATATAAATTGGCTTAATTCCCAAATGCTTGGTAATTAGTTAAAAATATTATGTAAAATTAGTATATAAAGAAGAGGTTTTTCTCATATTATGTAACACAAATTAATATATGAAAAAAAGAGGTTTTTCCCATATTATGTAAAATTTCTGAATTACACCTTCTAAACCAAAACGAAGACAAAAGAAAAAAAAAATTAACATGAGAACGGCTTTAGTAAAGCAAAAAAAAAATTATAAATTACATTATCACCAAAATAATGAGAACGGGAAAAAAAACAAAATATTAAAAATAAATAAAAAATAAAATAAATGAACAGTGAAAGCGTGGTTTCAATCCACGCTTACTGTAGTGAACAATGAAAGCGTGGTTACAATCCACGCTTCTTTAGGTGAACAGTGAAAGCGTGATTCACAATCACGTTTTCTTCAGAAAAAAAAAAATTATATGCATAGTGCTTTCTTCAGAAAACGAATTAAACGAGATGCACAGTGAAAACGTGGTTTCTTCAGAAAAAAAATTTATGTTAAAAGCGTGACTTGCAACCACACTTTTTTAATTAAAATCGTGCTTTGCAATAGCGCTTTCACTATTCATCACATTTTGGTCTCCAAACAGTGAAAGCGCGATTTGTAATAGCGTTTTACCCTAGTTTGAAAATTCCGTCCAAACTAGGCCTAATTTAAAAATTAAAATACAAAATAGGCTTAATATGGGAAAAGTCCCCCACCCCACGTTTATCTGCCATTTCTCTTCTCTTATATATAATTTATATGTATAATATTTGAGCCATGCCATTTTCTTTACACACACACATATATATATATATATATATATTATATGTATAATATTTGAGTCATGGTGTTGCCTGCTATTTCTCTTACTTATATATATATATATATATATATTTTATATTTATAATATATGAGTCATGCCATTTTTCTCAATTATATGTATGTTATATGTGTGATATCTGAATCATGGGTGGATATTTGAGTGGATATATTATTTGAGTGGATATATTCCCACTTGAAGTTTCTCTTAATTATAATATTTGAGTGTATATATTACCACTTGAAGTTCTTGATCAATTTCAAATTTTGAGTGGCTTAGGTGGGCCCTCCATTGAAGATGTGTACATGGGCTGAGGTTTTTGTTTTTGCTTTTAGGATTTGTGCATATCATAATATGTGCTGATGAGTTGCAAGTGGGTCATTGGGCCCATGGTAATTTGCTGGTGTGCAGGCCTGCTGCATTAAAGACACATGGATCTTTGCTAGTTAATGAATGGCGGGGAGTTTAAAATTTTTATTTTTATTTTGAGTGTTTGTGAGATTTTTTTTTTATTTTGTTGTAATATTTGTTTTTTTCCTCATCTCTCTTGGATCTGTAATATTTAAAGTATTGTAATAATTCTGCACCCCGCTTCTTTCTATCCTATTCTTTAATCGCTTTCCTTAACTGTATATATGTATATATTTGACGTGCCATGCATATCCATGTTTTGCATCCATGTTTCATGCATCTTAATTCAAATAAGTTTGCATTTGTGAATTTAATCAATTTCTATATGATTATGTGCGTCACCTCATGTTTTTGATGATTCACATGTCATGTTTTAGAAGTCGGATCTTTAGAAGCTTTCTTGTGTATGTATTGTATTAGCATTCTATATATAAGATCATGCATATTGTACTAACTTTGTTTTATAGCTGTTCGCGGGATGTCGGTAAATATCTGAGTTGTTATGTTTTAGTATCCCGTTTGTGTGTATTTTTTCTTATTATTGCTTACTTTATATAACTATATGAATGTTAGTGGATGGAGGTTGTGTCACTTAATTTGGAATAGTGTTGATTTTCATATTCGTAAACTCAATTTATTTGGGTTGTACATTCTAAAACTCTTTCAAAACTACATGAAATCAAGTTGTTCCAAAGTGAGTGACATAGTCTATACTTGTGAGAGGGTAATTTTTGGTAAAAATTGGGCCGAGCTATGTGGTGGGCTTCGTGGCCCAAAGCACCAAGGACTTGGTGAAAAGGCCGCAAGGTTATTCCGGCCCAGGAGAGATAAAAGATACTCCGGCCCAAGCTGTTAAAGTTACTCCGGTTGAAGAACGATAGATTTATTCCGAGATGTTGACTTACTACGGTCAAAAGAGATGAAGTTACTTCGGCTAAGGAATCGTAAAGCTGCTTCGGTTTGGACAACTTGAGTTAGTACGGTCCCAAGAAAGGTAGTCCGGTCATGATGAATTCAGGGTAGGTCGGTCGGAATGTAGCTACTCCAGGAAATTGGCGCACTACTTTCATGCCCACACCATAGTCGTCCTCACAGCCTTTCCACTAAAAGCTCTGTTTGAAAGGGCAAATTTTAGTGGGCGAATTTTGAAGTGGGCAGTAGAGTTGGGACAATTCGACATCAAGTTCCAACCCAAGACCGCAATAAAAGCCTAATCTTTGGCAGACTTCGTCGCAGAGTTTACTCCTGGAAGTCATCATATCTGCCCAGTCGACCTAACTGACACAACCGAACTAGGGACGGAAGTTGACGCCGGAATAGCGCAACCCCTAGTAGAAGGTAGTCAATTAAGCACCAAGGCAGACCATACGAAGGACAACAAGGAAGAGACAAACCAAGGCTCACCAGCAGTTCAAACAGAGGACAAAGGACAGACAGCCAACATGGACCTTGAAGAAAACACCATTCTTGACCTCACGACATCGTCTGATCCTTCCACTTGCTGGAAACTATTCGTTGGAAAGATGTGGAAGCTCTTTGTGGATGGAGCATCCAACCGATATGGTGCAGGGCTTGGCATAGTCCTCATCTCTCCAGACGGCCTGGTTATAGAGCAAGCAATCAACCTGGGCTTCCCAGAATCCAACAATGAAGCGGAGTATGAAGCGCTTCTCGCAGGACTCAAGTCGGCACACTTCATGAAAGCAACCGAACTAATGGTATACAGTGAGTGATTCTCTGCTGGTGGTAAATCAAATTTCTGGCGAATACGAAGCAAAGGACGACAGAATGGCCAAGTACCAAGAGTTAGTCAGAACAGAGATCAAGAAGTTTGATGTAGTAAGGATAGAACAAATTGGCAGGGAGGAAAACTGCCGAGCGGACGAACTAGCAGGCCTGGCCTCAATGGCAGATACATCAATCCCTCATCCATTACTCATCGACTTCTTACCAAGACCAAGCATAGAAGACCCCGAAGCAGAAGAAGTATGTTGCGCAGAATTAGGCCCTTCTTGGATGGACTCCATCATCCTGTTCCTGAAAGACGGCATCCTACCAGAAGAGAAAAAAGAAGCCAACAGAATAAGGGCACAGTCGCAGCGATTTTGGCTATCTCCATCTTTGGCATTATACAAGAAGTCGTTCTCTGGGCCTTACCTCAAGTGCGTTCATCCCAGCAAAGTAGAAGCATTCCTGTTTGAAATACACGAAGGGGTATGTGGAAGTCATCAAGGGGGAAGGTCGCTCGCTTACAGGGCTATTTCGCAAGGATATTGGTGGCCATATATGCAAGCAGACTCAGAAAAATATGTGAAGAAGTGTGAAAAATGCCAGAAATTCGCACACCAAATACATCAACCAGCAAGAGAACCCCTACCCTTAACTAGCCCATGGCCTTTCGCAATGTGGGGCTTAGACATAGTAGGACCACTTCCAACAGCACCCGGAGGCAGAAAATTCTTTCTCGCAGCAACAAACTACTTCACAAATGGTTGGCTGGAATAAACCAACTCTTGTTACTCTTCAGCCGAAGTAAGTGCATGGCTGAAGAGTGGTTGGCTGGAATAAACCAACTCTTGTTACTCTTCAGCCGAAGTAAGTGCATGGCTGAAGAGTGGTTGGCTGGAATAAACCAACTCTTGTTACTCTTCAGCCGAAGTAAGTGCATGGCTGAAGAGTGGTTGGCTGGAATAAACCAACTCTTGTTACTCTTCAGCCGAAGTAAGTGCATGGCTGAAGAGTGGTTGGCTGGAATAAACCAACTCTTGTTACTCTTCAGCCGAAGTAAGTGCATGGCTGAAGAGTGGTTGGCTGGAATAAACCAACTCTTGTTACTCTTCAGCCGAAGTAAGTGCATGGCTGAAGAGTGGTTGGCTGGAATAAACCAACTCTTGTTACTCTTCAGCCGAAGTAAGTGCATGGCTGAAGAGTGGTTGGCTGGAATAAACCAACTCTTGTTACTCTTCAGCCGAAGTAAGTGCATGGCTGAAGAGTGGTTGGCTGGAATAAACCAACTCTTGTTACTCTTCAGCCGAAGTAAGTGCATGGCTGAAGAGTGGTTGGCTGGAATAAACCAACTCTTGTTACTCTTCAGCCGAAGTAAGTGCATGGCTGAAGAGTGGTTGGCTGGAATAAACCAACTCTTGTTACTCTTCAGCCGAAGTAAGTGCATGGCTGAAGAGTGGTTGGCTGGAATAAACCAACTCTTGTTACTCTTCAGCCGAAGTAAGTGCATGGCTGAAGAGTGGTTGGCTGGAATAAACCAACTCTTGTTACTCTTCAGCCGAAGTAAGTGCATGGCTGAAGAGTGGTTGGCTGGAATAAACCAACTCTTGTTACTCTTCAGCCGAAGTAAGTGCATGGCTGAAGAGTGGTTGGCTGGAATAAACCAACTCTTGTTACTCTTCAGCCGAAGTAAGTGCATGGCTGAAGAGTGGTTGGCTGGAATAAACCAACTCTTGTTACTCTTCAGCCGAAGTAAGTGCATGGCTGAAGAGTGGTTGGCTGGAATAAACCAACTCTTGTTACTCTTCAGCCGAAGTAAGTGCATGGCTGAAGAGTGGTTGGCTGGAATAAACCAACTCTTGTTACTCTTTAGCCGAAGTAAGTGCATGGCTAAGGAGTGGTTGGCTGGAATAAACCAACACTTGCTACTCTTTCAGCCGAAGTAAGTGTATGGCTGAAGAGTGGTTGGCTGGAATAAACCAACACTTGTTACTCTTCAGCCGAAGTAAGGGTATGGCCAAAGAGTGGTTGGCTGGAATAAACCAACTCTTGTTACTCTTCAACCAAAGTAAGTGCATGACTGAAGAGTGGTTGGCCGGAATAAAACAACACTTGGTACTCCTCAGCCGAAGTAAGCATATCGACTAAGGAGTGGTTGGCTGGCAAGTATAGTTTAACCATCTAAAACCGAAATAACAGTTGGAGTAATAGAAGACATTACAAAGTGCAGACATACAAATCAAAACCGGAGTAAGAGTTGCGTAAAATTTTCATTCAAAACAAAAGTCAATACAAAGGGGCATAGTTCGGTTACAAAGAAAAAAAAAAAGAAAGTACAAAATCAGGAAAAAAGTTATTCAATATCAGCATCAAAACCTGCGTCACCACCAACTTGAAGACCGGCTTCTAGAGGGAGCTCATTCACAATGGGGAGAGTCACTTCGGCTGGAACCACGGTCTCACTGGGAAGATCAACAGTTAGGTCTTCAACAGTGGGCACCGACCGAACTGGCTGGTCCACATCATCGACCAGAGTATCTTCAGAAGAGGAGTCATCGGAACCTGAGTCTTCCAGAAACTCTTGCTGCAGGGTATCGGCATACTCCGCAAGGGACTTCGGTATGAAGTAGTCTGGAGGGTTGAAGACCTCGGTCTGTTGGTCATGACCGAGCTGCTCAATAGCCGCCCTCCAGCCACATTTGAAGAACAACTCCTTGGCAGCATCACATTGTTTCACATAGGCTTCCTCCGCCTTCCTGTAGCCCTGCTTGTAACCCTCCTTTTCGGCTACCTCCGCACCCTTTTTTAGTTGGCTTATTTCGGTATCCTTTCTCTTTTCTAGCTTTAGCAGCTCACGCAGATATTTGTCTTTCATTACAATGGCCGCTTTTTGCCTCTCCGCTTCAGCCGAACTAACCAGATCGGCAAGTCGACCGTTCTCTGCTTGAAGCTCGGTCAGTTTCCTTTCGGCCTCCGCTGGTTCGGCCGCCTTGGCCTCAGCTTCCGCCATTGCTTGCCTTGTAGTTTTTCTTAGTTCTTGGACTTTCTTGTATGTAATATTGTTCTTTTGCAAGGCCTGGCAAAACAAAGATTTCTTTTCAGCCAAAGTAAAAGTTGGAAAAATTTAGACAGAAAAAACAGACAGAGCTACTTACCAAGATCATGGACTTGGAAGCAGACCGAATTGACTTCATTTCGGTGTTCAGTTGCTTCAAGTGGTGCTCCATGTCCTTGGGGAGGCACACACTTTTGGCCAGGTTAAAGGCCAATTGGTGGTCTTTTTCAGCCACGACCGAGTCAGTAGCTTTGATGTCTCGGTCGTTGAAGGTCAGCGGCGGAGCCCACTTCGGAGATTCAGCTCGGTCAGTTTGCTCCGGTTGGGGGGAAGGTTGAGGACTTCGGGGGATGGATTCAACCTCATCAACAAGTGGCTGTTCGGTCGATGTAGATCGGGCGCGTTTGGAGGGGCGAGATGAAGAAGGCCGTTGAGAGGGGAGGGCCACAACGGCAGGCTGCTCCTCAATCGTCGCTGGTACTTCGGCTCTGGTTGTCGAGGTCAGAAGGGCCCTAACTCTGCTTCTCTTTGCCATCTCTTCTTCAGCAGTTAATGGGACAAGTCGTATTTCTGGCAAGGTTGGGTCCGGTTCTGGTGCTTCCTCAAGTAGGAAATCGGTTACTCTTGCTTTTCGGCGACCGCTATACCGATAGGTCGGCTCAAAGTTTAGAAGCTTAGCCCAACTCCTTTCCCCATCGGCGCATGACATCTTTGGGCCGAAAAAGCCTCCAGATTTGGAGCACCCTTTGTGGATATCACGATGGGCTGATTAAAGCCTCTGGTTTCGGAGCACCCTTCATGGATATCATGATTGGCCGATTAAAGCCTCCAGATTCGGAGCCCCATCGGCGCATGACATCTTTGGGCCGATAAAGCCTCCGGATTCGAAGC
>NW_021025370.1:116581-165785 GCF_004153795.1 Camellia sinensis | reverse complement strand
TAGCCTCCCAATGGTCTCTAAGGCCCCCCTGAAGCTTCTATTTTTGTTTAGATTTTGTTTTAATTAGAGAAACTGTGAGGATTTAATTTTTGTTGTAATATTTTATTCCCCTCATCCTTTATTCGGATTGGTAATATTCAAAGTTTTCATAATTTCTCGCCCCGTTTCTTTCTATCCCATTCTTTATTTTGTTTTCCATATTCTGTAAATATGCATGTTTTTTTTTCTTTTCATGATATCCATGCCTTGCATCCATGTTTCATGTCTTAAGATTCAACTAAATTTACATTTGTGAGTTTAATTGATTATTATGGAATTTGGTGCACTACACCATGCCTTGAGATGATTCACATGTCATATATCAAAAGCTGGATCTTTAGTTGCATTTTATAAGTGAATTGCATTAGGATCTTGTATATAGGATTATGCATTTGTTTACCAACTTTGTTTTTGTACCTATTTGCGAGACGTTAGTAAATATGTAAGTTTTTGTGCTTTAGCGTTCTGTCTGTGTGTGATTTTATTACTATGTTTAGCATCCTACTATGTGGTTATGTGCTTAATTGATATAACTGTATGCATGCCAGTGGGTGAAAGTCATGTTATTTAATTTGGAATAAAATTAAATTTCATGATTGCACTATTCAAAACATTTTCAAGATAATGAAATCAAGCTGTTCTAAAATGGACGACACAGTTTATATTTGTTTGCTTTGTATAGTAAATTTTAGGATTTATTAAATAATCAGAACATGAACATATAAAGAAAATAAAATTCATATCATGATTAGTAAAGGCCGATCTTTTGATCGAGTGAGCGGGGGTACTCAATTAATGACCTTCTCCTCTCATACCTAAGGTTCCGAACTGAGACAACTTTAGTTACAATGAACAGTGGCCTTGGCACAAGTCATGGGTTTCTTAATTTTCCCAAAATAAATATTAGGCGGCGACTTTGAGATTTGGTGACGCAGTCCATTTCTGGCAAATATTTTTGTAATAAAATAGATTTTCGATAAAGTTGCCAAATGTGGATTCTCATCTATATTTCACATTGCACTCGTGAGACTAGATCAAAGAGATCTCGAGAGTCTGAACTGTTTAACGCGCACGGGTACCCCTTAGGCATGTTACATTTAGTTACTTATAATGGCTAGTTAAATTAGTTTATTTGGTGTTGTAATAATTAGTTTAAATTAGAACATTCATTTGGACCCTCTTGCATGAGAACATATTTGTAATATTCGTGTATGTCTTCCAATCCCCATTTCTTTCTCCTTTGTATTTATATGCTTATAATGGTAGTATCATGTTTTACATTTTCATATCATTGTCATGCCTTATATCCATTTTTACATGCATTGGGTTCAATTCATCATTTTAAACTTCTTGTTATTTCCTATCTAATTGAATACATGAGCTATCGCATGCTTTGAGTTGAGCCATATGCCATGTTAATAAACCGAACCTATTAGTTGCATTTTGTATGTGTTGCATTAATCACTTGCATATTAGAGCATGCATTTTTCTAATTATTTTGTCTTTTTGGCTTGCCTCGGTTGAGTACTAGGTGAACATATTTGCTTTAGCATATTGCATGTATGTTTGTGTTGCCATATCAAGCATATTACCATGAGGCTACGTGCTTATTTGATATATCTCTTGACACTACAAGAAATAACAGTTTTGCCGACCAAAATATTAGTCGCCAAAGGTCGGATTTTTTTTTGTCGCCAAGTTAGTCGCCTAAACCCTATCGGCAAATGTTTTAGCGACTAAACGCGTGTTTGGTCGCTGAAAGTGCAACATTTGGCTACCAATTTTTTTAGTCGGCAATGTTACCTTTTAGCTACTAAATTTTATTTGATCGGCAAAAATAAATATTTTTGCTACTATATTATTGGTTGCCAATAGTCAATTTTATGTTTTCATTTAAACATTTACCGACCAAAACCCAAGGAATCGGCGACCAAACCTTTTAGTCGCCAAAACGTCATTCGTGAAAAAACAAAATTACACTCACTAGCTTCTTATTTGCTCTTGTGGAGATTCAAACCATCAACCTCCCACACCATAAACCTTATACAACACACTCTTCCCACTACGTCTCTATAACACTATATGATTATATATGCAACATATATTATTTATATAGTACATAGACCCGTATTAATATAAAAGTATATATATAAATATGATAATTTTTTATTGAACATAATTTTTGTAAAAATAAATTATTTACTAAAAAAAAAAGACCACTTTTGGCGACTAAACTTCTTTTTAGTCGCCAATTCTATACTTTTGGCTACTAATTTTTTTAGTCGCTAAAAAATTTAATTCCCACGCTAAAATTACCACTTTTGGCGAACTTCTTTTTAGTCGCCAAAAAGCCTCACATTTGGCTACTCAAATTTTATTTGTCGGTAAAAGTATCACATTTGGCTACTAAACTTCTTTTTAGTTGCCCAATGCCTCACTTTTGGCTACTAAATTATTTTTAATAGCCAAAAGCCTCACTTTTAGCTACTAAAATGTTTTTAGTCGGTAAAAGCATCACATTTGGCTACTAAAGATCTTTTTAGTCGCCTAATGCCTCACTTTTGGCTACTAAATTATTTTTACTAAAATATTTTTAGTCGGTAAAAGCCTTATATCGGTGACCAAACAGATTGTTAGTCGCCAAAAGCTATACTTTTGACTACTAAATTTTTTTAGTCGCAAAAAATTTTACTTTTTGGCTACTAAATTATTTTTAGTCACCAAAACCTATACTTTCAGTGACCAAAGGTGCTTTTTAGTCGCCAAAGATGCTTTTTCTTGTAGTGTGAATACCTGTGGATAAAAGCTTTTTCGCTTACGTTGGGATGATTTGATTAAATGTACATATGAGCTTGCCTTTTCAAGTAACACATTTCAAAACACTTTTTTCAAAACAAACATTAAATCAAAACATTCCAACGTAAGTGACTTAGTCTATACTTGTGTGTTTCACACAGTAAGTTAGCATTAATAATTAAAACAAGAGCATATATTGTATATAAAAATCACATCATGATTAGTAGAGGCCGATTTTTGATCAGGTGAGTGAGGTGCTCAATTCATGACCTTCCCCTCTCACACTTAAGTTCCCGAACAGAGACACTTTGGTAATGACAGACAAGTGGCATTTGGCATGAGTCGCGGGTTTTCTAAATTTTTCAAGAATATTTAGATTTAAAATCT
This sequence comes from Camellia sinensis, assembly GCF_004153795.1. NCBI lineage: Eukaryota > Viridiplantae > Streptophyta > Magnoliopsida > Ericales > Theaceae > Camellia > Camellia sinensis. Next base: position 162,563 of record NW_021025370.1, on the reverse strand, counting down.
AGCAACGTAGTCCATTTTTGGCATCTCCAATGATAAATGAATTTTCTAAAGATTTGTCGATTTTGGACTCATTTGTGTTCTTTCTGTTTCACATTGCACTTATGAAATCAGATTCAGAACCACAAGAGTCCGAACTGTATGGCTATCATATCCGATGAGACTAAACCCCTCCGAGGAGCACGAAAAGCGAGCTACAATGACTTTACATTTTTATTGATCCTGTTTTGATTTTAAGTCCTAAAAATTCTATTTCCTTTTGTGCATACACACATTTGTTTTCACATAACACTATTCCATGTTTTTCACATTTTTTTGTTATTATTTTGGTATATGTTCTATGTTATTCTATGAATTTAGATAAAATTAAAATATCATCTATATAAACAAGACAAATATTATTTAGTTCCTTAAAGATGTTATCTGTTCTTCTTTGAAATATTTTAGCTGTATTTTTTTAGCTCAAATGGTATTACCAGCCATTCATAATGTCTTTGTGGCGCAATAAAAGCTGTTAGTGATATACTTTCTTTATCCATTTTGATTTGATAGTATCCATTTTTACATTCTATTTTTGAGAAGCAGGAAGCACCCTGTATTATGTTAAAAATGACTTGCTTATTTGGAATAAAATAACCATCCCTTTTGATATTATCATTTAATTTTTTGTATTTTATTACCATTATAACTTTTCCTGCTTTTTCTCTTTTAATCTCGACAAGGTTTCTAACCATAAAGGATGGACTATTATGTGAACTACTACTATCTCTGATTAGACCTTTCCATTTGAGATTTTCCATATCTTTTCTGAATTCTATATATTATTATAAGTATATACCATTTGTTTTACTCTAATTATTTTATTAAGGTCGATTACGTCTAATTTAACTATACTTTTATCTTTGTAAGAGATTGTCGCAATATAGATTTTTACATCTTTCGTGTTGTTCTTTTTTAATTTCTTCATGAATAATAATTTCTTTAATACTTAGTGCAGTTTCGCACCCAATTGGAGAGATTATCTCATCACCACACCTGCTGTGGACGAAGTCAATGTTGTGATGTGTAATAGTTGTTTTTAGCTTTAACTTCAACTGGTTTATTATTATTTGTAAAGATAACAGAGTGTAACGTTTGATTACAAAGCTTATATAATATTTGAAAGTTATTTCATATGATTACATCATGTGATGGCTGATCAGTTGTCCAAAGTTTAGGAATGATTAAGGTGATGGAATTAATTTCTATAACTAAGTTTTCTATAGCATCATTACGTATCATCGTACTATTATTAGCTATTCGAACTATTAATAGTGGATTTTGCTTTTTCCATATATACTTAGGAAAGAGTTTCTTTTTTTCAAAACACGCTGAGTATCCACTGTTTGAGTAAACACATAGTTTGTAAGTATTAAATTCTTCTATGCGTATTTTTTCGATATATATATATATATACTATTAACATTAGTATATGATAATGATATTTTTTTTTCTTCATTCTTTATGCTATATCTTTTTACAAATGTGTCATATTCTTTCTACGCCTCTTCTTCATCGTCTTTTGTCCAACCCATAAGATTTTCCTCATCCTCATATATTGGCACATTCATAATTCTATATCCTACTATTCTTTTACTAACTGAACTCCTAACAGATTGTATACTAGAATTATCTATAGAGTGTCTTCTTGATGGTATACTTACATTATCTATTTCATCATTATTTTCTATCGTGTTAGGAGTCACTATTTTAATATTTCCGATATTATCAATTGTAATTATATTTTTTCTTTTTGTAATATTTTTAGGGTTATTAAAATTTGCTATCCATCGATCATCTAACATAATCTCATTAGGATTTATTCTTTTAGGTATAATTCTATCAATTGGTATTCTATCAGTAGGTTCAAATTTATCTGCTTCTATAATTTTATGTTGTATTTTTGGATTTATGGTATATTGTCTAGCTTATGTATTATTTTTCAAAATATCTTTAATGGATAGGTGGTTTCTTATATATCGATTCCTACAGTTTTTATTTTTTTTAAGTTAAAAATCTATTTATAAATACATCTTTTAAGATAATATAATATTCTAGTCTACAATTAAAACCTAATGGTCCCCACATAGAATACTTTTTATTCCATTAATTATGGACCTTCCAAAATTTCGTTATCTAATATCACACAAAAATACATATATATCTATATCTTGTCATTTATCAAACAACGGTGTAATTTGTATTTGTACACTCCTTATATGCATATATTTATACTCATTATCTTTATTATTTTTTAATACATTTTTATAATTTATTAAATTTATTTCTCCTACATCATATTCACAATTCTTAATTTTAATATATCCTTGCATTCTTTCATATATATATTTACTTTTAATTTGAATATTGATTTTTGATATATTTCGTCTTTTCATATAATTGGTAATATCCATTTTTTTCTTGAGAATTTTCTATGGTAAATTTTTCTCCTCTTAAATTTTATATACTTATTTCTTCTGTTATCACAAAATTTATCTTTTTATTGGCATCGCTATAATTTTTATCTTCTATTTCTAGTTCCTCTTCAATTAATTCTATTATTGTTTTATTATTTTCTAGAGCCAATTCTAATACTTCTTCTTATTCTAACTCTATGTAATCCAAGCTTCCTATTCTTCTATTATTTTATTATTTTTCTTATTTTTACATTGATTAGCAAAATGACATATTTCTCCGCATGCCCAACATTTACAAATCTTTTTTCCTTCTGGACAATAATTATTTTTTTAAAAAAATCTTCTTCTTTTGTTGAAATTATAGGATTTTTTATAATATTTTCTTTTATATTTTTCTCCCCTTTATTTATTAAAATTTTTCAATGTTTTCTTTTTCTTTTTGTATGTTTTTCTTCTTGAAGGCTCATATCCTCATGAATTATATGTTTGTCAGCAATGTAAATATTATTTTTTCATTTTTCTTCTTTATTTCATTTTCATGCATCCCTATTCTACCTATTCTCTTAGATATCTAATTCTATGACCCAAGGTGTCACTTGCAACATCTTCTAATTCTTTTAACCATTTTTATATTTTTCTTCTATATTAATATTTGTAGAATATGGTCATTTATGAAAAAATATAATTAAATGAATTTTATTTCTACCTATTTGATAATAGTAATAGGAGTATTTGCATGTGTAATTTTCTATATATTCCATATTATATATTTCTATGTTACTTAATTTTTTGACCCATTCTGTTTTCTTTTATCCTTGTCCCACTCTTTTCCTACGAATTCATCTTCAATATATTTTACAAATAGGTTTAACATACCTTTTGCGGTAGTTTCTGCTGTTAATTTTTTTTGTCACTTTCTTTCAAGTTGTCATACCAGCTTGCTACTATATTGATAAAACTATGTTCAATATAATTTTGAAAACTTTATGCGCTTCAGTTGCTGCTATGGATATTAAGACATTATGCATGCCTTTCTTCCATTATTTTATTACCCCACTTGTATTTGTAGCACAATCAATGTCTAATAAATATCTTGTATTACTTATTAGTTTCAGTAGTACTTCTCTTAAAAATATTTCATTTTTAGGGGTAAAATTTGCATAATTGGATGTTCCCCTAGTAAAAGATTCTCTATTTAGATAAATATAGTGTCTCGTTCTTCTTCTATAATTATAATCTCTACTATTATTTTCTAGTTGCTGTCTGGTAAAATTTCTAAAATCTGAGTGATTTGGATTTGGTGGGGTGGATGAACTACTCCTTCTTATTTTACCATTGTCATTTCAATATCATTAACGTTATTTGTTTCTTTGAAATCTTCTAAGATATATATTTTTTTTTTTCCTTTTTCTACGTCTTTGAGGTTTTCTAAGATAATATTTTCTTTTTTTTTTTCTTTTTTTGCCTTGTTATTTCCCATTATTTGTTCTAAATTTTCAAGGGAAATGTGTTTCATTTCTCCCAAGCTAATTAACACTAATTGTTTATAGATATCCTCTTCTAATTCTATTATCTCATTATTTGTTTCTTCATCTACCATAATTATTCAGCTATTTGTAATATTATTTTGTATTTTATTTCATTATCATTTTCTTTTCAACCATGTCTTCCAACTTTATTAAATTATACTTACTTAACTCCATTATCTTTTTCGTTTGTAGGTAAAATTAATTCAAAGGATTCCCCTGGATTATTCCTTTTATATGGATAGGGATATAGATCTAATTCTTTTTGTTTTCTTAAAAAATGGCTACTTATTTTTCTGAATCTTGCATAAAATGTCTAGCTTTGTTTATTATTTCTAATTGCTTAGTTCTAAGTTTTTCATTAATTTCTTTTAATAGTCTAATTAAGGTATTATTTTGTTATATTATTATTTGTGAAGAAGTATTATTATTTAAGCCATCAGATTCTACTTCTTTACTATATTTAATACTTATACAAATGTTATTAGCAAGGTCAAGAAACCAAGCTTTGATACCAATTCCTTTTGCGAGTCTACGGATAATATCAATTCTTGCAAAAAAATTTGTTGATAATCTACACTTGTCTTTTCTAATGATATTTTATTTTTAATACTAACAATTCTTTGGTTATAATTTATTATATAGATTGTCCCGAGGTAATAGTCAAAGGAGAATTTAATCTATTTACCTCATTTTCTAATTCAAAATTATAATCTAAACTATCTTTTATTTTAACTCTTAGTGCTGTAATTAAACGCATATAGATACTAATTTTAATTTTATACGAAAATATAATTTTTTAATAACTATTTATTATTTTATTTTATTTTTTGTAATTTTTTCAAGTTTTTGGGGTTAATTTATAATTTCAAAACTTTTTGATGATTAGGCTCTGGATGAGGTGGCTTAGGTTGGTGAGATGTATGTTCACCGAGGGTTTGAGCCAATTCAGACAAGGAAAACTCGAGCTATAAGGAATTTCTGATAATACAAATTGAAAGTAGACAAATAAAAGTTTTTTTAAAAAAAAAAAAAAGTATTCTTCCCAACTTTTCTTTATTTAGTTTTTTTTAGTTCATTTACGTTAATTTTGTTTTATATGCTACAAGAAAAGGTTATATCAAATATTTTGATAGTGACATTCTTTCTTTCTTTTTTAAATAAATAAATAAAAAAAGAAAAGACAGAAGTTATAAATCGCACTTATACTATAGCACTGTTTGGTAGAGCTGTGAGAAAGTGATTATAGATTATAATTTAATAGATTATAACTTACAGCTGTGAACATAAGTTGGTAATCTGTTTGGTGTAGCTGTGAGATTATGGATTTAAACAGCAGAATAGTATTTGGTAAATAAGCTGTAAAATAGTTTTTTGCTGTATAATTATTATTTTTCATAAGATATAAAATTTATGATTTCATTTATAATACATTTTTTTTTTCATTTTATTTTATTTTCTTTTCTTTTCTTTTTCACCTTATTTTCTTTTCTTTTTTTAATTTTTTTTCTTCTCTTCTTTTTGTGTTAATTTTGTTTAATTTATTAATTCATTAAAATTAATATTCATGTTCTAATTTATATTAATGTTGTGATTTCATTACATATTATTTTTTATATATTCATTTTAATTATTTATATCTGTATTTATTTTCTTTATTATTATTATTATCAATATTATTATTATTATTATTATTATTATTATTATTATTATTAGTATCATTTTGTCCATCAATTATTATTATTATTATTATTATTATTATTATTATTATTATTATTATTATTATTATTATTATTAATTCTTTATTATTATTTATTATAGTCATTCATTTTTAGTAATTTATTTGACAAATATTATTATAGTAAATTTTTTTTTTCATTAATGGCCTAATTAGCATTAATTAATTTTCTTTTTTCATTTTTTCATTATAAATTAATTAGCATTATTATTTTTTATTCATTAATTATTATTATTTTTAATTATAAAAACACTGGGGAAAAAAAACTAATCTAAAAACCCTGGCTCCGGGGCTAGGGTTTCAGATTGATCCACAGAGAAAGAGCTGTTGTCACGCCGGCGTCAATCGCGAAGAGGGAGAGAGAGCTAGGGTTGAAATGTTCAAATCGCGATGGTTGAAATGTTCATATCGCGATGATAAACCTAGAATTTTGTAACATCTTTGATCATCACTATGACCATAGCTCTGAGATCACGATGGTTCAGATTGCGATGATAAAAACACAGAGAAACCTTGCCGGAGGCTAGAGCGCAACGGAGGCTGTCATGACGAAGGCCAGATCTTCAGCATGCCGTCGCCTTTCGCCACCACGAGCTTCTCTAGGGCGGTGATTGTCACTCTCAATTGATTGTCTTCCTTTAGATTTGAATCCAAATACACAGAGACAGAGAGAGACAGACAGAGTTAGGGTTCGCCAAAAATCACCTCCCTCGTCGGAAATCGCCTCTCTGGTTCGGGCGAGGGAGAGAAATGAGTGAGTTTGGCTTATATACGTGGCACATTGGTAATAACTTGAAATGGTGAGGGGCATTTAAGTCATTTTACCTCTCAAACCCTCAGCTACGCGCTTAAGCTATAAACTTAAGCATCCCCAGACCCACTTTCCAAATAAGTTGAAAATTAGCTTCATTTAAGCTATAAATTGGTGAAATAAGCTAAGCCAAACACATGTTTTCAGCTTAAATTAAGTTAAAAGCTGAAATAAGCTGCTTATAAGTTCTACCAAAGAGGGCCTATGTCCCAATGATGGATAATTAGTGTGGACTTTAATTTTCCTTACCAACAAAATAATCAATAAAGGAAGTTGCTTGCAAAAACAAATAGAAAAATGCTATGTACGCTAAATAAATTATTAAATTTCTCACATAGGTGTGAGATCCACACAAATCATGTGTGTAGATTCCACACCCATGTGAGGTTTTGTAAAAATTTTAATAATTTATTTAGGATTCCCAACATAACTCAAACAAATAATCTACGTGAACAAATGTGAGATTGTTGATTTTTACTGAACAAATAATTCACATGTGATCGCAACATAGTCAACAAAACTATTATGTAGAACTAGTTTTATATTCTTACTATATACAGATTGTGTTCAAAATTTAATTTTATGTACATATGAATTTTCAATAATAGTGTAAAAACTCTCTTTTGATGCCATATATTTAAAGACTAGAAGCAACATAAATTCAAAAGTGACGTTCTTAACAAATTTAACAATGAATTAATTTTCACAATACATGCAAATAGTAAATTAATTTATTTTTACAATTCAGATAAATGAATTCAAGTAGAAAATCACAATGACAATAAATTAACTTATTATTATACACAAATATTTAGTAAAACTGCAACGATATGAACACAAATTTTTATGAATTCCTGTAATTGAAACATGTATAAGTATTATTTTTATTTTTTGCTTTCAATTTCAATTTTTTTAACAAATTTATTTTTAATTTCATCTTCTTCTTCTTCTTCTTCTTCTTCTTCTTCTTCTTCTTCTTCTTCTTCTCTCTCTCTCTCTCTCTCTCTCTCTGTGTGTAGAACTTTGAAAATAGTTCAAAATTATTTTCTAAAAATAGTTTATTTAAAAAAAATAGTAAAACAATCTGCTAATATAGCTCCACAAATGCATGTTAGGCATTGATTTACTTCTCTCTTTTTTTTCAAGAATAAAGAAGACAATTTTAGAAATGATATTCAATTGAAAATTAAACTATAATTGTCCAATCAAAAAATACACTATAAAATTTCAAAAATTACACTATAAAATTTCAAAAATATAAAAATATTGTCTTCTATTAATATTCTTTTCATCTCCTTCCCCCCCCCCCCCTTCTCCCTCTCCCTCTCCCTCTCCCTCTCCCTCTCATATATTTACGACTTCATCAAAAGAGAATAAATACAAACAGAGAGAAAACAACATATGGAAGAATCATATATTTACGATCTTCATCGAAAGAGAATAAATACAAAAGGAGAGAAGACAACATATGGAGGAAACTTATTATTAAAAAAGGTAAAAGAACACAAAATAACAACAATGACAAATAATTTTGAATTTGTCCTTTAAATTGAGTAATAGTATTTTCAATTATTCTTATTTACAAGATTTAAAATTTAGAGTCAAATGTGTCACAATTAAATAATTAAGGATCCAAGACTCAAACTATAGGGACTGGTACTGTAATTCGTCCTACTTATATTTATGCATGTAGACAGAGGGTTTTGGTGAATGTGGTGATGCTAATACATAAATTATTTATATTTTTATTATTTTATAATTATTTTGTATCGATACTATATTTTGCTATTATCACTTATATGGGCGAATTATACTAAATGTCCCTATAATTTGAGACTTGTGTTATTTTGATCCCTGACATTTTAATTGTGACACATTTGACCCTGATTTTTAAATTTTGTTCCAAATAAGGACAATTGAATATACCATTGCTTAATTTCAAGGGCAAATTCGTTAATTTAATAAAATATAAATTAATTTAACAAAAATAAATGTCAAAAAATATTTTAAAATTTTTAAAAATTATTTCTACACACCAATGATAAAATTATGTAAAATTGATAAATCTTTTACACATTTATTTATTTATTTATTTTACCAAATTAATTTTTATTATATGTTTGGATGATGATCATGTAATAAGTGGTTGTTTTATTTTCATTAAATTAGTTTTTATTTTTCTAAAAATCAAATATGGCGACAGTTTTTATATCATTATTAAACAAATCCATTAAATCAAAAATTCAAAACTAAAAACATTTCATATACTAAGCATGTCGACTATACATTTAAAGCCTAACAACTACTCATTACATGATCATCACCCAAATATATAATAAAAATTAATTTGGTAAAAAAAATAAATAAACGTGTAAAAGATTTATCAATTTTACATAATTTTATCTTGGTGGGTAAAAATAATTTTTAAAAATTTAAAAATATTTTTGACATTTATTTTTGTTAAATTAGTTTATATTTTATTAAATTGACGAATTTGTCCTTTAAATTGAGTAATAGTATTTTCAATTATTCTTATTTACAAGATTTAAAATTTAGAGTCAAATGTGTCACAATTAAATAATTAAGGATCCAAGACTCAAACTATAGGGACTGGTACTGTAATTCGTCCTACTTATATTTATGCATGTAGACAGAGGGTTTTGGTGAATGTGGTGATGCTAATACATAAATTATTTATATTTTTATTATTTTATAATTTTTTTTGTATCGATACTATATTTTTCCATTATTATTTATACTTATGATGTAGAGATAGAGATAGAGGGGGTTGGTGAATATGGCCATGCTATCGTAATGATTTGAAGTAAGGCGGAAGTTAAGTTTACATTTGATTTTCGGATTAGTTTGACATTTGCTTTTCAGATATGATTAGTTGTTAGAAAATGTTACACAAATAAATTGTTGGTTAATTATACTTAAAATCTTAATTTAATCTCTTCATTTTTAATTGTCATAGCTAATTTTTTATATTTAGGCCAAGTTTAGCTACCCTAAATAAGTACACACTTTTTATCTTTTTATCTTTTTTTATCACATCATCTCTCTACTTTTCTACATATTTTTTCGTAAAAAGATAAAAAATACACTTATTTAGGTCATTCCAAACAACCCTTTAAAGTTAAGTTGGGACTAATTTTACTTTCACTAAAATCTTATTTTGATCTCTCAATTTTAATTATTACCGTCAACGTTCACACTTTCAATTAAATTATAACATCACCCTTTTGTCCATATAAACTTAATAGGGTTGATAGAATTTGTCATATATGTGAGATTTTTTTCCTCCCATTAGCATCCTTATTCTTTTATCAAAATCTTATTTAAATTTTTACACTTTTATTACAATTTTACTTTTGTCCTTACATTTTCAATTTATGTCAATCTCATTAATGGTAGACAATTTAATTTAAGAAGAAAAATATTCAACTTGTTGGTTTTTGGTTTCTCGAAAACACTTTTCAGAAAATTTTATTTTTTTATTTTCTGTATTTTCTTATTTTCAATGATTTTTTTTAATATTTTAAACAATTTTTAGACACACCTAACATAAAGGTTTCTAGAAAACACTTTTCAGAAAATTTTATTTTTTTATTATCCATATTTTCTTATTTTAAATGATTTTTTTTAATATTTTAAGCAATTTTTAGACAAACACATAAATATACTTAAAAAGTATAATAGTTGTGAAAAAAATCTTAAAAAATTTCACTAAATACTAAAAATACAATATATATATATATATATATATGAAAATTCAGTACATTTTTCATATTTTTGTGTATTTATTAATTTTTTAAATTATTTTTTCACAAATATCTTACTATTTAAATACATCAAAGTAAGGTGCATTTAAAAAAGTAAAAAAATTGTTTAAAATTTTAAAAATATGCACTAAAAACAAAAAAACACGAAAAACAAAAAACTGAATATTCAGAAAATTAAATTTAGAAAATTGAAACTAAGCACCCTGATTTGTTTTTAGCATAGTATTATTGAAGTAATGAGTCCCAACACTTGTTCATTTTTATCACTAACAATATAATGTTAACATTTGAGGTGATATATAATTTTTAGTAAATAAATGTAATCAACATTGTATTATGAATAATAACTTTCACAGGTCCTGACTCCAGAATAATCCGTTGGCAGTTAGATTTAACCTAACCTAAAGGAAGGGACCCCCACCGAGGTAAAAAGTGGGCTCTAGATCCAGTCCACAACAAGGTTCGTAGAATTTTGCGACAGGAGTATAGCGCATTGCCCAAAGACTTGTGCGCCCCAGAGTGTTAAGTTCAATTAATCCATTAAATTATAATGTGATACTTTCGTCTATCAATGGTTAATGAAACTTAGGAGTGTGTGTACATAATACGGTTCAGACGGTTCAAGACTAAAATTATAAATTAAATGAGGATTGGAGGATTTACAACTAACCAAATCGAGGTTCGGGACGGAACGACGGATTAAAGAATATTCTTAATCAATTATCAAGCATTTTCATAATATATAACACTAATTTATATAATATTTTTCATATATATAACATAAACTAATTTTACATTTATTTTATATTTATATATAACTACTAATTTGTAACAAATTTTATGTCTTAAATATCTGTCACACTCAATTTTACTTTAATGTTTTATTAGAAGTTAATATATATATATATATTAATTATAATGGAACGAAACGATTTTAAATATAAATTATAAAATTTAAAATTTAATCTGTGATTAGCAAATAAAATGATACAAATTGATACAAATCAATATAATTTTAATAAATTTGACGACATTTTACTCAAAATTAATGGAAATTAAACTTGTATATTTTACTCAAAATTAATGGAAATTAAACTTGTATAGGCCAAAACACTACCCTGCCAAAAACGACGTTGTGTCGTCGAGCAGTCAAAGGCGACCACACGGGAGGCCTGTTTCAACATCCACGTAACCACCGTTCATTCTTATGCAGAAGCAGCCCATGTTTTGTCAAAACATTAATGCCGTCTGATCTTTCACAATGGACATCTCAGATTTTACCTTGATCTCAGTAAACTTCATAGGCTAGTTTGGGGACTTACTTTTTTAGTTAATTAGTCAAAAAGTTACTAAATTAGTCAAAAAAACTAACAACTCATACCAAAAAGTCAAAGATTCTCTTTTCTCTCTACTTTTTGCATATCTTTTCGTAATTAGCCAAAAAGTCATCCCAAACATACAAATTTTTTTTACCTACCTTTTTAGCCAAATAGCCAAAAAATTACTAAATTAGTATGTTCCCAAACGAGGCCTAACTTTTTAAATTATTACGAAATATCATTTTGACTCTTAAATTATAAAAATATATAAATAAAAATTTAAAATTATTAATATATTTTACTTTAATCTCTTCTGTTACGGGACTATGAGTTAAACTAAAATTTTAATATTTTTTAGATGAAAATATCTTTCAACACTCCATATAACACCCAATAACACTTTTTTTTATTTTTTCTCATTTTCTCATTTTTTTTAGTATTATTATTATTTTTAAATATTCTTTCTATAAAAATATATTTACAAAGAATATTTAAAAATACAATAATAAAACAATAATAATGGATGAATGTTTATATTTAAACAAAAATAAATAAGAAACAATAACAATGAAATTGTAAAGAGTGCTAAAAGATATTTTTTTTCCAAAAAAGTTTAAAAGTTTGGTTTAACTTACCGTGCAGTAACGAAAGGAGTCAAAATGAAACACGCTACAGTTTAGGGGGTTCATTTGTATATTTTTGTAATTTAAATGATCAAAGTAATACTTCTTAATAATTTAGAAGATGTGTAACGTAAGTGGTTAAATTGAAATATGCTAAAGTTTTGGGTGTCCATTTGTACGCTTTTATGATTTAAACTATCAAAGTGATATTTCTCAATAGTTTAAAAGATTAGTTTAAAAGATCAATTTCTACACTTTTATAGTTTAGAGGATCAAAGATATTTCCCATTAATTTAGGAGGTTTCCGTGTAAATAATCTAACTTTTAAGTTGTAGGATAAATTATTTTTTGCTCCCGGAATAAATCCATATTGTACCACAACTAATATTCATTGGTTAAAATAGTGTCAGTCAATACTTTTTATTAGATTTTTGGGAAACAACTTTACAAGTGTCAAGTGATAGATGGTGTAGAGACCAACTATAAGATAAATTATAAATATATCTTGAAATTTGTTTAAAATACAAATTGTTCTATGTGACTTTGAAAATTATATTATGTTCCTTAAAATTTCAAATTGCATAACAAATAATCCCTTTCATTAATTCATCGTTAAGTTAATTAATAAAATTTAATGATTTTAGCAATATATTTCAATTAGCAATTCTGGTAATTCATTGTCGTAAAAGGATAGTTAAGAATTTTATTTTTCTATCAACTCTTTAAATGACAAATTTTGTTACAGGAGTCTTTATAATTTCCAAAATTATATGGGGACAATCTATATTTTAAAAAAATCTTAGGGGCAAGTTTTTAATTTATCCAAAATTATATTTTGAGTATTGTTTGTCTATGTAAGTTGAGTGATGTTTAAATTTTATTTTGATTCTCCTAATTTGAATTTTGTTAGTTTGAATTTTATTTTTATCCTGTCAGTATTTTGGGCAAAAAAGTCACATGTAACTCACATAAATTTTTTAATTATTTTTGCATAACCAAAAAAATGAATAAATTGCAATTATTGTTCATATAGTTTTTTTTTTCTTGAATTTCACGTTAGTCCTCTAATTTTGCTCATGTTGTTTTTTGTTCAAAATATTAATGACAATTAAAGGACAGACTACATTAAAACGAAATTAAAAGTGCAAAATTTAAATTAATAAAATTACTAAAAGGAGAAATTAGTACACTGGTATTTCTAAAAAATTATTACAATTTCATGGTAAAGATTATGATTTTAATAATTAATACTTATAAAATTTGTCACTTATTTGTAATTATTTTTTAAAATATCAATTGAATTGAAAATTTTCCAAATTAAAATAATGAAAAAGAAGGGGAATAAGAGGTGGTGCAGTGTCATGGAATGGTGGTGGTGGAAAAGAGTTAGGGTTAGGATTCCGGCGGTGGTTCTTCCACCCGGGGGCACTCCGACGATCAAGTCAGTATATCTCTCAAAGATAATCAAGTATTAAGTTGAATACTCAAAGTATAAGTTACATACCTTAGACCCACGGGGGTGCCTCTCTTTTCTAATATACTTAATCCAAGTCCTACTAGAAGTATGACTTCTATGAATTCCAATTTACTGTTTATTCTGGACTCTTCAAGAGATAAAGATAAACTCCCTAAGAGTTTTATCCTTATCTTGGTTAAGTCCCCTATTTCCCTTAGGACTCTTGCCCTTTATCTCGGATTCCGATATCTTCGGAGATGACCTCGGCTTCTCCGTGATTACCTCGGCATAAACTACCAAGGCACGTGGCACCTCGGCTGACACGTCGGCGTCACCATGCCACGTGTTGGTATTCAGAAAATATATCCCCATAGGTTAGGATTTGAAAATTGAATAAAATCAAGATATTTTGATATTATTTCAAAGTTAATAGTGTGAATTGATAAAAAAAAAATTAAAAAAATCAAATTAATGTGAACTAAAAGGGTGTAAGGTATGCAATAGAAACTTTTCCTCCCACTTAATTCTTATTTAAAACCTAGGATAAATTATACTTTGTCCCATTTTTATTTGGCTAATCTAGGATAAATTATACTTTGTTTGTCCCATTTTTATTTCTCTATTTTTCTATTTTGACCTTTAACATTTATTTGTTCTCACATTAATTCTTTATGTTTCAAGTTTTTCCTAATTTATTTTCAAAACTAACTTACGTATAAAATTAGATAAAAAAATGACACATTGATAGTCAAGTGATATAAAAATATTTTATTATGTAACTTACACATCTGACACAAACTCAAATTTTAATATAATAACATTTTTTTTATATTATGTGATATTTAATGTTGCATTTTCTGTGTAATTCTGAACATAAGTTAACTTTAGAAATAAAATAGAAAAAAACATGAAACATTAAGGGTCAAAATAGAAGGAAAAAAATTCAAGGGCCAAGGTAGAAAAATGACCAAATATAAAAGGAGCAAAGTGTAATTTACCCTAAAATCTAATAAAAAAATATTAATGTAATTTCATAAAAATATGGGGCTGTTTGGAATTTATTTCATTATAGGAGACATCAAATGTAATTATACTATTTTTTTACTTCTTAATTAAGGCAGTCTTGCTAAGTGGGACCAAATCAGACACTTATGTCACCATCCATTCTTGATCGTTTATTCTCCCCCTAAATCCCACTACTTCATCACAAAGCAAACCCTCTCTCTCTCTCGAATTCTTAGTAAGCAAGGTATGTGAATCTCCTCTTCAATTCTTTTGATATCACATTCATTCTCTGCATGTTCTTTTCTTTGTTTTCACATGTATGTATCTGAGATTCGTAGTCTTTTATGGTGCTACAGTTGTTTAGATTCATGTATGTGAAAACATTGCTGATTTTAATTGGTTTAAATCTTCTTTTTTTTCTAAATTCAAATCAAATTGGGTTTTGTTCCTTTTCTTTTTATCGAGTTCTTTGATTTGCAGGTTACGTTTATGTGTTTTAATTGGGTTTTGAGTAAAATTTCTGTGAAATTTTGAGATGGTGTTACCCTATCTCCTTGAATATAGATGATGTTTAGTTTGGTGGGGAGTGTGTAATAGATAGTTAGACAATTGTTATCTCTAGTTGAAGAGGCTGTCCTGATTGGTGAGTTTTACTTTCAATGGTTAATGTTAGTTTTTGATGTGCCCTTGATAAGGATAGCAGATATGGAGATCATTAAAATGCAGGGAAACAATATGGTGAGGGTGTGCACCTTATAACTAAAAGGAAAAATGATAAATTTCAATTTTTTGAGTCATAACTAAAAAAAAAAGGGTCATAACTAAACACAATATAAGGCATAACTATAGAACTCATGAGTCATAATTAAAATAATGTCATAACTAAAGAATAAATTTGATTATAACTAAAGAAGAAAATGACATAGTTAGGGGTGCATATGGTACACCCTTTTTACATAGGTGTATATTAGAATTTCCCTAAAATGCATTCAGAGTTGGGCTTTTAGGGTTTTAAATGAGTTAAAGGCATGCAAAGATTCTACAATTTGTTTTGTTTTGTTGCTGTTTAATCTAAGCATTTTGAATTCATTGCCAAAAAGAACCTTGAATTAGATGGGATACATAATGGAGGAGTGCATGTATGCCGCTCTTGGTTTTTATTCTGTGTTTGTCTGCTATGTTGATGAATGTATTAAGTAGACTGGTAGATAGGGCTAAAGGAGTTTTGAACAAGATTTTAATTTTCATGAATGGAGATTTATAAGAGTACATTGCTCAAATTTTGTGTGTGGAATCGAATTTGGTTTTCTTTTGGAACTTTGGATGGTGTTGACATTCCTTGAAGCTTTTGCTGTTTCATGAATTATTAATGGTGAATAAAGTGAGATAGCGCTAATGGTTTGCGGGTGGTGATGTGGGCTTCCAACAAATGTTTGGCATGCAGACTTGGGATTCTAGCTTTAATTGTAGCAGAATTCTTCATTGGGAGCAGAATGGTAGCTCTTGTTATATATCATTAGTAAATGGCTTTGAGTTAAAGTTGGAAAAAGGGAATGTATCTACTTTGGTGCGTTTATAAGATTAGTTTCATTAACTTTCTAATTCGAAGGTAAAAATTAGTTTTTGTGGAATTTTTTATTTATTATTATTATGCTCAACGTGATTTTAAAAATTAAGCTATGGTTTATAAATTATTTAATATAATGATATTTAATTTTGATTTATACCTTTAGTTTTGGCATCAAATTTGAATTGTAGGTTGGATCGTAACAACCTGAATCATTTAACTAATTTTTACATTACTTTAAATTTAAAATAAACATTTTTTACAAACGTACCTAACTGTACCCACACCCGTATCCTAACTTTTTTCGATTGTATTGCATCGACGTACCCATTGCATCCGTACCCATATAGTCTTATAAATGCACCAAAGGAGATACGTACCCAGCTCTTGCTGTATATATCATTAGTAAAGTGGCTTTGAGTTAAAGTTGGAAAAGGATAATGTTAGCTCTTGCTATTTTTTTAGTGTTTATACATATTAGCTAGTATTTGGGTTTTCCTTCTTGCTAAATCTAGTATGAATTATTTGACTTGCAGTTATTAAGATCACAGTATTAATTCTTCCTACTCTACCTTGGAGTGAAGCTAAATTTGGCAACTTGATTTGTAGTTCATCTGCAATTGCATTGACGGGCTTCCATAATGTTTAGGCGTGCTCCAAAGAGAAGTGATAACACCCAGTACTATGAGATTCTTGGTGTTTCAAAAAGTGCAAATCAAGATGAGCTCAAGAAGGCATATAGAAAAGCTGCTATAAAGAACCATCCTGACAAAGGTGGAGATCCCGAGAAGGTGAATTTATGTACTATTACCATAGATCGTGCGATGCTTCATTGACATGTTGGAAATTTTTTATCCCATGGCCACATTGCTCTTGATATCAAAATCAAATATATTTTTGTTTTAAAAACAAAAGCCTAGAATTAAGATGGATTATAACAATGTACAAAGTTATATCTTGATTAGTACCTCAATTACGTTTCTGTAAACATCTAGTATTTATTACCACTTTGTTTTTATTCTAAATCAGTTCAAAGAGCTGGCTCAAGCTTTTGAAGTTCTTAATGATCCAGAGAAAAGAGAAATTTATGATCAATATGGTGAAGATGCCCTTAAAGAGGGAATGGGAGCAGCTGGTGCTTCTGATAATCCATTCGATATACTCGAACAACTTTTTGGTGGTGGAGCTTTTGGTGGTGCGAGGCTACTAATTATTTAGTTTTTTCTTCAATTTTAGCTTGGTTGTTGGTATTCTTATATTGACTTGTTACTATTTTACAATGATCCCAAATTTTGTAGGAGGCAGTAGTTCAAGAGGTAGAAAGAAACAGGGTGAAGATGTAATGCATAGTCTAAAGGTTTCTTTAGAGGACTTGTATAATGGAACAAGTAAGAAGCTCTCTCTTTCGAGAAATAGACTC
Organism: Camellia sinensis; assembly: GCF_004153795.1. Taxonomy (NCBI): domain Eukaryota; kingdom Viridiplantae; phylum Streptophyta; class Magnoliopsida; order Ericales; family Theaceae; genus Camellia; species Camellia sinensis. The sequence goes on along the minus strand of NW_021025370.1, from coordinate 144,860 downwards.
TGCCTGAAATGTAAAGGGTATGATCTCTGTCTCAGCTGATTATTCTATTTTTATACTATTATTGGTCATGTTTGTTTGGTCCATTTTGATTTATTTAATTATTGTAAGGTAATCTTAATGTGGATTAATCTGTGGGTGCATGTATGAAGTTGGCTGCTTGGATGGCACATATTTTTACCTTTCTTTCCAGTCTGGTTTAATCAACATGTGGTCCTTGTTTTAAAATAGTTGTGGTGATTTGTGGACATTGATGGTTATATAGAAGAAAAAATTGTTTTTGTTTTTTGTAAAAGCATTGAGAACACTTGCATGATGCATGTATAGCAAATCCTGATACTAATGATATTTCCTAATATATTTATTTTTCCCTTTTTTTTTTTTTAAATTTTATAATTAGGGTCAGGATCTGATGAAAAATAAAAAATATACTGTCATGTTTAAAGATATGGTGTGATTGTCTGTGGCTTAATTCATATTTGAATAGCATCTTAAAGTAAGTGACCTTAGCTTCAAAGGCTAGGAGTACAAGGAAGAGTAGTTTTTTTTTTTTTTTTTTCAAACACGAAATGTTTTTGTTTGATCTTTTTAACCGCCTTCGAAAGAAGTGGAAAGGCTGATGTTGGTCATCCCACAAATCCCGTCAGCCTCCCCAAAAATCATATAAATGAATAAGAATAAATAAATAGAAGAGGGAAAAAATAAGAGCAAAAACAAAAATGGAGGAAAAATGACATCAACATTACATGGGTACCTGAAACAGTTATTAACACTAATTATATAACAATAAACAATTTTCATCAGTCGTAAAAAATTAAAAAAAAAATTCAGCACGATGTTAGGCGGGCTGCTGAATTATTTATGATATTTAACTTCATTGCTAATAATTTAGTAAATATTCAGGACTTACTTTTACTTTGTAAAAAACTGTTATTTTAGTGAAGAACTTTTACCTATATTTATATCACAACTTTGAACAAGTTTGTTCTTCAGTGGTCATAAAGTGAGATACAAGGCCTATTTAACTGCGTAATCTGTTTTTGTCGCTTTTTTTTTTGGTCATTGGCTGGGGCTCAACTTTGTGATAAGTTTTTGTGACTGAATTTTGATTTGTATTTATAATTTATCAGGAAAGGATCTAAGAGTGATACATCTGGAAGATGTTATGGCTGCCATGGTACTGGCATGAAGGTTTCAAAACGACAGATAGCACCAGGCATGATCCAACAGATGCAGCATGTCTGCCCTGAATGTAGAGGCTCAGGTGCTAAACAAACACATACTTCTTTCGCAATTTCTGTTCTGTCTCCTTTCATTTCTGTTTTTTCAAGTTCTTGGCTGCATCTCTCAACTGTGCAGGAGAGGTCATCAGTGAGAGAGATAGATGCCCACAATGCAAAGGTAACAAGGTCACCCAGGAAAAGAAAGTGCTAGAGGTGCATGTTGAGAAAGGGATGCAGAATAGTCAGAAGATTGTGTTCAAGGGAGAAGCTGACGAGGCTGTAAGAAAATTTAGATTTTCACAATCTTTATTGAATTACTTTTTTTCTTCTCTTTTTTTAATCAAGCTTTTTATTGCCAAAAATAAGAAATATACAATGAGACTCGAGATGCACCAAGTGGCAACTTTCTCTCAGAGAGAGACACATAAAACCAACCTAGACTAAGGTGGGCTTGGAAAGAAAATATCAAACAAGGAAATCACCAAAACCTAGCCTACAAAAGAAAATTTCTCACAACCCGAGAGGCTAGGCAATGAAAGAAAGTAAGTATTCTCTCGTAACCCAAGAGTTTAGGTAACCAAAGAAACTAAAGGGAGTTATATAGTCTTCCATTATTTCCGTCTCTCCAGAGCCGACTTCTTTTATTGTGTTGTGCTGTACAAACTGGCCTTGACTGGTTTGCTCAGGGTTTCAATAGTGATACTCATCCTTCTATCTTATCCAACACAGAAATTTCATGAAATCATGTCCAACTCCCAAAAACCTGGTAACCAAATTTTGCACTGGACTGGAGAATGGTTTTAAGTTCTATCTGGTGTTGAAAATCGTAGTTTGGTTTGAATGTTGCGCGAGTGTCTTTCAACCACATCTTAATAAAAGAATGCCAAAACATGCAGCTTTCAATTTCTTACCGATGACTGATGAAAGTTCAATTATTTTGACATTTGTTTTGTTCTTGTGATTGTTGATTCATTTGCAGCAGCAACATTTGTTAACCTTTTCTGTTATCTTTGGTGGTCCACAGCCTGATACAGTTACGGGAGATATTGTTTTTGTATTGCATCAAAAGGAGCACCCCAAGTTCAAGCGGAAGTTTGATGATCTCTATGTAGAACACTCACTCAGCTTAACGGAAGCTCTTTGTGGGTTTCAGTTTGCCCTAACTCATCTTGATGGCAGACAGCTCCTAATCAAATCAAATCCTGGCGAGATCATCAAGCCTGGTACAAGACTGAAGAGCATCGTGATTTTTTTTTTTTTCTTTCGGGTAAATTACATAAACGGTCCATAAAGTAAACTACTTATTTCATTTTGGTCTCTAATTTTTAATTTGTTTCAATTACGTCCTTAAACTTCATGCGTGAATTCGATTTGGTCCCCTCCTATAGCTGTCATGAACTGTAGACTGAAATGCTGATTAGATAATATACTATATTTTGGATTTAAAAGAAGAAAAGAAAAAAAAAAAAAAAAAACACTAAACTATACGGCAAACACAAGAATTCAACATCTGCAAGCACATTAATTTTTAAAAACTGATGTACATACTGTAATGACGAGGATTAGTTTTCTGATTCTCCCTTATCACAACAAGAAGTTAATTTGTATCCGTTGTTCGTCTAATATGCTGAGATAATCCTTAAAATCCACCCCAAAACACCAATTTTTGTGTGCTGCGTCAAACCCTAATATTTTGTCAATTGTTCGATCAAATATTATTTGGCTTAGATATACGTATACCCTTCAAAGCTTGATATAAGCATGATATCAGCATTTTCTGTCTAAAGTTGACAGTAGTTATTGGAAGGGATCACACTGAATTAATGTGTAAAGTTTAGAGATGAATTTGATACAAATTAAAGGTTAGGGACCAAACTGAAATAGATAGTGTACTTTGTGGACTATTTGTGTTATTTACCGATTTTCTGTTGGATTGATCTTTCCATGAAACCCGTAATCTATATTTGTTCATCATATCTTTCACAATATAGGTCAGTCCAAGGCGATCAATAATGAGGGAATGCCACACCACCAGAGGCCATTCATGAAGGGCCAGCTTTTCATCCACTTCAATGTGGATTTCCCACAATCCGGATTTCTTTCCCCCGACAAGTTCCAGGCTTTAGAGGCAATTCTACCACCGAGTCCAAACAAGCAGTTATCGGATATGATGTTGGATGAGTGTGAGGCAACCACTTTGCATGATGTCAACATTGAGGAAGAGATGAGGTGGAAGGAACGGCACCAACAGCGTGAGGCTTATGATGATGACGATGAGCCAGCTATGCACCGTATGGCTTGTAACCAGCAATAAGGCTGATGACCTGTCTGCGTTAGGAGGTAGGTGGTGTTTATGCTTTGTTGTGAAATTGGATTTTAGAGTTCTAGCTACATATTTATCTGTTGCAATTGTCTTCATTTATATTTCTTACTACATTTAAACAGTTGATTCAAGATTTATATTGTTCTATTTATATAGAATGAATGGGAGTGCAGGGTTGTTGGATTTTATTCTTCCATGATTCAGCCTTTTTACTTTAAAACTTTGTTTTTAGGTTAAGCTTGCTGTTGAATATCCTTTTTGTTAAGATTCTTTAGAGTTGTATGAGGTCCATGCTTTCAGTTAAATTTTTGGATTTAACTACCTGTCTTACCCACCACCACCACCTCACACTATGACTGCAACCAACACCATAATTTTCAGGATTGCAACAAAACATGAAATATATTGATCTTATCTATTTATTTATTTATTTACAAAATTTTTTTTTTTTCATGAAAATGTCTTTTGTCGAAACATAGGAGCGAAATGGGATTTTATTTTAAGGGATTATATTCTAAGGGGGCTAATAATTCAATAAAGAAGTTTCATTCAAGAGTAATAATGAGTAAATAAAAATAAAAGTTTTTTATTGATAAATCTCGTTTAGAAGTATTCTAACCCAAGAAGTCCATGAAGGAATTTGTTAATCCACTTAGTCTCATGCATTTATACTTTTATTTCATAAAGTCTTTTTTCTTGATTTACACTATTTTCTTAGACTTTTATACCCTTATATTTAATGTTGAGGGGAGGAGAGAGAAGGAAAAAGACCAAGGCATAGGAAATTTTATACACAAATTAAATAACATTGATATTATTATTTTATATTATTATATAATGTGAACATATTTTTAATTGACAACACATTAAAAATAACGTAAACATTCTCTCATCTGATGTGAATATATTTTTAATTGACAACACATTAAAAATAATATGAATATTCTCTCTCATCTGATGTGAATGTTCACAACATCTTTCAGAAAAATTTTCTCCCATCTAATGTAGTGATGTGAATGTTCATAACATATGGACCTTTTTATTTTTAATTGACAATGCATTAAAAATAACGTTCATTATATTTTTAATTGACAACACGTTCTTATTCACAATATATGAACATTCTCTCTCATCTAATATATTGATGGGAACATTCACATTCGTACGTTTTAGTATGAATATTTACATCATGTACATAATGTGAATATTCACATCATATAATTGACAACACAATGACAAAAATTAATTTTAAATTAATATGAATATAATGATAGTCAACATCCTGATGTATGGAAACTACCAAAGCATAATAACAATCAACATTAAATATCAACATTAATAGGGAGAATGAGAGATTGAATGTGTTTTAGTTTTTTTATCTCAAATAGAATCTAATGAAATAGTCAAAAAGAATATGAGTTTGACAGAATAAAACTCTTAAAAATAGGATTTATAAAAAAAAAAACTCCCTAAAAATAACTTTAGTTGGTCTTTTCTCTTGATTAAAACTTTTATGAATTCATATCAAGTGCACCTTTATGATAATGTCTCTACGTTATACATTTTCTTAAATTATTGTGTAAAAATTAGTTTGAACTTCTACATTTTATATTTAATCTCACTTTGACCACTAATATTTTAATTATCTCAGTCAACTCTCTAATTTTTTAGTCAAATTGCAATTTGATCCAAATGGGGTTGCGAAAACTAGTGAAGGACAGCCACGTGATAGTATCAATCACATATGACACCCTTGCACTTTTATTGAAATTTTACTTTAGCCCCTCAACTTTAGTTCTTAGAACCCTTCTATTTTTATTAAAATCTCACTTTAGTGCCTCCATTTACTTTTTTTCATCCATTTTTTAACTGGCCTTATTTGATTGGGCTCAATTCTAATTGATTGAAAATGTAAGGAATTGACTGAAACAATTAAAAAGATCAGGAAATTAAGTGAGGTTGTGTAAAGTACAAGATGTAAAGTGTAATTTGTCCAAAGCTATAAATATCAAAGCATGAATATAGAAATATCATTAGTTATATAATGTAGGAGAGTTATTATATTAAGTTAATTGTCTAGGCAGTCCAATACCATAAAAATTTTCCCAAAATAATATAAACAAAAGAGTAAGACGCACATCGAAATCTCAAAGATAAAAAGGTTTATCTAAATAAATAATAGAAAAAATATAGTAATAAGAGTAAGATACACCTATAAACTAGTGGACTAACTAAAATTACCAAGAAAATGCACCAACACATCTATGGGAATGCAATCTCAGAAGGCAGAGTATTCCAAAAAAAAAAAAAAAAAAAAAAAACCCTAAAATATATCTATTAAAATTATATTAAAAATAAAAAATAAAAAAATTAAATTAAAGCCTCGTTTGGGAACCTTCTCTTTTAGCTAAAAAGTCAAAAAGTTACTAAATTAGCCAAAAAGCCAATAACCCATACTAAAAAGTCAAAGATTCTCTCTTCTCTCTACTTTTTGCACATCTTTTCGTAAAAAATCAAAAAGTCATCCCAAACATACTAGTTTTTTTTAATTCATATTTTAGTCAAATAGCTAAAAAGTTACTAAATTAGCCTGTTCCCAAATGAGACCTAAGTCTAATTGGATACCCTTTTCTCAAATGTATAATTATTTTGTAGTTTTCTATTTGCTCTTTCACCTTCCTCTCTAAATTTCCTTTATTTTTCCATGTTTACTACAAACGAGAAGTAACATGTTAATGTCCATATGAGTTGTATTGTATGAAGTTAATTGGAAGTTTGTGTGTGGTGAGTAAACAATTATGAGTGAGTGAGGTGAGACATCAATGACACCTTGTAACACTTGGTAACCATTGTTTATTATGCACTCTCCAATCTATAGTGCTTGCAATGACAAATGTCTAACAAAACTATTTGTTAAGTTTGTCACAAGTTTTGGACTATCTATCTTTATTTATTTATTTGCGATTTATTTTCTCACAGCCTGTCATCGTTTCATTTTTTTATTTTTAATTTTTTATATGTAAAAGGTTCTAATGTTGTCTAGAAGTGCAAATTTTGCCCATATTTTTTGAAATCTCCTTCTCTTGGCACCAATTAATTGCATAGAAGTTTATTTCTAGAATTTTTTTTTTAATTTTTTTATGGGATTGTAGTAAAAAAAAAAAAAATAGAAATGTAATTTTCATATATGTTAAACACCTTACATACTAATGTATACACGCACCGGTTTACTTGAAAGTATTTTTCCAAGTATCAAATATTTTAAGTGGACACATATGGTGTTCTTTTTCTCCTTCTCTTCTTGCCTTTTAGTACTTCTCTATTGTTTAAAAATTTAATGTTTGGGCAAGGGAAAGAATAAGGAGCAATGGTAGAGGGCCACAAAAAGTGTGGCTCAAATGGCTCAAAACTGTTAAAACGACGCCGTTTTTCAAGAATAAGTTACAAAATCTTGCAAAAGCAATTCTTTTCACCACCAATGTTTGGCCTAATCTTTTTCCATTTTTTGTTGGCATGATTTATTTTCACTTTGGTTTTTGAAATTTTTAACAACTTTCACACTTCATGTGGAATGTCGGATCAAACTCCAACAATTATTTGCATATGAAAATGATATTATACCACCAAACTAAGCCTTAAATCCCATTAAATATGATCGGTTACATGAATCCTTCTTTAGGAAAAATTATTGGAACCAATGGAATCTTTATTTTGTTAGTAGGTTTTCACTACATTAATGATTACTTTAGATCTTTGCAAAAGTGACTTTTGAATCCATTAATTTTTTGATATAACACATTCTATATGTACACATAGCATTTGCTATCTGACTCCATTTGTTCAGGAGGTGTGAAATTTATCCAGTGCTATATAGTTACCCTCTTTAATAATTCACACCGACTCATTTAAAACTTATTAAATATTTTTTTTATTCTTAAATTTCTGTAATTTTGACTGATGTATGAGCTTTTTCGCTTTTCTCTCTTTCTTTCTTTCTTTCTTCTTTGCATCTTGGACAAAAAAAAATCTTAAAGAAGATGGCAACACGACCTAATGTATGGTTCAAAATATGTGATAGATCTCCTGTTTTAGAAACAGCTAGTTGCTTTCTTGCTTTCAATAGCTTTCTTAGTTTTAAGCATTGCAAATAGCTCCAAAACACACAATACATGTAAAGAGATTGCACAGTTAAATTGTAGCATTTAATGGGAGACATACTAGGAGCAAAAACAAGGACAAAAACAAAAAACAAAAAACAAAAAACAAAAAACAAAAAACAAAAAACAAAAACCAAAAACCATACTAAACGATTTATCATAATCAAGTGGACTCATCCTTGTTCATTTCACATGCCTTATACCTGACTAGTCAATTTATATTCTCGTACAAAAAAATTTAAAAAGAAAAAATAAATGTAGATTTGAGTGAGCTAGAAATAATCTTTGGTTTCAAATTCTTGAGCAACAAATCATGTTCACTTCCCAATTTGGCACAGATAGAATTTACTCTAGAAAATCAGATCATCGTTAATCAATAGAACTTTGAATCATAGGGCATTGCTTCCGACCCCCAGTGGCACCCTCAGTGACGTGGCAGCGTGTGGTTGGCTGAAATCTAAAAAAAAAACTGTTTTTGCACCAATCAGGGACAACCCTAGCACCCCGAGGGTCTAAGTCATTTTCCTGAATCATAACATATCACTACTATCAACATTGATATGATGGTAGTCATTTTCTTTTTACAGCTCTACTCATTTATTAATATTCAACATGATAATACTATGTCAACACACAATACTACTGTTCTGATACTCTTACGAACTCTTATATCATATGATACAACCATTGAGTGATGGTACCAAAAAATTATATTCACACAATCAAACTCATTGTTATTAGTGACCGATCGAGTGTGTACTCTCAATTTCTCAAAACTTACCGTTTGTCCTATAATTTTGAAAATATTTTTCAATTGGCCCCCTCTAAAAAACATATATGCCTCCATTTTTTTCTTTTTTTCTTTCTTTTTTTGTAGCCCATCTCTTTATTTATTTATTTATTTTCAAAAGAAACCCCATAAGTTACCCCTTCAATATATATTTTGCTATAAAATCTCTTCAATATATATTTGATTGGATTGTTGGGTTTTTATTTTATTTTTGAATCTATGTATAAAAAGTAAATTGTACCTTTTTTTTCTGCTTAAAGATATCTTGAATAAATAATATTAAATATATCGACTAAATTAAATCGAATCAAACTGACTTGACATTTTGCTTTAATTTTGTCCTCCCTCGATAAAAATGTTGGCTTTACCATTGCTTGAAACAACTTTTAAATTGTAATTAACGTGTTCATTGTTGAGAGCAAATTTCTATTCGAGTACATGATATAGAGAAAAAACAAAAACAAAAACAAAAAATCATATTTGAGTGCACTTCAAGACCACATTTTAGGATTATTAAAAGTGCATGAAATTTTCAATTTTGTTGAAGAGTCCATAGTTTCATCATCACTAACTAGAAAGAATGCTAAGTAAAGGCACTTTTTATGTCTGCAAAGTGAAAAGCTTTGGTCTAATGGGCACTGTTTAAGTACTATTTTGTATAAAGCATGAGGTAGAGAGAGTGAAATGTGCAACACCATTGTGTGCTCATTATAATTCAAAAACAATTGGATTAAATTCTTGGCTAATTTTCATTGTGGCTCTTCTCAGGAGCTTTATTAGAATCTTTGTTACTTACTAGTTTTTGTCGTCTTTTCTTCTTGTCAACTCATGCACCCCATCATCATAAAAAATAGGACAATTTTAATGCACAAAATTTCTGCCACTACACGAAATTTTAAAACTATTACATATACATCAGCTCTATGAAGCACATGTACGGATATGAGTACTGATATTAGTACGATATGAATACGTCGATATGGTAAAATTTTAAAAAAAATAAGATACGGGTACGGCTTAGTACGCTTGTAAAAAAATATTTATTTTTAATTTAGAATAATGCAAAAATTAATTAAATGCTTTAATTTGTTAAGGTCTAACTTATAATTAACATTTAATGTCAAAAGTAAAAGTATAAATCAAAATTAAATGTCAATTTATTAAATAACTTGCAAACCATAGTTTAATTTTAAAATCATGCTTAGCATAAAACAAAAAATCAAAAATTAAAAAAAAAAGTCTGGTGAAATGAGTTTTATCTCTGTAATAGAAGGAAAATATTATTTCAAGTGAGGTACGATACGGCTTGGATATATACCAGGTAGGTCTGGGTACGCTAAAAATTGAGAAGAAAAAACTTAGATACGTGTTTCGTGTACCCGGTACGTATGCAAAAAATACCATATGAGATACGATACGCCGGTAAATATCCGGTACGAGTACGACATATTTTTCGAAATACTCATACTTCATAGCATAAGCTTAACTTTTCTTATTATGTCCTTAGAAATGCGATATCCAGCTCTGTTGAAAAAGTGAATCATCTCAATTGGCAAACAATGGAAATTTTGGGTCCTTGGTTGGTACACTCTCTTTATGTAATTTCATGTCCCCTTTGAATGATCTTTTAAATCATCTTTGAGTGCACACTACCATATCAAATAGTCCTCATCCAAACAGGAAATTCATCTCTTTTAGATTTTTTTCGACTAAGTTTTGACCATCCGTTGCTTGAGTAGTGCGCTACGTGTCCTACTTGGACACCGTTGATCGAATTGGGTGACAGAACTGAATTTGCTTCTTACAATAAATCTCAATAATTGCAGTCGTAGAAAAAAAATATGCTTGTTGTTAGGTAAGAGTTTGGATGTGTAAACTACATTTATCTACACTAGTTATTATAATATAAAAATAATAGTAATCTACAACATTCTGTTAAGGTTTCTTGCTTGGATGTTAGAATGATTTTTAATCATTGATTTTTTTTTATTTTTTAGGGAAAAACTTGTGTGTTTAATTATGCAAGCTTGTCAAACAAAACAAGATAAAAGAAGTGGGGTTTTCAATGCATTCCTATGATGAATTTGAGAGAACACAAACAAGAAGTTCCAAAACACTATGACATGAGTTATACTCTTAACTAATTATATGTTTAATGCGAATTATGCCTAATGACATATTGAATTTGATTTAGCATCCAAGTATATAAATGCACCCACCTAATTAGTACTCCCAACAACTCCACATTCTTAATTAACTCCCTTTTTTTTTCTTTTTTTTTTTAAGCAAATATTAATTTGCTAGATGATGCATGAGCCACATAATTCTTACTTTAGACCTGTCTTTGTGCATTACATGCTTCTTCTTCATTTTTTTTTTTTTTTTTTGGATAAGAAATTAATTAGGTCTATTCATGATTTGGATCTTATAGAAGGCTTCTATGATATATTATGTGAAATATATAAAATAATAATAATTAAAAATGAAGGAAAATGTGATTCCTTTCTCTCATTACTCAGGCCTGTTTGTTTTCAAAGATAAAATGGAGGGGATTGATAGTGAGGAGATTAGTAAAATTGTATTTGTTTTGATGATAGTTGTTAGTGTGGAGATTGTTAAATTATTTTTATATAAAATAAATATAAAATAATAAAACAAATAAAATTATGATTTTTACTTAACAAAAACATTAAACATTAATGTTTAAAAAAAATGGCCAACAAGCTAAAATAAATAAATAAATAAAATTTCAATTGACCGGTTGACCAGCCAGACGTTCGGTCGGACCTTCGGGCGAACGTCCGGTAACACCCAATCCGACAATTTTGCAAATATCATCTCCTAATCCGGACTGCTAATACCTCTCACAAAGGCCTATCATATAATCCCTTCATATTACGAATCCGAACCTCCAAAACTAAAACAAACAAGAGTCATCTTTACTGTTCATCTATCACAGTTCGGAGTGGAATGTGATAGCGGAAAACAAACGGGGCGTCATGGTACATTACAAGTAAAGCTTTGGTTTACTTAAAAAATTCTTATGACAATTCATATTTGTGGCATAAAATAAAAATAAAAATAAAATCACATTAATTCATATTAGCTTCATTTACAAATTTGATAACTTTGCACCTGAGTAGTAAACCATTGTTTTGCTCACTTTATATTAAATTATTATAAAAAATAGTGAGCTTATCAACAATGACGAAACTAAAAAACTAAATCAGAGAGAACACTTATCAATAATAACATTAAAAAATTTTATAAAAATATTTCACTTAAATTTTTACGATTGATTTTAACAAAGATATTAAAAAAAAATGTTATTTATAACTAGTGTATCATGAACAATATAAAAAAAATTATGGACATAAATTTTAAAATAAATTATATAATCATAAAGTAGTTTTTATACAAAATTTGAGTAAAAAATTCAATATAATTGTAATACCACGTCATCATTGATATGTGATATCACTAAATAGTAAAAAAAACATATAGAGGATGAACCCCACATATCAAATGTAACTAACAATCCAATAAATTTCATATCTTCATTGAGATTAATTATATTTATATGTCAATAATGATAAATATCACTATTATATTAAAATTTTTATAGATAATAATATAACTTATCGTAATCTTTTTATTTTCAATCAAAACAATCATTATTATTCTCATAATTTTAAAAATGTGATTGACATTTCACTGTAAATAATATTTTTATAAATTTTTTATTAAAAATATTTTCTTATGTTTGTAAAAAAATAAAAATAAAAAATAAAAATCGAAAACCCAAAAGTGACACGAGACCCCTTCGACCCTCTATAGCTCCGTCATTGCTAATCAGAACTTTGATCCAAAATAATGAAATGCATCAATAATTTGCCATGGAAATAGTATAACTTATCTAATAATTCACGATCATTATTACCTCGTTTAGAGCTATTAAAGAAATTTAATTATTTGAGCTTGACTGCACGATCATTATTACCTCGTTTAGAGCTATTAAAGAAATTTAATTATTTGAGCTTGACTGTTGTTTGGATGGTTAAGTAAATAAGTGAAGTGTTAAGTTAAATTTGAATAACTTATTATTTTACTCGATAAATTTATATATATTATAAAAAAATTAAATTATTTGAGTTTGATTCGGTAAAAATTTATTTGAAATCGGCTCATTGTGAAACAAATCAAATTTAAATATATTTTAAAACTCATTAAATTTTTAAATTAAATTTAAACAATCTAATACTTATAGATCGACTATCATCTTTTGTTGGAGTATGCATGGGATCATTATATATAATAATACACATTTATATTTAGGGAAACAGAGAGGATGATGGGTTGTGGCAAAGTGCTCACATCACATGTGTGATTCATAATTTCATCTCAACCTTCCTCAAGGTGAGAGTGAGAGTGAAAGTGACTCTTAGGCTTGGCTTGGTGCTCAATTATCCTTGAATGAACTATTATGATATAGAAAAATGTTTGAGAGTTTTAAATTATGAGCTATAAAGGAATTTTAGGATGTTTTGGCCTTAAGTTTTTTTTTTTTTTTTTTAATTTTGGCCTTAAGTTTTTTTTTTTTTTTAATTTTCACCTTATTAGTGCTCAATTAGAGCTCTAAAATTAGAAGAATGAATCATTATTGTATAATATATAACATTTTTCATGCATGCACACACCCATGAAAATTCTCAAAGTCTATTACGATATTGACCCGTACACCACTTTTATTTACGATGATCGATGTAGACATAAAAGGTGTGTTTGGTTTGATTTTGGAAGATAAATTTTCAAAAAAAAAATTAGAAAGAGAGTTTAGAACCATTTTGCCTTCTTCTTCACCCAATCTCTTATCTCCATCATCTCCTTTGTTGTTGTGTTCCTAAGTTGAGATTATTGAAGAATCCAAGCCTCTCATCATATTCTAGAGAATTTGAAGTTGTTCTTCAAGGATCTTTGAAGATCTTCGAATTTTCCAACCCTTTTCTTGAACCCTCTCCTACAACATAAAAGGTGTGTTTGGTTTGATTTTGGAAGATAAATTTTCAAAAAAAAAATTAGAAAGAGAGTTTAGAATTTTTTTTGATTTATTTGGTTGTATATTTTGGAAATAGTTTTGGAATATGGGAGTTTAGAATAATTTGATATTTTGTTATAGCTGAGTAGATATATCTGAGAGAAAAAGTAATTGAGAAGGAGCGAGAAGAGAGAAAAAGTGATTGATTGATGTATAGGAGAAAGAAAGTGATTTTGAATTTTTTTTTCTAAAATCACTAGACCAAACAAAATTTTGAAAAGTTTTTTCCAAAATTACTTTCTCAAAAGCAAACTAAACCAGGCCAAAATCACCTAAATCAATCTCTCTCTCTCTCTCTCATTCACTTTTATTTATTTTTTTAAAAAATTATATTAAAATAAAAATAAATAAGATACAAATAAAAAAATAAAAGTAACAAGACCTTAAAGGGCCAAATAAAAAACTTAACAAAAATCACAAACAACAAAAAATAAAAGCATCAGAAAAAAAGTTATGGTTCCAAAACAATTATCAATCTTCTCATATTCACAGTAAAGTTACCCACTCTGCATGCTTGCCATACTCTCTTTCATACTCTTTTTATTCAAATTATTTGTCAATTTTTGACCTTAGTGTCTTTTAATTAGTTCAATAAATAATATATTTCGTTACAAATTAAAAGAAATTGATTAGTTCTTATAGATAAAAGTCTTCAAAGTTGTTGAAAAATGAATAAATTAGAAAGTATAGATGATTTTTTAAGATGTCTAGAATAATAAAAATAGACAAACAATTTAAAACAGAGAGAGAAACATTCAACAAGTTTCATTGTTTGGCAAATACTAAAAAATATTTTTTTTTTATAACTATTTTGTCTTTATTTTATTATTATTTTTTTTTAATATGCATCTACATTTTTTTACTTTTTAGGTTTAGAGGAGGAGCTTAAAAAGTAAGAATTTTTTTTAAAAAATCTAAAAAAATGTTCACTAAAGACAAAATAAAAAAAGAACATTTTTTTTCTTGTTTTTCTTTTATTTTAGTGAATTTTTTTAAAAAATCTTCTATTAAAAAAAAAGATTATTCTAATCTAGTAGAAAATAGAAGTAATAAAAAAAAAAATTTATTTTTTTCCTAAAAACGAGAAAGGTCACAAAGTATAGTTACTACAAAAGTAATTTTCAAACTAGCCCTTTAAGATCAAAAGAAGCCAAGTTGTTTGTTTTGTCATTTTGTTTATTTTTTCTTTTTGTTTTACTTTTTCATATTTTTAGGGGAAAAAAATTCTGAAAATTTCCCGTCGTTTTGTGCAAAAAAAATAATTTAAAATCTAAAATATGGATTGTTTTCACAAAAAATTTAACAAACTGTTTGTCAAATATTTTTATTTTTTATTTTTTGTGTGTGTGGGGTACTTATCGGAAAAAAAAAATCAAAAAACAAAAACAAAAAATAAGAAAACAATAGAAAACACAAGAAAACTGGTGAACATACCATTTTTTCAGTGAAATCTCATTTGCAATGGCCACCAAATCTGAATTGTTTGAGCTTTTTGCAAGAAAGTCAGTGCAAAAGTAAAATTATGCATTATTATTAAATTAATATATCTATCTATATAAGAATAGCTTTGGTGTTGGAAGCTTGTATTTTATTTTCGATTTTGCCCTTAAACTTGTTCTTTTAAATTTTTTTTATTTTGCCTTTTAATTTGGTTGGTGAATTAATTTAGGTGGAGAGTTTTTGAAAGTTATGTAAGAAATTTGGGTTAATTATAATTAGCCTAATAGTCCGAAAGTTAGATTTTTTTGAGTGTTTTTTAGGCACATTACAAAAACAACTCCTAAAGTTTGTTTCAAATACAATATATCTCTTGTAATTCTGAAAATTATATCACGCCCCTTAAAAATTAAAATTTCATAATAAATAACTTATTTTGTTAATAAATTATTAAGTCAATTAACAGCTTTTAGTATTGACAGATATTTATTTCGATTAATAATTTAGATAATTTTATTATTGTATAGGATAATAAAAAAAAAAATTTATTTTTTTCCTAAAAACGAGAAAGGTCACAAAGTATAGTTACTACAAAAGTAATTTTCAAACTAGCCCTTTAAGATCAAAAGAAGCCAAGTTGTTTGTTTTGTCATTTTGTTTATTTTTTCTTTTTGTTTTACTTTTTCATATTTTTAGGGGAAAAAAATTCTGAAAATTTCCCGTCGTTTTGTGCAAAAAAAATAATTTAAAATCTAAAATATGGATTGTTTTCACAAAAAATTTAACAAACTGTTTGTCAAATATTTTTATTTTTTATTTTTTGTGTGTGTGGGGTACTTATCGGAAAAAAAAAATCAAAAAACAAAAACAAAAAATAAGAAAACAATAGAAAACACAAGAAAACTGGTGAACATACCATTTTTTCAGTGAAATCTCATTTGCAATGGCCACCAAATCTGAATTGTTTGAGCTTTTTGCAAGAAAGTCAGTGCAAAAGTAAAATTATGCATTATTATTAAATTAATATATCTATCTATATAAGAATAGCTTTGGTGTTGGAAGCTTGTATTTTATTTTCGATTTTGCCCTTAAACTTGTTCTTTTAAATTTTTTTTATTTTGCCTTTTAATTTGGTTGGTGAATTAATTTAGGTGGAGAGTTTTTGAAAGTTATGTAAGAAATTTGGGTTAATTATAATTAGCCTAATAGTCCAAAAGTTGAGATTTTTTTGAGTGTTTTTTAGGCACATTACAAAAACAACTCCTAAAGTTTGTTTCAAATGCAAATTGTCTCTTGTAATTCTGAAAATTATATCACACCCCTTAAAAATTAAATTTCATAATAAATAACTTATTTTATTAATAAATTATTAAGTCAATTAACAGTTTTAGTATTGACAGATATTTATTTCGATTAATAATTCAGATAATTTTATTATTGTATAGGAGAATAGTTAGAAAATTTATTTTTTTCAATTAATTCTGTTAAATAAAAAATTCTACCAATGGATATTTGTAATTTTTCAAACTACAAGGGGCAATCTCTATTTTTTTTTAAAAAAAAATAATAATTGATAGAGTGATTATTTATATGGTTGTTATATTCTTAACTTTTTGATTATTGTATCTTTAATTTTTGTAGAATTAAATATTAGTCAACTACAAAAAATTTCAAAATTATTTTAGGGAATCTGGACTCATAACTAAAGTAGGCACACCATTTATTCTATTTCATCTCATTTTAATTAACCAAATACAACATAAGACTTCATTAAAAAAAAATAATTATAGGTAAAATAAAATAATGTTATATAAATACATTAGGTCTATTCTACTGTTTTTTCTTCTATCAAACAAACACTCTCTTAAAATTAAAAAATCAAATTTTAATAAAAAAAAGGAACAAAGACATGGGCTTCCCTACCTAGTGTGTATGTATCTATCTATATAAGAATCACTTCATATTTTGATGGGATTTTTTTTTTCTTTCCAATTTTGTCTTTTAGGTGAGCCTAATTTAGATAAAGGTTTTTTTGGTAATTATGGAAAGAGTCTTGGACAATTTTGAAACATAAATCTTTTATTTTTTTGTTTGTTTTTGTTTTTGTTTTTTATTTTTTTTTTAACTAGTCACTTGCGCAATTTTGAAACATAAATCTTTTGTTTTTTTGTTTTTTTATAAGAAGTCACTTGCATATTTTGATGGGTTGTTTTTTTGCTTTCCAATTTTGTCCATTAACTTTTGTGGGAGGGACTAATTTGGACAAAGGTTTTTTGGTAATTATGGAAAGAGTCTTGGTCAATTGTGAAGCACAAATTTTTTGTTTAAATAAACCCCTTGAGGTTTGTTTAAAATATGAATTGCCCCTACAGTTCTATAGATTATAAATACCCCTTGTTAGATTTTTTTATTTAACAGAATTAATAGAAAAAATTAAATTCTTAACTACTCTCTTATGCAACACTAAAATTATCAAAATTGTTAATTGAAAGATATTTATTATATCATTAAAAACTATTTTTGATGGATTGATTGATAAAAAAGCATGTGCAAGACGCGGGTCGAAGGTTCAAATAAATAATTTTATTAAAAAGTATAAATGAATTAAATTATTTAAGATGGTATTTGATGACTTGATTCAGTTTATAAATTTGAATTTATTAAGTTAAAGTGTGTGTTGCTTAGTACTGAGGGGTTGGCTACTGTTATTTAGCATCTATTATGTGCCAATTTTGGATTCTACTCTCAACAAACGAAATGAGCAGTAGTTGGGTCACAATCAAGCTTTCAGGGTTGCTAGGAATCAAAGATTTTTCAATTAAAAGGGTAAAAACTTAAGAATACGATTTAAAATTTTGAATTCGAATTTTTCAATGAATGGTTAGATTGTTCAATCATTCATTTGAAAATCTCCAAAGATTGGTTATTCAGATACGAGATAATTCAAGTTCAATTTAGCTAGGCTAAGCATCCACCCTAAATTATCAAAAAAATTAAAAATTAAATAAATTAAAGACTTTTCTTTATGTGCTTTCTACAAATTTTTTCGTTAGCTGACTTCTCTGTCTCTGTCCCAATTTCTTATGTAATTGAATCTGAAATTGTTTTTCAGAGGCTCAATATCGATTTTTTTTAATAATTATTATGCATTTTTAAACAATTTGGTAGAAAGGTGTTAAACTTATTTATTTTGATAATTTATTTAATTATGTTTTAATTTATTTGGAAGAAAAAAATAGAATCCAAAATTTATTTTGATGATTTATTTAATTATATTTTAATTTATTTGAAAAAGAAAAATAGAATCAAAATTTATTTTGATGATTTATTTGAAAGAGAGAAATAGAATCAAAATTTATTTTGTCTCATTATTTATCACCTAAATCTTTATCCTAAATATTGTTAGAATGTATTTAATATTTGATTAAATCAGAAGTTCAAACAGCCCAAAACAAAGGCTCAAACAGTACGGCACAACAGCAGGCCAAAAGGTTTAAATGGTTCAAGTGAAAGATATTCAAATTTGTAATGATGAGTGGAAGATATTCAAATTAGTAATGATGGAACTACAGCGGGTATAAATTCAAATGAATACAACGGTCATAAACTGCTATAAGTTTCATTATATATACCAAAGCCTCTAATGTAAACAAGTTAACAAAAAATCAGAAAATATTCTTTGATCTATAATCATTCACATCTATTCTCTGAAAAATTCTCTGAGGAGTGTTCTTTAATTTTTGTTTACATCCTCTCTCAAAAATTATACACTGAGCCTTATAGCATTAAGTTTATCTTTCCTGTGTGAGGTTAACAAAAAATTCAAAGCTTCATTTTTATATATATTTTTGAGAGATAATTCTTGTAGCTTTCTGTGAAAGCAAAAACACATTCTTTTCAACCTTGTAAGAGTGTAGTACACTCAGTGTTCTTGACTTGGAAAGTCTGTGTAAAATCCATGGAGGATTGCTCCATTTATAAAGAGGTTGTTAGCACCCCCGTGAAGCTAGAGTATAGTGGAAAATCTCAAGTGAAGCTTGAGGAGTGGACTTAGGCCGAGTTGAAACCGAACAAATATAAATTTGTTTGTCTCTCTCTCCCTTATCTCTTTATTTTATTTAAATTGCTGCAGCTATATTTCACATTTTTACTGTGCTAAAATTATTAACTGACATAGTTGTTAGAACACTTTTTTAATTATTTTTATTTCATTAACTATATTTATCTATTGTGCTAGTCATAATTTTTATTAGGATATTATTAACTTTTAATTGTAAAATCCTAATTCACCCCCCTCTTAGGTTGTCTTTTGGATAACAATTGGTATCAGAGCCTAGACTCTTGTTTTAGATTTGACCATCTAGGAGTTCGATCCATGGCAACCTTAGCTATAACGATCTCGATTTTTCTCCATTCTTTATTGTATTCCGAACTCGATTTCGTGGGTGGTTGTTGTTGTTTATATCTCATTTCCGTCCCTTAATTCTTTGTATTTGAGTTGTGGGATGTGTTGGGTAAGTTTGGAACAAGTTGGTTGGGTGTTAAAACAAATGGTTGCTGTCCAAAAGTTGGCACCTTCGCTCGAGCGAGCCTTGGGATTTTGCTTCTTCGCTTGAGCGAAGGTTCTTGCGCCCGAGCAAGCTTTCTTTGATGTGTCTCTTCGCTCGAGCAAGCACCATTGCGCTCGAGCATGCATCTGCGTCTAGATTGGACCTGAAGGTTGGTATTTTTCGCTCGAGCGAGCGAGCCCTATGTTTTGAGTTTCTTCGCTCGAGCGAGAACTCTTGTGCTCAAGCATGCTTCTGCGTTGCAGACCTGAAACTTTGCATTATTCGCTCGAGCGATGCTTAATGCGCTCGAGTGAGGTTCTTTTGTATCTGGTCGCTCGAGCAACCACTCCTTCGCTCGAGCGAGCCCTGTGTATATCAGATCGCAGCAGCGTGATTTTAATCACTTTTGCATCCCCTTTTTCACTCCACTCCAAACCCTAGATCCAACTCTCTCTCTCTACACACTCCTTCTCTTTATAAATACATTTGATCTAGAGGGTTTCTACCCTACTCCCTTTGTTAAAAAGCTAGAATGCCTCGTGAGTTATCTTTTGATCCGAAAAAGTGTGGATTTGGAGTACTTTCAAGTTTATTCTCTTTCTCCTTTGGGCTCCTAACTTCGAGATAAGGATAATCTACTCCTTTTTATGAGTTTTAACATAAATGTTGGGCATTTGTATAAATATGGGGATTTTGAAAGTTTTGTAAAGTTAGGGTTTGATTTGAGAATATAAAAGAGGGGTTTCTTGGTTTTGGACTTTATTGTGAATGTGAGGTTTTGAAATGGGGTTATGGGTGTACAATTGATGAAATTGAGCCTTAGAGGTGTTATTTGAGGAAGAGAAAAAAATGCCCTAATTGGGATTAAATGAATTATTTGTCAAAATAATGAAATTAATTATAGGAATACATAATTGAGTTAGAAATGATGAAATTAGGGGAAAATGTAATTAATTGGTATAGTTAGATTGAAAAATCGCATGCCTATGAAAAATGTATTAATTTATCTATTTGATAAATTTAATTATCTGTTTAGAAATAACTGTTTTTGGCTATCGGTGGAGGATAACCATGATTGTTCTAGAGTTGCATGATGATTAGGTAAATTGAAACTAATCACTTGGAATATGTCACTGAATATGATAGTTGGAATAACACATTGAATATGTGCATTAATTAATCATTGTATATGATGAAGTGTTTAAATACATTGCATATGTATCTTTGTTTGGGAGGAGACAGGGGATGTATTCCATGGTTTGGGAGGAGATGGGGGATGTACTCCACATTTTTGGAAGGAGATAGGGGATGAACTCCATTGATAATTAAGTTGGCCGGAGTGTTCAGGGTGAAAATCCCGAAACCTTATATACATCTGAATGATGTTGATGATTGAAGTGCTGATAATATGAGTTGCAGTCTCATTTTGAATTGTTGATGAATTGAAGTGTTGTCTTTATGAGTTGTAGTCTTATTTGAATTACTTGGATAAACGAACCATGTCAATAAAGTGAATTGGAAATAGAAATGAAACCGAGTTGAAAAATGATTATCAATGTTGATGGGTTATAGAAATGGTGTAAATCGATGTACATGTGTTGAACATTTACCAGATGCTAATGCTTTAGTTATTTCTCATATTTGGTTTAGCGTATCTCTACTGGTCTTTGGCTCACCCTACTTGGGACACCATTTTTTAGGTACAGGTAATATGCCACCTCCAAGGGTATAGCTTGGGATGTTTTGGAGTTGAAGGCTTCATTTTGTTGTTTTTGCCTATATTTGTACTTAAATTTAAATCTAAGCCGAGGGCTTTACTTGTAAAAGAGTTAGAACTCTTCTTTTGTGTAACCAAGTAACAACTTGGAAAGATGTAAGCCATAGGGCAATCTATTATATTTTTAAACATTTGGAACTTATATGAAATACCCTTTTGTAATATTAACTCTGATGTATGTATGGAAATGTGATCATCTATCATGAATATAGAACTGTTAAATGATGAGATTGTGTATTATTTTGAGGGCGTTACATTAGCTAAAGGACAAGCCACAAATAAGCCACCATTGTTTGATGGAAACACTATAGTCATTGGAAGGATAAGATGACCCTATACCTACAAGCCACTGATTATGCCATGTGGATTATTGTAACAAGCCCGCGGGGGGACCTCGCTACAGCTCGGACTCGACTTTTCGCAGTCACGGTTCTAACGGTGACGTCTGAGTCTTAAGGTCGGTCAAAAATGGGGTGTCTACAATTATTGTCACCAAAGGTCCAAAAATTCCTACCAAATTAGTAGACAATATTAGTGTACCTAAAACTAAAGATGAATGTGATAAGAGAGATCATAAATTATTGCAAGCCAATGCTAAAGCCAAACTCACTATGGTTTGTGGATTAGACTCTAAGGAGTATAATAGAATTTCAAGTTGTGATTCGGCAAAAGAAATTTGGGACAAACTTGAAGTAACGTATGAAGGTACAAACCAAGTGAAGGAATCTCGTATTGATATGCTTATTCATAGTTATGAATTATTTAAAATGAACTCTGATGAATCTATTTCAAGTATGTTTACTAGATTTACTGAAATTATAAACTCTTTGAAATCTCTTGGCAAAACTTATACTAACAGTGAGTTGGTAAGAAAAATTCTTAGGTGTTTACCAAAGAATTGGGAAGCAAAGGTCACTGCTATTATAGAAGCCAAAAATCTCTCCACACTTGGATTGGATGAGCTTATGGGTTCCCTTATGACTCATGAGATCACCATGAAAGGACATGAGGATGTTAAAAACAAAAAGAAAAGTGGAATTGCATTCAAAGCCTCATCAAATGAAGAAGAACATGAAAACTCCAGTGAGGATGAAAGCTATGCCATGTTTAGTAGAAATCTCAAAAAGCACTTCAAGAAAAACAATTATGGAGGAAGAAGACCTTTCAAGAAAGAGTACAACAAAGATAACAAGAAAGAGCCTATAATTTGCTATGAGTGCAAAAATCCTAGACATATAAAGATGGATTGTCTAAAATTGAAGAATCATGGAAAATACTACAAAAAGAAACAAACAGGCCATGGTAGCAGCTTGGGGAGAAAGTGAAAATGAAAACTCAAGTGATGAAATTGAGAATGAAGTAGCCAACTTATGTCTCATAGCTCTTGAAAATGAAGACTCTACTCAAGATGAGGTAACTACTCTTTATGAAGAACTTGAAAGTGCATTCCATGAACTACAAAATGAATTTAAAAAAGTTTGTGCCAAAAATAATGTGTTGAAGAAATCTATTGCATCTTTATCTATTAGTGTAGAAGAATTAAAGAAAGAAAAAATTGTTTTGAAAAATGATTTTGACACCATCTCTAATGAGAAAACTGCTTTACAAAACAATATTGATGATTTAACAAAAATACTTGAAAATTTTGTAAAAGGTAAAGATAATCTTAACATGCTTCTTCTAAATCAAATATGTGTTTTCGATAAGGCAGGGCATTAGATATGACCTATTAAAAAACAAAAGAATCTCAATACAATTTTTGAAAAGGCACCTCTCATGACTCACCCTCATATAACTTGTCATTATTGTAGAAAGAAAGACTATTATATATCTTCTTGTCTATTCAAAAATAATATAAACATGGGAATTAAAAAGATTTGGATTGTTAAAGGATCTAACAAAACTAACCAAGAAGGACTTAAGAAACTATGGGTACTAAAAATCAACACTTGATTGTCATCTTGTAGGTTTGTTTTAAGTCCAAAGGTAAAGAAAGAAAGTGGTACCTTGATAGTGGATGTTCCAGACACATGACCGGAGATAAATCATTCTTTACTAAACTATCATCGAAAGATGGAGGATTTGGTACTTTTGGAGACAACAAGAAAGAAAAAATCATCGATATTGATAGAATCGGTATTTCTCCTAACCCTTATATTGAAAATGTTTTACTTGTTGATGGACTTAAACATAACCTACTTAGTATTAGTCAATTATGTGATAAAGGTAATCGAGTTATTTTTGATAAATCACATTGCACAATTGAAAACACAAATGATCATAAAGCTTTATTCGTTGCTAATCGCCATGATAATGTTTATGTTTTTCATCTTAATGATCTCTATGCTAGTGATGTTAAATGTTTATATGTTAATAATGAAAATAGTTGGTTATGGCATAGAAGACTTGGTCATGCTCATATGGATTTAATTACTAAACTTTTGAGAAATGATTTGGTCATTGGACTTTGAAAAATTAAATTGAAAAAGATCATCTTTGTAGTGCTTGTCAACAAGAAAAACAAACTAAAACATCATTTAAATCAAAATCTCATATTTCTACAACTAGACTTTTACAACTATTGCATATGGATTTATTTGGTCCCTCAAGGACATCTAGTATAGGTGGTAAACGTTATTATCTTGTTATTGTTGATGATTATTCAAGATTTACATGGGTTATGTTTTTAGCACACAAAGATGAAACGTTTTATTCTTTTACAAAACTCTGTCGTAGAATTCAAAATGAAAAAGGCTTTCTTATTACTAATATTCGAACCGACCATAGTAAAGAACTTGAAAATGAGAAATTTGAATTGTTTTGTGATGAGAATGGTATTGGACATAATTTTTCAGCAACTAGAACCCCTCAACAAAATGATGTAGTGGAAAGGAAGAATAGAACTTTAGAAGAGATGAGTAGAACAATACTTTGCGAAAATAATCTTCCTAAATATTTTTGGCCGAAGACGTTCACACCGCATGCTATATTTTAAATCGTGCATTAATTAGACCTATTATCAAAAAGACTCCTTATGAGCTTTGGCATGATAGAAAGCCCAACATTGGTCACTTACATGTTTTTTGTTGTAAATGTTTTGTGCATAATAATGGTAAAGATAACTTACGTAAATTTGATTCAAAATCTGATAAAACAATTTTTCTTGGTTATTCCTTAACTAGCAAAGCTTATCGTGTTTTTAATAAAAGAACTCTTGTTGTGGAAGAATATATACATGTGGCATTTGAAGAAACTAACATCTCTGCTCAAAAGCAAATTGTTAGTGATAATATAGATTTGGAACCAAATGTGGAAAATTCAAGTATCTACAAAGAAGAGAATCAACCATGTAAGTTGAACAAAGAGATTGAACAACCTATTCTCCTACCTTAAGAAGAAGGAGGAAACAATGATGATTTGCCAAGAGAATGGAAGTTTGTTCATAATCACCTTAAGGATTCAATCTTAGGTGACCCTACAAAAGATATCGAAACTCACTCTTCACTTAGAAACATTTGTAGTAACCTGGCTTTTCTCTCACAGATTGAGCCTAAAAACTTTCAATAAGCCGAATTCGATGAACATTGGATGATAGCTATGCATGAAGAGCTTAACCAATTTGAGAGAAACAAAGTGTGGGAACTTGTGCCAAAACCTAAAGATCATACCATTATCGGTACCAAATGGATCTTTCGAAACAAGCTTGATGAATCCGGCACAATTATAAGAAACAAGGCTAGACTTGTTGCACAAGCATACAATTAAGAAGAAGGTATTGATTTCAATGAAACATTTGCTCCTGTTACTAGATTAGAAGCTATTCGCATATTACTTGCATTTGCATGTTTTAGAGATTTCAAACTTTATCAAATGGATGTAAAAAGTGCATTTCTTAATGGTTTTATAAATGAGGAAGTTTATGTTAAACAACCCCCAGGATTTAAAGATCATGTTTTTCCAAATCATGTTTTTAAAATGTCAAAAGTTTTATATGGTTTGAAACAAGCACCTCGTGCATCGTATGAACGATTAAGTAAATTTTTTATTGAAAATAATTTTTGTAGAGGAACGATTGACACAACACTTTTTTTTAAAACTAAGAATGATGATTTACTTATTGTGCAAATATATGTGGATGACATTATATTTGGTGCTACTAATGAAACCTTGTGTAAGGAATTTGCTAAGTGTATGCAAGGTGAGTTTGAGATGAGCATGATGGGGGAGCTAAATTATTTCCTTGGGCTTCAAATCAAATAATGTAAGGAAGGAATTTTTATCAACCAAGCTAAGTACACAAAAGAATTACTCAAAAAATTTGGTATGTTTAACCCAAAAATAGCTGGAACTCCTATAAGCACATACATTAAGCTAGACAAGGATGAAAAAGGTAAGTCTATTGATCAAACAAAATATCGAGGTATGATCGGCTCACTTCTTTATTTAACCGTAAGTAGACCCGATATTAAGTTTAGTGTTTGTATGTGTGCTAGATATCAATCAAATCCTAAGGAATCACATCTTAGTGCTGTTAAAAGAATTTTTAGATATCTTGTTGGCACTTAAAATTTGAGACTGTTTTATCCTAGAGGTGTTGCATTTGATTTAATTAGTTACTCGGATGCTGACTTTGCCGGATGCAAATTTGATAAAAAAAAAGCACTAGTGGCACTTGTCACTTTCTTGGTAGCTCATTAGTATCTTGGTTTAGCAAAAAGTAAAATTATGTTATTTTATCAACGGCCGAAACTGAATATATAGCTTCCTGAAGTTGTTGTGCCCAAATACTTTGGATGAAACAATAATTAGAGGACTTTGATTTGCATTATGATCATATCCCTATTAAATGTGATAATACTAGTGCCATCAATTTAAGCAAAAATCCGGTTCAACACTCACAAACAAAACATGTTAAAATTCGACATCATTTTTAAGAGATCATGTTCAAAAAGGGGATATTGTACTTGAATTTGTAAACACCGACAAGTAATTGACGGATATTTTCACAAAACCCCTAAGCGAGGATCGCTTCAATTTTATTGGTGGCGAGCTTGGAATGTCGATTTCTACTTAAAAAGTTTTGTTATAACTGTGAAACTTGAATTTTTGTTAAAATGATATATGTGTATTGCTACATTGATATGAAAACATTTATATCAGTTGAATGCACTCAAGTCCTTCATACATTTATTCTCCTTAACAGTTTGCTATTCTCAACTGTGTAATTTTTTAGGTTCTGCATCTTGAGGTAAAATTAACTTTGCATACATTGATTTTTTTTAAACTCTCGTGGTATTTTTTTTGCATTACTATTCCAGCAACACCAATATCCCATTAAGTTTCATTTCGACAGAAAAGAGAGAGGCGCGCGAATCCTATATATATATATATGTTTTGATTATCTATTTTTTTATTCCATTTACCATTATCATTTTCCTCCTCCTTCTCCTCCTCCTTCAGATTCTGACCCATAATTTCCTTTTGATAATGCCACAGAGGGAGCAAACTTATGATGTTATGATGTTATGTATTATGGTATTATTTTCAAACTAATCTAATGTTATGTGTTTATAGTTTGATATCTTAATCTTATATCATGTTGTTGATTAAATCTTATTTATTACACATGTGCTAACCTATGTATTTAGAAATGAATTCAGGAAGCATGACTTGAGGGGGAGCCTTTCTTACTCCCAAATCAAATCAAAACATCATTGTGTGCCATCATCAAAAAGGGGGAGATTGTTAGACTTATTTATTTTGATGATTTATTTAATTATGTTTTAATTTATTTGAAAGAAAAAAATAGAATCCAAAATTTATTTTGATGATTTATTTAATTATATTTTAATTTATTTGAAGAACAAAAATATTATCAAAATTTATTTTGATGATTTATTTGAAAGAGAAAAATAGAATCAAAATTT
Organism: Camellia sinensis; assembly: GCF_004153795.1. Classification (NCBI taxonomy): domain Eukaryota; kingdom Viridiplantae; phylum Streptophyta; class Magnoliopsida; order Ericales; family Theaceae; genus Camellia; species Camellia sinensis. Next base: position 117,584 of record NW_021025370.1, on the reverse strand, counting down.
ATTGTGTCCCATTATTTATCACCTAAACCTTTATCCTAAATGTTGTTGGAATGTATTTAATATTTGATTAAATCATGAATTCAAATAGCCCAAAATAAAGGTTCAAACAGCTCAGCACAGTAACAGGCCAAAAGGTTCAAGTGGAAGATATTCAAATTTGTAATGATGGAGTAGAAGATATTCAAATTAGTAATGATGGAACTACAACGGCTATAAACGGCTATAAACGGCTATAAATTCAAATGAATACAACAGTCATAAACGGCTATAAGTTTCATTATATATACCAAAGCCTCTAATGTAAACAAGTTAACAAAAAATCAGAAAATATTCTTTGATTTATAATCGCTCACATCTATTTTCTGAAAAATTCTCTGAGGAATGTTCTTTAATTTTTGTTTACATCATCTCTCAGAAATTATACACTGAGCCTTATAGCATTAAGTTCATCTTTCCTGTGTGAGGTTTACAGAAAACCCAAAGTTTCATTTTTATATCTATCTTTGAGAGATAATTCTTGTAGTTTTTTGTGAAAGCAAAAACACATTTTTTTCAACCTTGTAAGAGTGTAGTACACTCATTATTCTTGACTTAGAAAGTCTGTGTAAAATCCATGGAGGATTGCTCCATTTGTAAAGAAGTTGCTAGCCTCCCGTGAAGCTAAAGCATACTGGAAAATCTCAAGTGAAGCTTGAGGAGTGGACGGAGGCCGAGTTGAAACCGAACCACTATAAATTTGTCAATTGAACCATCTGCCTTCATTTTTCTCTTGAATATCCATTTATATCCAAGAGGTTTAGAACCTGGTGGAAGATCCACCAATTCCCAAGTATGATTTTGCATAATGGATTCAATTTCATTATTAACAGCCTCTTTCCACAAAGGTGCTTCAGGACCCGAGTAAATCGACGCTCGGGGCCCACCTAAAAAATAGACCAAACTTGAGAAAAAATTCTGGTTTTACCCAGAATTTTTCTACCATTTCCAACAATCCCCCACATGA
>NW_021025370.1:101136-114306 GCF_004153795.1 Camellia sinensis | reverse complement strand
AAATTAAACAACTTACTTGATTAATTTCTTTGAATAATTATTTGATCAAGTCCAGTGTTTGACACTGTGTCCTTAAGACAGATTCGTCCTCTCCACGGTGCTTTCAGAATTTGGACGTCTATCTCCCAGGATAAAATGATCTACTACAAACAATAGCAGCACTACTAATTGTTTGCCTTACGAACACACTAAGTGTTTATACTCTTTCTCACAAAAATTAAATGCAGAAAAATGAAGAATAAATTTGCAGAGGTGAAGTACAAAAATCTGAATGTAAAACATCAAATGAGGGCTGTCCTATTTATAGATGGAATGGTGGCTCTAGGTTTTTGAATTGAACATGTATGTGGCTCTTGGTTTTGAATTGAACAGGTATGAAACCTGTTAGATTCAAATTTAAACAGATTTGAATCTGTTTATTCAAACAGATAGAAACGGGAAGGGCCCTGTTTGGGTGTGCATTAATTCCAAAACAGTTTATTTCTGTTTGAAACCGGGAAGGGCCCTGTTTGGATGTACAGTAAAACCGGACCAGTTTTTAAATCAGTTTAATTTGAATTCTGGATTTTATTTTAATAAAAAATAAAATTAAATTCAAATGTTTTTGGCCCAAAAAGATTAGAAGCCCAACCCAACCACACACCACGCACCCGCGCCCAGGCTTAGGCCAGCCTGACCGGACGGACGGCGGCGGTGGCGCGCGCGTGTGTGGTGATTTTTGGGTCCCATGGGTCTAGCTCATTTTGCCCATAACCTCTCCCTCTAAAACACTTGGGTACCCCTTGGGGCACACCCCAAGTATCTCACCCTAAGCCTTATAAACTCTTTCAAAACCTCCCACCAAATCAATGTGGGACAAGCCAATTTACAACCTTAAGGAATTTTCACCAAAACTCCATTTCCATGGAGCACACTTTGGCTTCAATTTCCCATTCACTCGGTAATGGTTTTGAGCAACCAAATATGCCACGTGAATCACAACGCGGCATAGAACGCGTTACCACTTTGACCCGAGTAAATCGACACTCGGGGCCCACCTAAAAAATAGACCAAACTTGAGGAAAAATTAACCATTTCCAACAGGTACTGTTCACAAGTTACACAATAAACCCTGGGCAATCAGCTGCTTTGCTGCACAATATATATATATATATATTTGAGGAATATGAAACTGCATAAATAGAATAATAATATCTCCTATGCACTTTGGATGTCCGGCCGAACAACCGACTGCTGGGGACATTTTTTTTTTTAGAAATATGAAATTGCATATACTAATGATAATAATACAAATTTAACTTCTCTTAGACGACTGTGGCTGCTTTTTAACAATATAAAAATATTTTATAAAATTTAATTTTAAAATAGAGAGTTTGATATAGTGTGTACATATAAACAATACTAGCTAAAATTGAAAAGTAATTTTTTAATTATAATTTAACTCAAAATTCTTAGTCCTTACCCATCCAAATTATGCTAGATATAGCTTTATAATAGGAAACTATGTACTATGAGAAAGGCCATTTAGTTACTCTACTAGATAAACTCTATAATTTCAAAACACTTTTTCAAAAGATTGGTTACAATCATCAAATAATTACTCACACTCTTTGATAATTATATATTTTCTATTAACAGTATATGTACTTACATAGTAAAAAAAAAAGCAAAAATATTGTAAAAAAACATCACAAAATATCATTGATTATATAATCACGTGATGTTCAAAATCCATGTAATAATTTTTGTTCGGTTTGATTTCTTGTGAGACTACGTCATCCCCTCTCTTTCATCTAGGCCTCCATTTGATATCGGATGACTGAAAATTTTCCAATTTCACTAATGAAATTGAAATATCAAAATTCCTTAAAGCCATATTCAATTTTTATATGTATAGGCTAAGACCCTAGAAGGTAGGTTACCTTACTGATACCATAACTATAAAACTCATCTTAATTGACTACCAAGTCTTGCTTACTTGAATGATTCCCTCCATTGTATTCCATTTTTGTGTCTTTTTCTCCACTCTCTAATCATATTTGTTTTTTTGTCCTTTTTCTAATTCTCTCTCTCTCTCTTCTTTGGCATTTATACTTGACCAATCTTGTATGCATTATTTTGTTTTAATTTTTTTATGTCACCAATCTTTTATGCTTAACCAACTCAAATTCTATTTTCCATGTTGCTTAATTAAGCTAATTAAATATGTCACAGTGTCTATGATGGTATCAAACAAAAAGCAAGATATAATTAGTGTGAGTGACCTAAAAGAAGCTTCTTGGCACAAGGCCAAGATAATTAGTGACACAAAATAATAATTTTTTAACCTAAATAATTTATGGTTTAGATTAGGGTGGCCCAAAGTTAGATTTTCATATACAAAATTAAACTCTTCTTATGTTAAGATTTTAAGATAAAAAAAAACCCAACCTTCATATACGATATTCACACCCTCTAGCCAATTGCATCGGTGTCAATAATCTAAAATTGTCTCCGACCCGAGTGAGGTTAACTCTCACCACCCCTACTATTTTTTCATAAGTCTATATATATATTTTTTTTTAAGTCTTTTACTGGTTGCTTCTCACGTGAAAGTGAAAGTGTTGGAGTCACCCCAACTGGGAGTCTCAGGAGGACTGGTCAATACCCATGTCTAGTAGACAATCAAGTCTTTTAAGACCCTCCTATAATTAAAGATGCATGTGATGAGACAATCAAGTCCTCAGTCTCCTTATATGAACCACTACCGGACCCATACGACGTATGGCACTCACTTCCAAAATTGTGTTAGTGTACCTTCGTTTGTCATATTAGGTTTTTTAATTATTTAATTATTTTAGCCATAAATAGATAAAATAAATTTTTTAACTTAATATAATAAAATATTATATCTAAATTATAATCATTTTATTTTTTTTACAAAAGTTAAAAAAATTAAAAAAATTATCTCAAATAAACCTTTTTAATTGCAAGTTAAAAAAGTCAAAAAAAACTAATCTGTATCCCAAATGAATCCTAATGAATGAAAAGTGAGATAAATTACATTTAGCTTCCTTAAACTTCCATTATAATTTAATTTAATTTTTCTATTTTTAATTATAACAATTAATTCTTTTAAAAGTTAAAATGTAATATCACCATTTCATCCATTTGCTCTTAATGAGGTTGCTAGAAGTTATCATGTAAGCAAAATGTGATTTTTTTTTTTTTTTTTTTTTTGGTTTGGGTATCATTAGCATCTTTATACTTTCATAAAATTTCACTTTACTCACGTTTTTACTAAAATTTTACTTTGATTCTTTTGCTTTTTATTTTCATCAATTTCATTAACAATAAATGGGCTAAAGGATGATATTGCTATAAATAAAGCTCAATTTTGTGCGTTAAGTGAGAAAAAAAAATTAAAAAATGACCCATTATCATGCAACCACTCTCCCAGTCATTCATTCTTTCATTCTCTCGATCTCTCTCAACTTGAACAATGTTTAGTCGCCTCCTTCTCTCTTTTTTCTCTCTTTCTCTCCCTCTTCTTGGCTAAATCACTCACTGCAGTTGTGAATGGTTTATCTTCTTACTTTAAAGCGTGACTTAAAGTGTCCATGGAAGTATCAAAAAATTATCCTAGTCCCTAACAATTTAACATCAGTCACAAATGAACTCTTTATGAGCATGTTCAATAGAGTTATTAAAATTGTGTATTAATTTATAAAAAGTAATAAGAGTGTAGCCAAATGTGATGTTGATGATTTTGTGAGTGAACGTGTGCTTCACTAAAGATGTTAAAGTAATTTAAATAAGAATTGGGTTCATTTAAACATGTATAAAAATATGGGGGATGCACTAATAAATCTCAAATTAATAACTTATACACTGTTTAGTCCTAAGAGTTTTCTTATAGACTGAAAGGTCCCATTACAATGTTTCAAACATCAGATTAATGTTTCGAACATTAGATTTCGAACATCAGATTAATGTTTCGAACATTAAATTTCGAACATCAGATTAATGTTTCAAACATTAGATTGATGTGCAAATGGGACTAAATGGAGCATAAGAAAACTTTCGAGACTAAATGGTTCAACTTTTCAAAAAGTAAGACTTATAGGTAAATTTTCCTAAAAATATAACGTAAGTAAAAATAATAAAATAATACAAAATTACATGGCCTCACTGACATACAGCCCTACCTCCTCCCGTCACCCTCTCTTCTTCTGTCCTTTGTTAACTTACTATCACAGTTAACAAGTAAGTTACCATCTGTTCTATCACGTTCAGTGGAATAAGATTTTAGTCCCGTTTAGTGGAATTGTGAAAAAGTGATTATACATTTTAACTTAATAGATTGTGGCTTATAGCTGTGAACATAAGCTGTTAATCTGTTTGGTGCAGCTGTGGGATAATAGATTTAAGCAGCAGAGTAATGTTTGGTTAATAAGCTGTAAGATAGTTTTTTACTGTATAATTGTCCTTTCTACCCTTATATGATATAAAAATGATTATTTTGTCATTTTTTTCAATTTTAATTTTAAAAAAAAAAATATTTCATTAATAAAAGTTAATATAATTAGTATCAATTAATATAAAAATTGATACATTTGCTAAAAATGTAATGGAAGTATTATTGTCACAATTTTTTCTTTTTCTTCAGAAATATACAATTTTTTATTTTTTAATTAATATAAAAATATACAATATGAATTTATTAATAATTAATACCAATTAATATTGATTTTTTTCAATTAATATTTATTTTTTTCTTTTTCTTCAGAAATATACAATTTTTTTTTATTTTTTAATTAATATAAAAATATACAATATGAATTTATTAATAATTAATACCAATTAATATTGATTTTTTTTTTCTTTTTCTTCAGAAATATACAATTTTTTATTTTTTAATTAATATAAAAATATACAATATGAATTTATTAATAATTAATACCAATTAATATTGATTTTTTTTTTCTTTTTCTTCAGAAATATACAATTTTTTATTTTTTAATTAATATTAATATTAATTAATATTAATATTTGGGTATTGACGAGGGTATTTAAGTAATTTTAGCCCCCCACACCAGCTGCGAGCTTAAGTCAAAAATTTGAACACTCCCTAAATAGCTTTTGAAATAAGCTGAGAAATGGCTTGATTTAAGCTATAAGCTGATTAACTTAAGTTGTACTAAACACAATATTTTAATTTAAATTAAGTTAAAAATTGAAATAAGCAGCTTATACCCTCTACCAAACACGTCTTTTGTACCTTAAGTGACGAAACTTGTTTACTTCTTACGCAAACACACAAACAGAACAAACCAATATGAATACTCTTCATCCACTCGTGAACGTGCAATTTTATCTCAAAATTTTTGTGTACTGAAATTCTTGTCACATTTTGTCTGGCATTGGACAAAAGTTAAAATATAAAAAATAAAAATAAAATAGAAAAAAAATGGATTTTGAAAACAAGATTCGTAGCCAATATGATGAAATAACCTATTAGGAAAGTGTTTGGATTCTTGAAGAGAAGTGAATTAATTAGTTATCTCATAAAGAATTTCATACCTCCCTCCAAGTTTATCTTGATAGAGATTGTCACGACTCCATTTCGCCCCTAATAGAATGGTATCATGATGACCAGTAATTCGAGATTACCAAAAGCCAACTTTCAAAGATTCACACAACAGAGTATACATATGGGGCCTACATGTGCGGAAGCAATAAATTTAAATCTAAGTAGTTTATAAAAATTGTGTATAGATCAAATGAAATGACATACATCTTAATATTGTTTTACAACTTGAATACAAATAAAATATAGTACATGTTACATCTTGATCAAAAGGCTTCTTAAGCCGGAATATATAAAAGACATGAATCACAAACTAAGAAGCATAATCTTCAAGATGCTAGCAAAACATGAATCCAAAAACAACTTGCAAATAACATCTACGCGTCACCGTCTTCTTACTCGTCACCTACATATATATATATATATATATGGAGAGGGTGAGCTTGAATACTCAGTGAATGATATAAGTAATAAATGTTTGAATAAATGATATCCGAAATCTTTATCAAAACAGTACATATCATAGCTTGTAACAAAACAAGGGATAAACCAAGTTCATCAATCAAAGTCTTTCAAAGCTTCTTGGGATGTTTAATAGTATCTACATAATACAAAAGATGACATTCCTGACAAAATAAGGGAATAATCGACCCATAATCAATTAGACGAACCCACCCGTACAAGACCGTCGATGGCAATGGAGATATCTCAAACAAAGGTACTAGTTGCATTATAGTCTTCTAGCACTATGGACTTTCCAAGAATGTCATCAAAACAAACATAATACTTGATACAAAAACTAAAGGATAATCATTTGTGCTTGATTAAATACTTTTCCAAAACGAAGCAAAACTTTATCAAAACTTTATAACATAACTTTCTTAAAAATACCACTCACAATAGCTCATCGGGTGTAAGGAATTAGGGTAAGAAAGACCTACAATCACATAATAATTCTACTGAGTGTATTTCCAAAAGACATGAATAGATGCTCAAAGATGGGTATGAAATACACTCTCAAAATAAGCTTCAAATGGGTAAATAAGATCCGACACTTCTTTCCAAAACCAAGTCAAGACAAGGCAAAGCACGTGCTGGGAATCAAAACACTGTTTTTCTTCTTGGAAAAACATGTTGGATACCAACCAGGTCTCGAAATGGATGCACAGAGATGATCTAGGCCAAAATGGCCTAACTAGGTGAACTCAGGAAGTCTTGGCCGAGGTCCCACACCTCTTGGCCGAGGTGTGGTCTCCTCGGCCTAGGTGTGCGGCTGTCTGCCGAGATATTACAAGGTGCCGACAAGGGTGTACCATGGTCGGCCTACGTTTGTAGTGGTTGGCCTAGGTGTGCAGAGGTTGGCCTAGGTGTGCATGCAAAATAGACTAAGGTGCAAGTGATCATGCAAGGTGGGCCAATGTGAGATACGATGCTTGACCTAGGTGTGGGATCTAGGCAAGAGTGGGTCTCAATAACCACACTTAGGGAAATGAAGTCTGGAAATATGGGTTCTCCCTTGAAAAGCATGAAGAACATAAATGCCAAAATCATAACTTTTTATTCAAAATCTGAGATTTCATGGTATGAGTTCAAAAATATAAACCTGGGTACCCATATTTGAAGATTTCAAGAAAATAAACACAAAAACATAGGACTTGTTACAAACTTTTGGATCAAAACAATGCTTTTCTTCAAGAACACAAGAACATCACTTTCTCTCTTTAAAACAAACTTTAAATCAATGCATGACTCATAAATCATGCTAGATCATGTAATGTGATCATATCAACGTAAAGAACAACAAGAGTAGATCAAGAATATAACCTCAAAACACGAATTAAACGGTTCAAGGTATGCAGATCAAGCTTGAAAATCTAATCCCCTCTCTAAGAACTTCTTCTTCCTCTCCCTAGAGCTTCTCTCTCTACAAGGCTAGGATATGAAAAAATGATATGGGCTCCCAGCTACAATCTGACTTAACCCTCTGCTGGGACACGTGGCATCAACGAATTAGATCTCCTCAAAAAGGTGCTAGAATGAAAAGGCAAGAGTATGACAAAGTGTGTATAACAAGTAAGGTGGCATGGCACTCTAACAAGGCAATGGGATTAAATTTGTGTAGTATGAGATTCATATATAGAATGAATTTGAATCATAAGATGATAATTGTAGATAATTTCTGAATAGTTAAGTCTTAGAGGTGGTTTGAGGTTTGCGTAGAGCGTCTCTAATAGTTTGCCATTAAAGTTGTCATTGCTATAATATAACAACAGTGGTGCTCTAATGGGGAATATGGCAAGTGCCAAAAATGGCAAATGGCAAAACTTATGTCAAATTTGACACAAAGGTTGACAATTTCGCCAACTCAGTCAAAATCAACCATTTCCATCCCTCTCTCCTTTCCTTCCTCCTAGCAAAACAAGTAATTTTTTGCAAAATTACCATTTTTTCAGAACACTAGCCGGTCATTCCAAACACACTAACTTCTATTTTTCGTTCTGTCAAAACGACATCTGAATTAGAATACCGTTACTATAATTCTACCATTTTTTACTATTTATTATCAAATTATAACAATGGCAATACTATTATAGTATTTGTTATTGGAGATACTCTTGTTTAGTAATTTTTTTACTTTTTAAGAAAAGATATAAAAAAATTATATGATAACTTATAATAAATAAATAAATACATAAACTTATTTAATGCATTGCCAAACAATCATGAATAAACTTATTTAATGCATTGCCAAACAATCATGAATTTGTAGTATTACTCATAAAATAAAGTTTAACCATTTTCTTTCTAGATTGATGTCCAAACGGTCCTATATAGAACTGTTGGTTTCTTTCATGAACAGTTCGTGGGTTGGGAATTGGAGGCACAACTGTCCAAAAGATGACAAGGCAAGTCCAATTTAGGATGCTATCAAGGTACCTTACTAGAGATAAAAAGAGAGAGGGGTAACTTATAACTTGGTAGACAATACTAACACGTGCCATATGTTTACTTTTTTCTTACCTTTATCATAGAAAAAGTAAATTCAGAGCTTGTTTGGAACTCGGATATTTTGACATCAACTATGGAAGCTTCAGGAATAGAGTTTCATATGTAAAACCTATCACTCATTTTGTTTTCTTTTCCTCCATTTCTCAATAACCAAACAAAATACTTGAACTAAAAAGAAACAAAATCATGCTAATAAATAACCATCCAATTCAGAAAATACAAAACATACAGTGGGTGAGAGAGCGAAGCAGCAGACAAGTGACCATGCGCTGGAATCAATGCCGATGGAGATTGCCGCTGGAGGAGAATGCGAGAGAGTGAAGTATAAGAGAAGTGAAGTGATCCGTTGGAAACCCTTCTCTTTCCTGCTGCAAGCTTGTATGTTCCTCTAGGGTTTGTGTCTCTTCATTTTTCTTTTTCTTTCCTTTTTTTTTTATTATAAAAATTAAATTTAAAATTTTATATAAATAGGTGGGGAATCAGTTTTAAATATTTTTCTTTTTTTTTCTCTGGGGAATCAGTTTTAATTGAAAGTTAGTTTTTGGAAAATTTGCAAAAAAATAAATAGAAACTTGTATGATAAGGATATTTTTTTGTTAGGGTCGTTGGTATCAAGATTTCATAGCATAAAGGACATCCAATATTTTTATAATGTTTAAGGTCGCTCAACATCGATTCAGAGAAAATTCGATCTATCTGGACTTCTTAGATAAATTCTCTTCAGAGAAATTATCTGTAGAGAAATTCTTCCCAGAGTTATCTTTAGAGAAATTCTGAGAATTTCATAATGTCTAAGGTCCCCCAACATTGATTTAGATAAAATTCAATCTAGAGAATTTTAAAGTGCTAATTCTGGCACCCCTGATTGGAGCTGTTATTGTTTGAGATGACTATCGAAGGATTATTCCAGTATCTGCTTGGATAAAGGAGTGTTCCAAATCCATCTTATCACATCGACCTTCCCAATGCTTCTCCACGTATAAGAGGAAGATGAACCCAATGAAGCTTCTAAGAAACTACAACTGGGAAAATATTTTGATTTCAGACTGTAGCAGCCAAAGAGTGAAGTTGTGTAAACCGCCACCCCTGTTTTGCCAATAAAGCTAAATTAAATGCTTCCAAAAACATGTAGGGCTTCTAATACATTAATAACACCCCAAGCATATAAATAAAGAATTTTGTTAATGTGTGTTCACAATATATATGTTAATAAATTTAAAATAATTAAACATTTTATATGAAAGTGTGTGCAACAAAAATGTATAATTATTTTAATTTTTTTTAATATATATATATATATATATTAGGGCACGTGTTAATAAGACATATGAAATATGAATTATATATTTATTTTTAAAACACTCTTGGTTTGGTTGCCATCTCCGTGGTGGTTTAATAGTAGTAGACAATTTGTATTAGGTTAAATTACATTAAACTTTTTTAAATTATAACTTATTTGCACTTTATTCTATGATGTTCAAAATTCAATAGTTAACTAGCTCAAAGTATTATTTTGTTACACTGAACACATTTTATTAAGATTCTGTTAAGAATTTTAACGGAATTAAGTCATGTATAAAGCACATAACCCGTGTATTGATTTTTTAAAATAATATTATTGTATGATGATCTCATTTGCACTTTACTCTTGTTTTAGTGGAAAAATGCAAATGCGATCTATTGGACAATCTTCACTGTATTTAAATTAATTAACTCTATTTGGGTACTAAACGACAAAAAGAATATAAAAGAAAAATAGAAAATGAGAATGAATGTTTGATTACAAAAATCAAACTAGAAAAAGAATTAAATAAATAAAAACAGATTTTATTTTGTTACAAAAACAAAATTAAAATCTGATTAAATAAACAAAATTAAAATCGGAATAAAATTAAACAACTTGGTTAATTTCTTTTGAATAACTATCTGATCAAGTCCAGTGTTTAACACAGTGTCCTTAAGACAGATTCGTCCTCTCCACAGTGATTTCAGAATCTGAACGTCTATCTCCCAAGATTAAATGATCTATCAACGAATAAAAGCAGCACTACAATTTATTCGTTCGTCGAACACACTAAGTGTTTATACTCTCTGTAACAAGAACTAAATGCAAAATGAAGAATAAATTTATAGCAGAAGATGGAGTACAAAAATTGGAGTATCTTTCCAAATAGGGGGGCTTAGTCTATTTATAGATGGATTGGTGGCTTTCTATTTTGAATTAAACAGGTACTGTACCTGTTCAATTTGAATTAAACAGATACAAACTGTTTAGGCACTGTTTGGTTTGAAATTCAAACAGATTTAGAGCTGTTGGGTTCAAAAAATGGAAGGGCCTTGTTTGAATGTACAGAAAAAACCGAACCAGATTATTTCCGGTTAATTTGAATTATGGATTTTATTTTACCAAAAAATAAAAATAAATTCAAATGTTTTTGGCCCAAAAAGATTAGTATTGGGCCGAACAAGCCCAACCCAACCACACACCACGCACCCGCGCCCAAGCCCAGGCCCAGCCCGCCCGACCGGACGGCGGCGGCGCGCGCGCGCGTGTGGTGATTTTTGGGTCCAATGGGTCTAGCCCATTTTACCCATAACCTCTCCCTCTAAAACACTTGAATACCCCTTGGGGCACACCCCAAGTACCAAACCCAAGCCTTATAAACCCATTCAAAACCTCCCACCAAATCAATCATAGTAGTGATCTGGTATCAAAAAAAGAAGATCCAAAGTACAATTGTGGACAATTTTCACTGTATTTAAAAAGATTAATTCTATTGTATACACAAACAACAATAAGAATTTAAAAGAAATAAAGAAAAAATGAGAAAGAATTAAATTTGTTACAAAATCAAAACTCCGAAATAAAAATAAATAATTAAAAACCCACAGATTTTATTTTGTTACAAAAACAAAATAAAAATCTGATTTTAAATAAACAATAAAAAACAAAAATAAAATTAAAACAACTTACTTGGTAATTTATTTGAATAACTTTTCTGATCAAATTAGTGTTTTACAACTTCGCAGAGGTCCTAAGACAGATTTCGTCATCTAAGGGCTTGGTCTTTTAGCACGTACAGTTGCGCACGAAGTCTGCTCTCCAGGAGTGATACATCGAATTGCGTGCATACGAACAACAATCAGCACGCACTAACAAAATGTTTGCACTCTTACCGACGTCAACCATACAGTATTGCAATGCTTAATCCTTTCTGGAACATATTATAGCATACTTTTTTTTAGATGGTATAGATATGGATTATATCGTCAGAGGATTGGGTATCTGTATATGATATTATGCATCACATCTAACAATGAGGGAGTGCCGTACGTACGAGGGTTTATTAATCTTAAAAGTGCGCTTTATGGTTTGATTGCACAAGGATAATACACTGTATTGATCTCAAAATTAAAACAAGATCTATTATCTGTTATTATCAAACAGATAGAAACGTAGGGCTTACTGTTGGATGAGAAACTAAATCCAAAACAGTTATAAATTCTCTGACTTCTGGAACGGGAAGGTGATTGTTTGGTACTTGACCAAACATCCAGTTATAATTTTCTATTGTTATTGGAAAAATGGGACGAGGTCCGGCTGTTTGAGTGAACAATAAAAATCCAACCAGTTATAATAGAATTTTTGGACTCAACTACATAACCTCCGCGTATTGCTCTCATTGATTGCTCACACACCATGCCGCCCTCTGACAAGGAATGACTGCACAGCTTGGATGGACTGTCGCGGGGCGGTTGGTTGCGAGGGGGCTCTGTAGGCGGGGATGGGAGGTTGGATTTTGTGGTGCGATCATTGTGTGCGAACAGAGCCCATTTGTACACAGGATTGCCTTCTCGCACCTAAAGACAACGTGAGAGTCAGCCACGCATGGGCCACACACACCATATGTACTTGAGACCATACTGAGTTGAGAGAGTCTCCGAACCTTTTATATATACGACCTATTCTTGTATGAATCAATGCTGCGGACTGAGGCCATTACACTATATCCACCACAAATCTCCAGTTCTTCATGGAAGCTACACCTTTGTGGGATTTCGAATTTCCAACTTACGTCCATTCGGTTAATGATATGAGTTTAAGCTAATCCTAAATATCTGACTGCTATCCAACTCGGCATAGAACTGCTATGATTATACCGATTCAACTTTATTTCTGAGACCGCATGTTAAATCGATCTGATACGCACCGGTCGGGGCCCACCTAAGATATAACTCACAATTACGTGAGGAAATAATTACTGCGATTTGTTCTATGATCTTAAACTCATACTTCCAACAACTACCGTGCACTGAAATTGGATATTATCGAGATGACAACTAGGTGAGAAGAGCTGAAATTAATGAACTTAATACAGATAAATGATATTAAGTTCGAAAATTATCATTGGACTATGCGGTGTATAGGAGGTGGTAGTTTTACGACCTTTTGGAGGAAATCGCGCGCCTATGAATGAGACTATCAGGGACATGTACTTGGGCAATTCAATAGACGCGATGACTTATACTTTTCGTTCAGCCCGTTTGTGTAGCGAACAAGACAATAAGATCTCACACAAAAATCTTCTAAA
>NW_021025370.1:69224-99222 GCF_004153795.1 Camellia sinensis | reverse complement strand
CACCAATTCCCAAGTATGATTTTGCATAATGGATTCAATTTCATTATTAACAGCCTCTTTCTACAAGGGTGCTTCAGGACCTGACATTACTTCCTTAAAGCTCTGAGGCTCATTTTCTAACAGGTATGTCAGAAAATTTGGACCAAAGGATTTTGAGATTCTCTATCTCTTACTTCCTCCTGGTTCATAATCAGTTAAATCCTATTGGTCGAGACCATTACTAGTCTCTTGCGTTTGATTGACTTTGTGTACAATCATAAGTTCTTTTCTGTGAACTTAATTCTTGTCCTTTCTTATAAGGAAAAACATGTTCAAAAAACACAACATTCTTTGATTCTATAATAGTGTTCACATGTATATCAGGTATTTCTGATTTATAAGTCAAAAATCGATATGCACTACTATTATGAGCATAACCAATAAACACACAATCCGCTGTTTTTGGTCCTATCTTAGTCTCTTTCGGAACAGGAACTTCTACCTTTGCCAAACACCCCCACACTTTTAAGTATTTGTAGGAAGGTGGTCAACCTTTCCACAATTCATAAAGAGTGCTATTCGTTTTCTAATGGGGTATTCTGTTAAGAACATAATTAGCAGACAATATTGCTTCCCCCCACAAGTTCTGCGGTAAGCCTAAACTTAGTAACATGGCATTCATCATTTCTTTAAGGGTTCTATTCTGTTTTTCGGCAATTCCATTTTGCTGTGGAGAATAGGGTGATGTAGTTTAATGAATAATAGGGTTCTATTCTTCTTTTCAGCAATTCCATTTTGCTGTGGAGAATAAGGGGTTGTAGTTTGGTGAATAATGCTATGTTGTGCACAAAATTCATTTAATGGTGCATCATATTCACCACCCCTATCACTTCTAACCATTTTAATGGTTTTACCAAGTTGATTTTCAACTTCTGTTTTGTAGAGTTTAAACATTTCTAAGGTTTCATCTTTACTTCTAAATAAATAAATATAACAATATCTTGTGCAATCATCAATAAATGTTATGAAATATTTTTTGCCTCCTCTAGTTTGAATAAATCTTAGATCACATACATCAGTATGAATTAATTCTAGAGGTTCGATTTTCCTTTCAACCGATTTAAATGGAGCCTTAGTTAGTTTCGCTTCTATACAAATTTCACATTTATGATTAGGATTAATTTCAAACTTTGGTATATAATCTAAACCAATTAATCTACGCAAAGCATCAAAATTCACATGTCCTAATCTACCATGCCATAAATTTGACTCAAGAATATAAACAAAAGATGTGTTATTCTTATTCATAGCAACTTTCGATACAACTGTCATTACATTCAACTTAAAGAGACCATCACTCATGTATCCCTTACCAACATACATACCACTCTTTGTTAATACAAATTTATCAGACTCAAATACAAGTCTAAAACCATTTTTACTTAACAAAGACCTAGAAACTAAATTCTTCCCGATGTCAGGTACATGCAGTACGTTGTTGAGGGTTAGTTCTTTTCCTGATGTCATCTTCAATATCACTTTCCCTTGTCCAGCCACAGTAGAAGTAGAAGAATTTCCCATAAAAAGTTGTTCACCATTTGCAGCCTCATTGTAGGTAGTGAACATCTTCTTGTCCGCACATATGTGACGAGTTGCTCCAGTGTCAACCCACCACTCTTTGGGATTTCCAACCAAGTTAGCCTCAAACACCATAGCAGAAAGGTTGATGTCATTCACTCCGTCAGAGATGTAATCCAATTCTGTTATATTGGCCTGATTGGTGGTCTTCTTACTTGTACTTCCATGATTCTTTTTAGGGCGGCGGCAGTCAGAAGCTCGATGTCCAGTTTTGCCACAGTTATAGCATTTTCCTTTGAACTTCTTGCTACTATCGCCTTGTTTAGGACCATCTCCAGTAAACTTTCTCTTTTTGTTATGTGGTTTATGAACTTGTTCAACCACATTAGCTTTGGACTCAATGGGATTTTTTCCATTCCTCTTTTCAACCTTTCGGTTATCTTCCTCAATTCTTAATCTTACAATCAATTCATCCATAGTCATCTTTTTGTGTTTATGTTTTAAATAATTTTTGAAATCTTTCCAAGCTGGTGGTAACTTTTCTTTTGAAATCTTTCTAAGCCGGTGGTAACTTTTCCACTAAAGCAGTGACTTGGAATGACTCGCTAAGAGACATACTTTCTGAATGAATATCATGCAAAATTATTTGAAAACTTTGAACTTGAGATATTACCGTTTGGAAGTCTACCATAACAAAATCCAAAAATTTACCGACGAAAAATTTCTTCGTGCCGGCATCTTCTGTCTTGTATTTCTTCTCCAAAAAATCCCACAATTCTTTTGATGTTTTCAGAGGACTGTATACATTATACAGCATATTGTCAAGGCCATTTAGGATGTAGTTTCTACACAGGAAATCTGAATGTTTCCAAGCATCTACAGCGGCAACAACTTGCCGATCACTTTCATCCTCTTTAAGTGCTGGAGCCTCTTCATGGAAAAATCGGGCCAAATTTAGGGTTGTAAGATAGAACAGCATCTTCTGCTGCCATCTCTTAAACTCAGTACCGTTAAATTTCTCCGGTTTTTCTCCATGATTGATTGGTACATGAACATGATTCTGGATAGGGACCGGTGTTGGTGTAACAATCGAATTACCACTACCAGTTGCAGTTTTAGTTGTAGTAGCCATAATCTCTGATTACAAAAATCAGAAAAAAATTAAAACACAAATTAATTTTCTTGTTACTAAAACCAGAAAAATAAAATATCACAATAATTTTCTGTAATACCAAATAATATTCTGCAATTGTTAATGACACCAGTATATTACTACTAGTTGTCAAAGAAAAGAGACAGTATATTACTACTATCTGTCAAATAGCATAACTCACTATTTGTTTTTTCAACCAGAATATTACTTTGAAAACACAGAAAATTAAATACAATGAAGATACCAAAAAAAGGAATCTGTCTTAAGATTGTAGGACAATCTTCATTGTATTTAAAAGATTTAATTCTTTTGTGTATAAAACAACAACTAGAATTTAAAGAAATAAAGAAAAGGAGAGAATTTGTTTGATTACAAAAATCAAACTTGAAAAAAAATAAATTAAATAAAAACAGATTTTATTTTGTTACAAAAACAAAATTAAAATCTGATTAAATAAACAAAAAGAAAAGAATAAAAATTAAACAACTTACTTGATTTATGATTAAGGTTAATTTCAAACTTTGGTATATGATCTAAACCAGTTAATCTACGCAAAGCATCAAAATTCACATGTCCTAATCTACCATGCCATAAATTTGACTCAAGAATATAAACAAAAGATGTGTTATTCTTATTCATAGCAACTTTCGGTACAACTGTCATGTAAATTGGTTTGTCCCACATTGATTTGGTGGGAGGTTTTGAATGGGTTTATAAGCCTTGGGTTTGGTACTTGGGGTGTGCCCCAAGGGGTACCCAAGTGTTTTAGAGGGAGAGGTTATGGGCAAAATAGGCTAGACCCATTGGACCCAAAAATCACCACGCGCGCGCGCTACCGCCGGCCGTCCGGTCGGTCGGGCGGGCTGGGCCTGGGCTTGGGAGCGGGTGCGTGGTGTGTGGTTGGGTTAGGCTTGTTCGGCCCAATACTAATCTTTTTGGGCCAAAAATATTTGAATTTATTTTTATTTTTTGGTAAAATAAAATCCATAATTCAAATTAACCGGAAATAATCTGGTTCGGTTTTTTCTGTACATCCAAACAAGACCCTTCCGTTTTTTGAACCCAACAGCTCTAAATCTGTCTGTTTAATTCAAAATGGAAAGCTACCAATCCATCTATAAATAGACTAAGCCCCCCCATTTGGAGAAATACTCCAATTTTCATACTCCATCTTCTGCTATAAATTTATTCTTCATTTTGCATTAAGTTCTTGTTACAGAGAGTATAAACACTTAGTGTGTTCGACGAACGAATAAATTGTAGTGCTGCTTTTATTCGTTGATAGATCATTTTATCATGGGAGATAGGCGTCCAGATTCTGAAAGCACCGTGGAGAGGACGAATCTGTCTTAAGGACACAGTGTTAAACACTGGACTTGATCAGATAGTTATTCAAAAGAAATTAACCAAGTAAGTTGTTTAATTTTTATTCTGTTTTTTTTGTTTATTTAATTAGATTTTAATTCTGTTTTTGTAACAAAATAAAATCTGTTTTTATTTTTTTATTTTTTATTTTGAGTTTAATTTTTGTAATCAAAAATTTTGTTTTTGTAACAAAATAAAATCTGTTTTTATTTATTTATTTTTACTTCGAGTTTGATTTTTGTAATCAAACAAATTCTCTCATTTTCTTTATTTCTTTATATTCTTGTTATTATTTTGTACACAACAGAATTTAATCTATTTAAATACAATAAAAATTGTCCAACAGTAAGAACCAGCATGCAATTAGCTTCTAAAATCTACAATCCTCTTGCATATATATATACATATATTGAGAACCGCAAAGAAAAGTAGAGTATTCTATACTATAAGATGATACATGCATGAGATTCATCATTGAGTGACATTTGATCAATCAATCTCCATTCAGCAAGTAGGTTATAATATGAAATTTTAATAAACAAGAAAAAACAAAGTTCAATAAGTTAAGAAATAAGAAATAAGAAATAAGAAATAAGAAAAATATCAAATAAGAAATGGGTAAAGTAATATAAGAAATAAGAGAAATATCATATAAAAAAAATTAAAAAAAGAAAAGAGCTAAGTACATCTATAGTTCATATATTTTACTTTTTGTGTCATTTTGGTCCCTATACTTTTAATTGGTTCAATTTTTACATTTAATTTTATATTTTGTATCATTTTAGTCCAATTAATAACGATATTAGTGTTTTTAATGGAAAGCAATCACTGAATTTGTTGAAATTAACTCATTGAGTTAAACAAGTTTATAATTTTACTTTTAAAAGCATAATACATGTTATTTATGTACTTACTTTTTATTAAAAAAAAATACTAACAATTGTAAACAATTGAACTAAATTGAGACAAAATCATAAATTCATAGTCAAAATCGAGTCAATTGAAATTACAAGGATGAAAATGACAATAACTAAAATACAGAAACTATGAGCGTAATTTGCCCTAAAAATTATTAATTACAAATCAATAACAATGCAAGTAAAACATGTGTCTTCGTAAGACATTACAATTATTTTTCTCAATTATCATTTATATGCTATTTAAAAATAAAAAATAAAAATCAATGCAATAGTGATACCACGTTATCACTAACTATTCACTAGTTGATAATATTTTACCATTATGTCCACTACATATATGTGGCGTGCTTGATAAATTATCTTTGACTAGAAAGTTACATTTAAAAAGTAAAATTTACTATTTATTTATAATTGTACTATTAATTGATGACATCAATTATCACTAATGGCATACTATACCGTCGGATTGAATTTTTCACTTACGATTATTTCCAAAGATTAATGCAAATTATGCTTTTGTCCAAATGACTTGTAAGGCCAGCAAACTTGGTCTTGAGTTATTGTGGACCCACTAGCATGTGCCCCATATGTAACCATTTTGACAGTATTTTTATAAGTATTGTTCTAGATCCACATATATTATGCCTTCAAATTATAGTATTATTACTATAATAAAAATCATTGAAATAAAATCTTTTAATGTATAGTCATGTGTACGAGTGTTGCATCACTTGTCTTCATCCCTAGTTACAAAATTTCCATATAGGAAGCTTACATATCAACACATGGTTATAAAACTTTGACCCCTCAATAATGCTTGCCTTAAATTTCAGATTCTCTCATAATAGTCAAGTTTTGATTTATCAAATCATTAAAATATGATCATTTAGACAATTAAATGTTTATTTATTTATTTATTTTGAGATATGTTAGTGTTCAATAAATTTATGGGAAATTCTAATATACACATCCTTTAAAAGGGTGTATCATATATGCACTCCTAATTATATCATTTTCTTTTTTAATTATGACCATTTCTCTTTTTTAGTTATGACATTATTTTAGTTATAACTCATGAGAACTTTAGTTATGCCTCATGTTGCATTTCCTATTTTGGGAAGTGGGTTATAATCTACTTCCCAGATTATAACCCACTTTCTCTCTCACAAAAAAGCTGCTTATAATGTTTTTCACCAAAAAACTAATTATAACCATCTTTTCAAAATAGCCCCTTACGATATTTTTTTTTATAATTATAACTCAAAAAGTATAAAGTTATGTCATTTTCTTTTTTAATTATAAACTGCATATACCTTTGAAGAATATGTAACCATAATATTTTCCTAAAGTCATATCAACTGAAGAGAGAAAAAAACAAAAATAGAATTAAATTAAGGTATGACCAGTAGAGAATGCCAAGTTGAGACAGAATTGGGGCCAACTTGAAGATGACATACCAACAGAGTCTGGCCTTGCCAACCACTGCCATGCCAGAAAATTAGTGCACCCTTTGCGGCGATCGGCTATTCGGGTCATATTTTGTACATTGCCATGACAGTAAGTTAGGGCACCCTTCACGGGGATTGGCGATTCAGGTCATATTTTGTGGCCTCAATAAATCAACACATGGGTGCGCCATTGTTGACCCTACAAGGGTTCCTTAGCCAGATTTCATGTTAATTACATGGTTTAAAAAATAAATAAATTTAAATAAATAAATAAATAATAATAATAATAATAAAAAGAGTACATACAATGTATATGCCCTACCACTATCAAAAAGAGGTTCAAAATTATGCCAAAACTTGCATACACATGAAAAATAGAAGATGGTTAGGTCATCAATACACTTTTTTTTTGGGTAGGTATCAATACACGGTTATATACAAGACACATTGACATGAAGAATATGCCAAGGAGAGTAGCAAATGAATAAAGATGTTAAAAAGATTATCTCAAAACATACATTATTAGAAAGATCAACCCTATAGATTCAGAATTCGTGCACAGAAAAATATTAAAAAATAAAAATTTAATGGCCTTGTTTGGTTTATGTTTCTCAAAAAAATTTGAGAAAAATTCTCTACAAATAAATTTTCAAAAGTAATCAAACTAAACAAATTTTTCCAAAATTTAATGGCCTTGTGTGTTTCAGATTCATTCTTGATGTGGGTCTCACCATATTAAAATTAAAGTTAGATTATATATTATTTTTCTGAATAAATTTTTGTGTATGAATTTTAGGTATGTAATTTTGTTGTTTATTAAAATGTTCACATGGGTAACAAAATAGCTGAACTACTGTAGTAGCTCTTGTGCAAAGGCCCCATGTACTTATTTTTCTTTTATTATTTAAATCAAGTCCTAATTTATAGAAGAGTCATAAAAGCCCAACCTCTCTATTTTTATGTACCCTTCATTCACATTCTTTTCTAGCTACCACAAGACTAGTTATCATGAATGAACAAATCAACATAGTGAGTCTAGCCCAAGACTACCTCCCTTCATCTTCCACCACCACCACTTCCACCTCCTCCTCCACTTCCTCCTCCTCATCCTCCTCCGCCCCTTTTTCGTCTACTTTGGATGGTTTAAATCGAAGTACAAAGAGTCTAAAAGAGTCCAAGGCTCAAAAAGGCTTAAAGAGAGCCAATGAAGAGGCGAAAAATGGCGATGAGCATATGAAGAAGCACAAAAATGGTGGTGATGAGAAGCATCCGACTTATAGGGGAGTAAGGCTGCGAAATTGGGGGAAATGGGTGTCTGAAATTCGCGAACCAAGAAAGAAATCAAGAATATGGCTTGGGACTTATCCAACGGCTGAAATGGCTGCTCGAGCCCACGATGTGGCTGCTCTAGCTATCAAAGGTAAATCAGCATATCTCAATTTTCCTGAATTGGCTCACGAGCTTCCACGCCCCGCCACCACCTCACCCAAGGACATCCAAGCGGCTGCTGCCAAGGCCGCGGCTGCCACATTCCCCGGTGAAGTTGATCAAGCCGAGGTGAGCCAAGCCACGCTTTCCAGTTCTCACTCCTCAACCACTTTGTCGTCATCAGATAACACACACGAGTCATTGAACTCTCCATCCAACGGCGATGATGACACGTTTTTCGACCTACCTGATCTCTCACTTGACAGCACGGATCGAAGTGATGGGTATTGTTACTATGCTTCATCATGGCAGCTGGCTGGAGCCGATACAGGTTTCCGGCTCGATGAGCCGCTTTTATGGGACTGCTACTAGTAGTACTACTAGTGAAATTTCTCATGTCAAAAGAACTAACTTTCAAGTTGATTGCATATGGTTACAAGTTCAGTTAGAATGCCAATGTGGAAAGTGATGATGATGTTTATATCTTGAAAAAATTGAGTTTGGTTTCTTCCTTCTTTCTTTTTTTTTTTCTTTTTTTTTCTTCTTTTTTCTATACTTTGGTTGAGTTTTGATTAGCATCTTGAAGGGTTGTAGCTACATTTTTTGTTTATGCTAGCATGCGCCACCTAATGTGACAATGGTTGTTTAACTTTCACCTATATAAAATTATGAGAACATTGTATAAATAAATGATGACAAGTTTCTCTGTAACTAATGAATGAATAAATATCAATTAGAATAAACATCCATAGCTAATCCTTTGGAAGAGTTTATGGGTTGAGTTCCTTTTTTGTACAGTATTTGCTCGATTTGTGTCAAATATTACTATACTTATTATGATATTATTATTTAAAATCATATTATTTTTAGATACACAATTGACATAAATTTTAGTTCAATTGTCTGGAATATTTTCCTATCAACCTTTCCCTTTGCCTGCTATTACTTGTCGAAAAAAAGATCCTAAAATTATCTATCTTGCTAAGTTTAATTACCTCGCTCATTATTATGATAAAAAGATACTTCACTTGATTAAGGCAACAAAAGGTCACATTGGCAATTTCTTTCTCACTTTTAGCTCTCAAATCACAAAGATAATTTTCTAAGTAAAGGAGGATCATGGTACAATATTTTTGCCAATAATTCACTTTTTCTACCATGATTAAGCAATTGAGAGACAATGCCTATAACCCACCTATGTGATACAATTAATGTAAGTGGCTAACGAGGTGACACCATCTTCTAACCAAAGTGGATTTAACTTGAAAAAAGTATGTCTCTTTAATGGAAAAGGAATTTTTTTTTAAAAAAAATGAAAAAAAAAAAAAAACTAATGCACTATTATACTTCTCTTTTTATTATTATTATTTTATAATTGAATATTCGGATTAACTTCTTGTTAGCAAAAATTCAATTTAGACCCAATCGACAGTAATTGATTAATAGACTTAAACAAATTTTAAATAAACACAAAAAAAATCAGACTTTGTGATTGAATCATATGCCTTAAACAGATTAAGAACTTCCTTAGAGGTAATTAAGTAAAGAAAAAAGAGTTAATTACTTAAAAGTCATATTTACAAATGTTATGGTAGCTCAGGTCCTATTTAAGATTTTTTGAACCAATAAACCTTATTTAGTAAAACTGAAAATATTATCAATTTTTTCCAATTTAAAAGAACATTACCAATTTTGCATAGTTGTATTCCAACTAATTGTTTTACTAACTGATAAAAAAAAAAAACTGAGTATGAGATTAAACGTTTTTGCTCTTCTTGATTTGATTCAACTATCCAATAAAATCGAGAACATTATCAGTTTTTTTTAGTTTTAAAACTGAGAATATTATCAGTTTTTTTCATTTTAAAGTTTTTTTTT
This sequence comes from Camellia sinensis, assembly GCF_004153795.1. Classification (NCBI taxonomy): domain Eukaryota; kingdom Viridiplantae; phylum Streptophyta; class Magnoliopsida; order Ericales; family Theaceae; genus Camellia; species Camellia sinensis. The sequence goes on along the minus strand of NW_021025370.1, from coordinate 89,473 downwards.
TTTTTAAGTTTTGTCCATCAATGTTCCATCATCATGATCCTTTATAAACACAAAATTTTCAATTTTGTACAAAAAAATAATTCAATTTTTTCATTTTTTTTTTTTTAAAATTCACTTTGTTTGGTTTCAGTTTTCATAATTCCTTTTCAAAAAATTACACTTTTTCATTTTTTCGTATTTTTTTTGTTTTCACTAAATTTTTTTAATATTTTAAGCAATTTTTTTTATTATTTTTAGACACGCCTAACATAAATACACTTAAAAAGTATAATATTTGTAAAAAAAATCTTTAAAAAATTCACTAAATACAAAAAAAAAAATAAAAACAGACAAAAAACAAAACAAAAATTCAGTACATTTTGTGTATTTTTGTGTATTTATTAATTTTTAAAAATACTTTTCACAAATATTTTACTATTTAGATACATCTAAGTAAAGTGCATTTAAAAAAATTAAAAAATTGCTTAAATTTTTAAAAATACTCACTAAAAACGAAAAAAAAATGAAAAATAAAAAAAAATCAATTTTCAAAAAAATGAATTTAGAAAACTGAAACCAAACACACTAATTAGTTTTTTTTTTTGTTTTTTTTTTGCACATAATTTTTTTTTTTTAGTTTTTTAATTTAAAAGTTGATGTTTTAAAATTTTAAAAATCAAAATAAATGTCAAATAATTTTGGCTATTAAAAATTTAATGGGACTTGAAGGTCCAAAATTTTTTAGTTAGAACTTAATGGAGTATAAGTTCATAAATTATGACTTGTGTGTAAATGTGCCAAGGGATATTTACCAATAAATCTCATCTCACAAACAATTACTCCAATTAGTCCCAATTTTTTCTATTGATATGTTAAGTTCTTTTAGTAGATAGTTTCTTTCCATGGGGTCTTATTTTTAATTTTCGTAGTGTTTTGGTGGACAGCTATACCCTTTTATTAATGTGAACGGTATAATGTAATACTCCAATGTGGCAGGTATTAATGTGACACTCCAAAAAAATTAAAAAGAACTCCTTATTGTACTTTTTCCTAATGTGAACATAACGGGTATGATGTGACACTTCAAAAAAAAAAACAAAAAACTCTTTAATGTATTTTTCCCTAATATCATAACGTGGCGGGTATGATGTGATACTTCAAAAAAAATAAAAACTCCTTAGTGCACTTATGTCAAACGTGACAACGTGACAGGTATGATGTGACACTCTAAAAAAATTAAAAACTCCTTAGTGTACTTTTTTCAAACGTGACATGTGATACTCCAATGTGACTGGTATGATGTGACACTCTAAAAAAATTAAAAACTCTCTCTAAAAAAATTAAAAACTTCTTAGGGTGCGTTTGTTTGGACGGACTGGATAAGGGGAGATTGTAATCCATCGGACTATTAGTCCTGGGATACATTGTCCCGGGACTATTTAATTGGACTAAATTTGTATCCTATGTTTGTTTAATCATGGGATTAGATATCTGGATTAGACTGTTTTTAATTATCCAATGTTTGTTTGGGATATTATGGAGAAGGATAAATGCTCAAATGACTATTTTATCCTTTTCAATTATTTACTAAGTAATAGCAATATTAAACATAGCTTTAATATTTTAATTATTTTTAGCTAGATTAAATAAAAATTTATTTTATTTTATTTTTTGCACAATATTTTAATTTATTATTTTCAATTAAATTAAATTTATAATTTATAATTTAAATTTTTTATTTAATATATAATTTTAAATTAACAACGCTAAAAAAATAATTTATAAATGTTCAAAAGACTATTTTATCCTTTTTCTAATAGTTTGTTAAGTAATAGCATGGAGGGTAAAATGGACACTTCACAAAATAATCCTATGGGATACCAATCCCATGGTTTCTATCCCACCTCCCCCCATGGGATAGGATAGTCCCATATTTGTGGGACTAATAGTCCGGGGGGACTATTAGTTCGGAGCAAAAAAAATGAAACAAACAATGAACTATTAGTCCAGTGGGACTAATAGTCCAATCCACCCCCTAATCCTTCAAAACAAGCACACCCTTAGTGTACTTTTTCTGAACATGGCATGTGACACTCCAACGTAACTGGTAAGATGTGACACTCTAAAAAAATTAAAAACTCTTTAGTAGACTTTTTCCAAATGTGATACTCTAACGTGACAGGTATGATGTAATACTAAAAAACTTTTTAGTGTACTTCTTCTAATTGTGACACTCCAATGTGGCGGGCAAATGAGTCATTACACATTCAAAATGACTAAATGGATCACAAGAAAAAATATGGGATTATATGGATCACAAGTCTAAAATATGAGACTTATTAGTTAATCTCCCTTTAATCTACTCCTAAAAATAGCTAACTTAAACCACTCTTAAATACTTCTTCACGAATTGTGAGTGGTTGATGAGATGATTTTATTTTGCACTTAGCTCTCTCTTTTATACTTGACTTTTGGCCTAGCTCTTGATTTGGATCTCTCTTGATTCTCTAATTTTCTTCATGTCTATCCCTACATTCTAGGAACTGCTTCTTTGAATTTTTGATTTCTTCTTTAATTTTTTGTCATTATCTTTCTTGTCCTTATCTTTTTAACACGTTCTTACTCTATGTTAGCCATATTCACCAATCATGCATGTCATCCTTGCCATGTCATCCTTATGCCTTGTCAGCATTTTATCGACCATAGATTCCTAAATTTTAGCACCAATAATGCCCCCTTCGTAAAAAATCTTTTACCTTGAATGATTTCATTTTGGGTTTACAGGCAACCACAAACTTCTAATGTTCAATTCTGAGCCCAAAAATCTTTTAACCTCTCTGGGCTTCTCAACAATTCACAGGCCTATCATTGTTAGGCCCTCCTTCAGTTTATCTAATTTATTATTTTTACTTAGGGCCCACACAAAGGTACTTAAAGTTTTTTTTCAAACTCTCCCTCTTCGTCACTTCTTCCCTCGTGCAAACTCTTTATCTTCTTCTGAAACCAAAAAACCCTAAGCTTTTCAGCTATGTCTTCCGACTCAGATTCCGATCTAGTTCGTCGATTCCCTTAGGAAATCATCCAACTCATTGAAAGCAACAAGTTCGACTCCAAAATCACCGCTAGCCTCACTACTGGTGATGGAGAGCTTAGCCCTTGTGTCTTAACCACATTTCCAGATGGTCTAACTTCGTACTACCCAATCGCTTACAATGAAACCCTTCTTCTAGACCAATCTTCACTTTCATGGCTGAAATGGTCGACAGGCCCCAAATCATGATCAAAACCTACTGACGCATGGATAGCCTAGGTTGTGATGACCCGGTATGTTATTCGTTTCATCCTCTCTACTTAACCTTAGGTCTACCGTTGTTATGGTGTCGGGTTTTAGTGCAAGGTTTTAGATTAACCATTGGGTTATTGTATTGAAAACTTATTTGCTAAAATTTTCTTTTTATTGTTATCCTAAGTTTCACATATTTCGGAAGGTGCAAGGTCGGGGCTGGTGTGTCCTGGGTTGAACAAAAAAAAAACTATAGGCTGAGGAAAAAATCGCATGTGCGGAGGCCTTGGCCGCAAGTGCAGAAGAGAGGTCGCACGGGAAATGAGGCCACACGTGCAGGAAACTGAGGGGTTTACCAAGGTGCACACTGCATTATATGCACCTGCGGTTGGAGGTGCGAGGCATAGGCCGCACGTATAGAGGTGAGAGCCGCACATGCTGAAGGTACGCACCGCACGTGCGGGAATGGGCGCCGCACGTGCGGTAATCTGTAAATTCCAAAAATCTGTTTTTTCTTTTCTTCTTGGGTTGTGTGTGTATCACTTTTTACATATCTCTCTCTCTAAATACGATATCCTCCTCCTTCTCTCTACATTTCCTACACCAAATCTCTTAAAGCTCTTGATCTCTTGCAATCCATTGGGGTTTTGACCCAACATCCTTCACAAATATTGAAGAGATAAGCAAGGGCGACATTGTGTGCAGTGGAGATTGGGTTTTGACACCGTTGATTTTGGGGGTTTCATCTCATTTCTTCTCCAAACTTGAGGTAGAGACTTTCTTAGAGCTATATATATTTTTGCAAGATTTTTTGTTGATTTTTTTGAAATTCTCTTGTTAATGTTGAAACTTGATGGTTGGCTTAACAATGTGGGTAGTTTAGGAGGGGATTTCTCCTTGTTTCTGTTGAAATAATTTTCTTGAGGGTTTTGAATTACATTGATTAAGAAGAAATGTTTTTGAAGAAATCCTTTCAAAAGATTTGTGTGTGTGTAGTGTGGTGAGAAAAACCTATAAATTGGGGGTTTTAAAAGAATGTTGAGAATACTTGGTTGACATTGTTGATATATTATCTTGTGTGCCAAAATGAATAAAAGATGGGAAAATTTCTTACTTATATATATATATATATATGTAAATGATGAGTTTCATGAAATATGAAAAGTAGTGATTTTGGAGGTTGTTATTCAAATAGGTTAATATAGTCTTGAAATAGCTAAATTGTTGAGAAAAGTACAAAGTATGGAAATGTTGTTGTTTATTGATAGAATTAATTGAATATGTGGCTATCTTGTGAAATAGCATTGAAAGGAGAAATGGGAATTTTGATTGTCATGGAATTATTGTTGAGGTATTTGAAAATGAAAAGATGTTTTATGGCATTAATAATTATTGTATTGCATATTCATTCAATTGGTTATTACACATTTTGAATTGTGTTTGGAAACTTTTGCATTGAGAAAAAGAAAGTTTGTGAATAAATTTTTCATGGAATTGCTTTGGGGTAAACATGTTGGTAAGTCTGGATAGGAGGTGTAGATGAAACTAATTAAGTTGGCCTGAGTGTCCAAGTGAAAGACCGAAAACACGCGCGGAGGAGGTACCACTTCCCTTCCGGTTAGCAACGGGTAAAGTGGGGTTTTGGTAGTGCTAGTTATGCCTACTTGCAGACACCAACCTAAGAATTATCTAAGTCGTATTTACCGCCCCTTGAGTTAAATTAATAAATTTTGAACTGTTGAAATTTCAAGACATCATTAAGCATAAAGGTTTTCAAAAGATGAAGATGTGATTTTCTTTTCAAAAGCATAGCATGGCATATGCATTCCATTTTATGAGTCTTGTATAAAATATATATACTTTGTTAAGAATTTCCTACTAAGCTTTATGCTCACCTTATGGGATTTTGATGTAGGAAAAGACGTGGTGAACCCGCCAAACTAGGGCGTGGATGTATATATTGAGAGCACAAGGCTCTATTTTGTTATGACTTTATTTTTTGTAAGCCTAGGGCTATATATGCATGGGTTCGAGAAACCATCTTTTGTGTAACCGGGTTTAAGCCTTGGAACTTGTAAGCCCTTGAGGGTATTTATTTATTTTTATTGATAGTTCTACATACTATAGATTCAGGTGCTAGAAATCAATGAATGTATATTCGCATGTGGGACTTTTTTGTACTAATCTCATGATCATGTAATGTAAGTGTTGGAAATTATTTTGGTTCGTCATAAGGAGTAATGGATGATATGTTATCATCATGTGTATCTTTTTTTAGGAGCGTTACAACTTGGTATCAGAGCTACCGGGTTTGAATACTTAGGGCTCATGAGAAGTGGTTGTGTTACCACAAGGGGCTTATCTCGCATGAATAGGAGATATTGCATATTTTGCGACTATTTGATAACATGTTTATATGACTAGATGGGTATGAGATTGGACTTTTGGGATGTTGTTTGCGCCTATTAAATTCCTTAAGGTCTTACTAGAAGGGTACTTGATCAATACTCGTTCTACTAAGAATTCTTGGTTTTTCGTAGGACGAATTTCATCGTAAAGACATAATCCGCATGTGCTTACGTGGTTAAATGCTTATGTGGAGTGAAACTTAATTGTTTGTATGGTAGAGAAATATATAGGATTGTTGTGGCCAAACGTGTGAGGCAAGTTGCGAGCACATGTGGGTTCATGTGCTAAATTATTTCTCTTGTCCCTTATTAGGATGTCAAGAAGGGGTCAAGCTCATGGTGGTAGAGGCGTAGTAGGCTTCGCTGAGGTGTACATGAAGTATCGGTCCACGAAAGGTTCGGCCAAGCCAATGCAGCCGAGCAAGCGGACCAGGCTAACATGGCCGAGCAAGTAGGACAAGTGAAAATTTCGGGGCAAGCGGGCTATGCCACAATGGGGGCCTTAGCCTAAGAAATGGCAAACGCTTTAAGGGAATCAATGAATATGTTGAGGGCAGAGAACCAAGCCCGAGAGAACGTCGTAGAGACAATGGCGTGTTTCCTTACTAGGGAATTTTAACGGGACAAGCTGGATGAGTTCCATGGTGGCCCCGAGCCCAAGAAAACGGATGATTGGCTAGAGCAAACGGTGAAGACATTTAAGATGCTTCACATTGAGGATAGCAAGCTAAAAGTAACTCTAGCAAGTTACTACCTTAAGAGGGATACGGGCCAATGGTGGAAGTACGCCAAGGGTAAGGTGGAGCCAACATGGGAAGCCTTTGTAATTCTTTTCCAAGATAAGTACATACCTCCCACTGTTAGGGAGAGGTTGAGGCAAGAATTTCAAGACCTCAAGCAACTCAATATGTCCGTGGCCGAGTTTTAGGCGGCCTTTTCTAGTTTGTCCCGGTTTAGTTTACACCGGAGTTGGTGGCGACGGAAGAGTGCTGTTGCATTGAGTTCAAGAAGAAGTTGAGAACTAAGATCTTGTTCAAAGTTGCCGAGAATATGATTCGGAGCTATGACCGTCTTGTGGAGGTGGCGGCACATATGGAGATTAAAGTGCAAGCCGAAGAGGAAAGAATTCGGGGTTCAAGGTCCAGGGCCAAGAGTTACAAGGAGACTATAGACCTAATAAGAAGAGCAAAAGCACTTTTTCATCATAGTCTCAACCACACCAAGTAATTTCTCGTGTTTCAAGTGTGGCCAACCGGGTCACAAGACCTTTTCATTCCCACAGAAGGGAGGAGGACAACAGATGTTGCCATCACCATCACCTAACCGATCCCAGAGTTAGTCCCAGAATAGAGGGCAAGGACTTATTTGCTTTCAGTGTGGCCAGTCAGGGCATATGAGAAGAGCTTGTCCGCAGTTGGGAAGCGCATCTGGCGCATTAGGATCAAGGCAAACATAGAGCCACCAGCAGGCTCACTCAGTTCAGACTTCTAGAGCTAATCAGGGAGCCGCTTCGGCTCAGTCAGTGCAGCAGGCCTATGCTCCGAGGAATGAGTAGGTTGACCAGAGGCCATAGGAGTGCGTATATGTTGTTGCTGCGCCCAAGCAGTTACCAGGATCCTCAGTTGTGAAAGGTATTGTTGTTGTGTGTAATTCTTTAGCTAATGTGTTGATACATACGGGTGCATCTCATTCATTTATATCTACTACATTTACTTCTTCATTGGGGTTAGAGGTGGCACGGTTAGCATCTTCGCTCAGAGTAGAGTCAGCAGTTAGGAGTACGGTTGATTTTGACCGAGGATGTCGTGGTTGTGAGATAGAGGTTGCCGGACGCCGACTTCCGTTTGCCTTTGTGTTGCTAGACATGTTAAGTTTTGATGTCATTTTAGGCATGGATTGGTTATCTTCGTACCGAGCTGTGATTGATTGTTACCGTTAGAGAGTTATGGTGTGCACCTTGAGTGGTGATTGTTTTTATTTTCTAAGGGACTGGGTTGATAGGGTCTTGTCGCCAGTTTTTGACCCTTGTAGTCGGAGCAAGCTTAGTGGCCTTTTTTGCAACTCTCTTGGAGGGTGAGATTCATGAGGGTCGTGTTGAATTGCTAAGGGTAGTTTGTGAATACTCGGATGTCTTTCCCGAGGATCTTACTAGTTTGCCATCCCACCGAGAGATCGAGTTCTCCATTAACTTAGTGCCTGGCACGGTACCGATTTCCATGGCACCGTATAGATTTGCACCCGCCGAGTGGCATAAGTTGAAGATTCAACTCCAAGAGCTTCAAGACAAGGGCTTTATTCGCCCTAGTACATCACCTTAGGGAGCGCCAACTCTCTTTGCGAAGAAGAAGGATAGGTCATTGTCATTATGTATTGATTATCGTAAGTTGAACAGGGTTACCGTTAAGAACAAGTATCCTCTACTTCGAATAGATGATTTATTTGACCAACTTAGAGGGTCTCGTTGTTTTTCGAAGATAAATTTGAGGTTGGGTTATCATCAGTTGAGAGTCCGGGAGGAGGACATCCAGAAGACGTCCTTCATACGCATTATGGCCACTACGAATTCCTTGTGATGCCTTTTGGGCTGACTAATGCACCAACTTCCTTTATGGATTTGATGAACCGAATTTTTCGAGAATACTTGGATTGTTTCGTGGTCGTCTTTATGGACGACATCTTAATTTATTCAACCTCCAAGGAGGAACACGAGGCCCACTTGCAGATAGTTCTTGACTTACTTAGGGAGCACCGATTGTATACTAAATTTAAGAAATGCGAGTTTTGGCGCAAAGAGGTAAAGTTTTTGGGACATGTGGTATCGAAAGAGGGAGTAACTATAAACTCCTCAAAGATAGATGTCGTGCTGGATTGGGGGCAACCCAAAAATATTTTTGAGATCCAAAGTTTCTTGGGATTAGCGGGGTATTATCAACGCTTTGTAAGAGATTTCTCTAGACTAACCGCGCCTTTAACCAAGTTGACTAGAAAGGGTGTCAAATTTGTGTGGAGTGAGGTTTGTGAAAGGTCATTCCAAGAGCTTAAGACTAGATTGACTACCGCACCAGTCTTGATGATTCCGGAAAGAGGTTTGGGTTACACCGCATATTGTGATGCGTCTCGGGATGGGCTTGGTTGTGTCTTGATTCAAGGGGGAAAGGTTGTTGCCTATGGTTCACGACAATTGAAAACTCATGAGAAGAACTATTCCACACATGATTTGGAATTAGTGGCGGTAATTTTTGCCTTGAAAATTTGGAGACATTATTTGTACGGTGAAAAGTCTGAAGTCTTCTCTAATTATAAGAGTCTAAAGTACTTGTTTTCTCAAAAAGACTTAAATTTACGCCAACGGAGGTGGATGAAATTTATGGAGGATTATGACTTTGAGTTACACTATCATCCGGGGAAGGCCAATGTGGTGGCTGATGCCTTGAGTCGGAAATCTGTGAGTAGTTTGGCAAATGTGGCCATTTGAGAATGGATTATTCTAGGTGATATCGGCAAGTTTGATTTGTACTTGGGTGAGTCCGGTGGGAGTGCTACCTTGTGTATTTTGAATGCTCAACCTACCTTGATTGGTAAAGTCATAGACGCATAACAAGGGGACCGTGAAGTGGAGTCAATTCGTAATAGAATCTCCAACGAGAAGGAAGAGAGAGGTTTGAACATTCACTCGGATCTGAGTGTACGTTACTTAGACCGTTTGTTTGTACCAGAATCCTGCAGAGAGGATGTACTTCAGGAGTTCCATCACTCACGCCTTACGGCACCTCCGAGAGGTACCAAAATGTATCATGATCTTAGTCGTCAGTTGTAGTGGAGGGGTATGAAGCGGGATGTTGCTTTATTTGTATCGAAGTGCCTTACTTGTCAACAAGTGAAGGCCGAACATCAAAGGCCAGCTGGTTTGCTGCAACCCTTACCGATAGCCGAGTGGAAGTGAGAGCACGTTACCATAGACTTTGTAGTTGGGCTTCCTAGAACACAACAAGGTAGTGATGTCATTTGGGTAATTGTTGATAAGTTGACTAAGTCTACACATTTCATTCCTATGCACATGGGCGACTCAGTCGAGCATCTGGCAGAGTTGTACATTAGAGAGATAGTTCAACTTCACGAGGTTCCGATAACCATTATATTGAATAGAGATCCTCGTTTTACTGCCCGGTTGTGACAAAGCCTTCACGGGGTGTTGGGAACTAAGTTAACCTTTCGCACCGTTTACCACCCCCAAACCAATGGGCAGTCGGAGTGTACCATTCAGATTTTGGAGGACATTCTTAAAGCTTGTGTCCTTGATTTCAAGGGGTCTTGGAAGAGACACATACTATTGATTGAGTTCGCCTATAACAATAGTTATCAAGCTAGCATTGAGATGACACCATTTGAGGCCTTGTATGGCCGACCTTGTAGGTCACTGGCTTGTTGGGCCGAGGTGGGGGATGCACCGTTGTTAGGTCCAGAAATTGTTAGAGAGACAACCGAGAAAGTTGCCCTCATTCAGAAGAGGATAGCAATGGCCTAAAGCCGACAGAAAAGTTATGCCGATAAGAGGAGACGACCTTTATCTTTCGAAGTTGGTGATCATGTGTTCTTTAAAATCTCGCCAAGGCGAGGTTTGATGAGATTTGGTAAGAGTGGTAAGTTGCCTCCGAGATTCATTGGGCCTTTCGAGATATTAGAGAGAATTGGGAAAGTGACATACCGGTTGGCTTTACTGCCACAACTTTCAGGGGTTCACGACGTGTTTCATATATCTATGCTTAGGAAGTATGAGCCCGACCCTTCTCATGTGCTTGATTGGGTTGATTTAGAGGTAGATAAAGATGCCTCTTACGAAGAGCGACCAGTTCAAATATTAGATGTCCGAGAGCAAGTGCTACGAGGCAAAACTATACCGTTACTAAAGGTGTTGTGGAGACACCATGGGGTTGAAGAAGCAATGTGGGAACGGTAGGTGAAAGTCCACTCCAAGTATTCAGATTTATTTGAAAATGCTTAAGTTATTTTCCTTTGTAATACTCCCTTGTGATTGAGGAAAATGTATTGAAATTGTTAGCCACGTGTTGCTATGTATATTGTTGTTTCAAGCATGAGATTGCTATGGGTTTTACTACTTTTATTATAAAAAAAAACCTTTATGTGCATGATTTTTTTGGATGGTTATTGTGGGTGAGATAGCCATGACGGCAATGGTGAAAATAGATGTGGTGATTTGAAAATTTAATACCGTGGTTTGATCGCTTGAAGCCCTTTGCTTGGGTAGTTTAATCTAATTTCGGGGACAAAATTTCCTATGGTGGGGAGGTTGTGATGACCTGATATGTTATTCGTTTCGTCCTCTTTGCTTAACCTTAGGTCTACCGTTGTTATGGTGTCGGGTTTTAGTACAAGGTTTTAGATTAACCGTTGGGTTGTTGTATTGAAAACTTGTTCACTAAAATTTTCTTTTTATTGCTATCCTGAGTTTCACGTATTTCGGAAGGTGCGAGGTTGGGTTTGGTGTGTCCCGGGTTGAACGAAAAAAAAATTCTAGGCTAAGGGCAGAGCCGTACGTGTGGAGGCCTTGGCCACACATGCGGGAAATGAGGCAGTACGTGCGGAAAACTGGGGGGTTTGCCAAGGTGCACACTGCATTATATGCACCTGCAGTTGGAGGTGCGGGGCATGGGCCGCATGTGCGAGAGTGAGAGCCGCACGTGCGGTAATCTGCAAATTTCAAAAATTTGCTTTTTCTTTTCTTCTTGGATTGTGTGTGTATCACTTTTTACATATCTCTCTCTCTCTAAAAACATATCCTCTTCCTTCTCTCTACATTTCCTACACCAAATCTCTTAAAATTTTTGATCTCTTGCAATCCATTGGGGTTTTGACCCAACATCCTTCACAAATATTAAAGAGATAAGCAAGGGTGACATTGTGTGCGGTGGAGATTGGATTTTAGCACCGTTGATTTTGGAGGTTTCATCTCATTTCTTCTTCAAACTTGAGGTAGTTATATATATATATATGCAAGATTTTCTTCAAACTTGAGGTAGTTATATATATATATATGCAAGATTTTTTGTTGATTTTTTTGAAATTCTCTTGTTAATGTTGAAACTTAATGATTGGCTCAACAATGTGGGTAGTTTAGAAGGGGATTTGCTCCTTGTTTCTGTTGAAATAATTTTCTTGAGGGTTTTGAACTACATTGATTAAGAAGAAATGTTTTTGAAGAAATCCTTTCAAAAGATTTGTGTGTGTGTAATGTGGTGAGAAAAAACCTAGAAATTGAGGGTTTTAAAAGAATGTTGAGAATACTTGGTTGACATTGTTGATATATTATCTTGTGTGCCAAAATGAATAAAAGATGGGAAAATTTCTTATTTATACATATATGTAAATGATGAGTTTCATGGAATATGAGAAGTGGTGATTTTAGAGGTTGTTGTGCATGGATGGTAATGTAGTCTTGTAAGGACTAAATTGTTGAGAAAAATACGAGATTTGGAAACGTTGTTTTTTTTTTAATTGATAGAATTCATTGAATATGTGGCTATTTTGTGAAATAGCGTTGAAATGAAAAAATGGGAATTTTGATTGTCATGGACTTATCATTGAATTATTTGAAAATGAAGAGATGTTATATGGCATTAAAAATTATTGCATTGCATATTCATTCAGTTGGTTATTACACATTTTGACTTGAGTTTGGAAATTTTTGCATTGAGAAAAGAAGTTTGTGAATGAATCTTTTTATGGAATTGCTTTGGGGCAAATAAGTTGGTAAGTCCAAATAGGAGGTATAGATGAAATTGGTTAAGTTGGCCTGAGTGTCCGAGGTGAAAGACCAAAAATACGAGCGGAGGAGGTACCATTGCCCTTCTGGCTAGCAACCGATAAAGTGGGATATTTGTAGTACTAGTTATGCCTACTTGCAGACACCAACTTAGGGATTACTGGAGTCGTATTTACCGCCCCTTGAATTAAATTGATAAACTTTAAATTTGTTGAAGATATCATAATATTATTGAGCATGATGGTTTTCCAAAAATGAGAAGAATGTGATTTTCTTTCAAAAGAGCATAACATGGCATACGCATTTCATTCCTTTGGACTTGTATAAAATGTATATACTTTGTTAAGAATTCTCTACTGGGATTTGCTTACCCTATGGGATTTTGGTGCACGAAAAGATGTGGTGAACGGGCTAAACTAGGGCGTGGATGTATATATTGAGAGCACGAAGCTCTATTTTGTGGTGATTATATTTTGTAAGCCAAGGGCTATATATATGTGGGTCTGAGGAACCATCTCTGTGTAACCGGGCTTAAGCCTTGGAACATGTAAGCCCACAAGGGCATTTATTTATTTTTGATTGAATATTCTACATACTATAGATTCATCTGCTAGAATTCCTTGAATGTATAATCGCATATGGGATTATTTTGTATAAACGCTGGGATCATGTAATGAAAGGTATTGGGGATTATTCCGGTATCTCTTAAGAGCCATGGTTATTGTTATAATCATTGTATATCTTTTTGGGGCGTTACAACTTAGTATCAGAGCTACCGGGTTTGAATACTTGGGGCTCGTGGGAAATGGTTGATTTACCAAAGTGGGTTAATTTCGCATGATTAGGTGATGTTTTGTATTTTGTGATTATGTGACAATATGTTTATATGACTAGATGGGTATGGAATTGGACTTTTAGGATGTTGTTTGTGCTTATTAAATTCCTTGAGGTCTTATTAGAAGGGTACTTGATTAATACTCATTCTACTAGGAATTCTTAGTTTTTCGTGGGACAAATTTCATCACAAAAGAATAATCTATATGTGCTTACGTGACTGTGAGTTTAAGTGGAGTGAAATTGAATTGTTTGAAGGGTAGAGAAATATATAGAATTGTGTGGTCAAACGTGTGAGGTAAATTGCGAGCACATGTGGGTTTGTGTGCTAAATTATTTCTCTTGTTCCTTATTAGGATGTCAGGAAGAGGTCAAGGTTGTAGTGGTAGAGGCGGGAGGCGTGGTAGGGCTCGCCGGGGTGTGCATGAAGTTCCGGTCCATGAGGTTCTGGTGCAAGAAGGGGTTTCGGCCAAGCCAATGCGGCTGGACAAGCGGGCCAAGTTAATGTGGCCGAGCAAGTAGGGAAAACAGAAGTTCCGGGGCAAGCGGGTCAAGCTGCAATGGGGACCCTAGCCCGAGAAATGGCAGGGACTTGAGGGAGTCGATGAGCATACTAAGTGTGAAGAACCAAGCTAGAGAGAACGCCGTAGAGACGAGGGCGCGTTTTCTCACTAGGGAGTTTTTGCGGGCCAAACTAGATGAGTTCCACGGTGGCCCGAGCCCAATAAAGTAGATGAGTGGCTCAAACAAACAGTGAATACATTTGAGATGCTTCATATTGAGGATAGTGAGTTAAGGGTGACTCTTGCGAGTTATTATTTCAAGAGGGATGCAGGCCAATGGTGGAAATATGCCAAGGGTCGAATAGAGCCAACATGGGAAGCTTTTGTGGTTGCTTTCCAAGATAAGTATTTACCTTCCACTGCAAGGGAGAGGTTGAGGCAAGAATTTCAAGACCTGAAGCAACTCAATATGTCCGTGGCCGAGTTTGAAGCAGCCTTTTCTAGTTTGTCCCAGTTTGCACTAGAGTTGGTGGCAATGGAAGAACGCCATTGCATTGAGTTCAAGAAGAAGTTGAGAACTAAGATCTTGTTCAAGGTTGTCGGGAACATGATTCGGAACTATGGCCGCCTTGTGGAGGTGGCGGCACATATAGAGATTACCGTGGAGGCTGAGGAGGAAAGACTTCGGAGTACGAGGTCGAGGGGTCAAGGGTCACATGGGGGCTATAGACCTAATAAGAAGAGCAGGAACTCCTTTTCATCCTAGTCACAACCACAACAGTCTAGATCCACATTTCCTTTGCCAAGTGCGGGCCCGAGGAAGAGTACGTCGAGTGGTTTTTCACATTTTAAGTGTGGCGAGCCAGGTCACAAGGCCTTTGCATGCCCACAGAAAGGGGGAGGACGGCAGATGTGGCCACCACCACCACCTAACCGATTCCAGAGTCAGTCTTAGAGTAGAGGGCAAGGACTTACTTGCTATCAGTGTGGTCAGTCGGGGCACATGAAGAGGGTTTGCCCGCAGTTAGGAGGCGTATCTGGCGCATCAGGGTCGAGGCAGACTCTAGCCACCAACAGGCTCACTTAGTCCAGACTTCACGAGCCAATCAGGGAGCTACTTCGGCTCCATCAGTGCAGCAGGCCTATGCTCCGAGAGAGGAGCAGGTTGATTAGAGGCCACAAGGGTGCGTGTATGCTGTTACTGCGCCAGAGCAGTTGCCTCGATCCTCAGTTGTGAGAGGTATTTTTGTTGTGTGTAGTTTTTTGGCTAATGTGTTGATAGGCATGGGTACGTCTCATTCATTTATATCTACTGCATTCGCTACTGCATTGGGGTTAAAGGTGGCACGGTTAGTGTCTCTGCTCAGAGTAGAGTCACCAATTGGGGGTACAGTTGATTTAGACTGGGGATGTCATGGTTGTGATATAAAGGTTGCCGAGCATCAACTTCCATTTGCTTTCGTGTTGTTAGACATGCCGAGTTTTGATGTTATCCTAGGCGTGGATTGGTTATCTTCATACCGAGCTGTGATTGATTATTATCATCAGAGAGTTACAGTGTGCACCTCGGATGGTGATTGTTTTTATTTTTTGGGGACAAGGTTGATAGGGTCTTGTTGCCAGTTCTTGACCCTCGTAGTCGGGGCAAACTTAGTGGCCTCCTTGCGGCTCTTTTGGATAGTGAAAGTGACGGGGCTCGTGTTGAATTGCCAAGGGTAGTTTGCGAATACCCGGATGTCTTCTCTGAGGACCTTGCTAGTTTGCCACCCCACTAGGAGATCGAGTTCTCCATTGACTTAGTGCCTGGCACGGCACTGATTTCCACAGCGCCTTATAGATTTGCACCCACCAAATTGCATGAGTTGAAGATTTAACTCCAAGAGCTTTTAGACAAGGGCTTTATCTGCCCTAGCACATTACCTTGGAGAACACCGACCCTCTTTGCAAAGAAGAAGAATGGGTCGTTGCGGTTGTGTATTGATTACCGCAAGTTGAACCAGGGTTACCATCAAGAACAAGTATCCTTTACTCCGAATAGATGATTTGTTTGACCAACTTAGAGGGTTTTGTTACTTCTCAAAGATAGATTTGAGGTCGGGGAACCATCAGTTGAGAGTCCGGGAAGAGGACATCCAGAAAACGGCCTTTCGTACGTGTTATGGCCATTATGAATTCCTGGTAATGCCTTTTGGATTGACTAATGCATCGACTTCCTTTATGGATTTGATGAATCGAATTTTCCAAGAATACTTGGATCGTTTTGTGGTCGTCTTTGTGGACAACATCTTAATTTATTCAACCTCCGAGGAGGAACACGAGGCTCACTTGAGGGTAGTGCTTGATTTTCTTAGAGAGCACCAGTTGTATGCTAAGTTTGAGAAATGCGAGTTTTGGCTCACCGAGGTGAAGTTTTTGGGTCATGCAGTGTCAAGTGAAGGAGTAACTGTAGATTCTTCGAAGATAGACTCAGTATAGGATTGGGAGCAACTTAAAAATGTTTTTGAGATCCAGAGTTTCTTGGGATTGGCAGGGTACTATCGGCGATTTGTGAGAGCCTTTTCTAGATTAGCCGCGCCTTTAACTAGATTGACTAGAAAGAGGGTTAAGTTTGTGTGGAGTGAAGCTTGTGAGAAGTCCTTCCAAGAGCTTAAAACTAGATTGACTACGGCAACGGTGTTGATTATTTTGGAGAGAGGTTTAGGTTACACTGTCTATTGTGATGCGTCTCGGGATGGACTTGGTTGTGTTTTGATGCAAGGGGGAAAGGTCATAGCCTACGGTTCACGGAAATTGAAAACTCATGAGAAGAATTACCCTACCCATGACTTAGAGTTAGCCACAGTAGTGTTTGCCTTGAAAATTTGGAGGCATTATTCGTATGGTGAAAAGTTTGAGGTTTTCACCGATCATAAGAGCTTGAAGTATTTGTTTTCCCAAAAAGACTTGAACTTACGTCTGCAGAGGTGGATGGAATTTTTAGAAGACTATGATTTCGAGTTACACTATAACCCGGGGAAGGCCAATGTAGTGGCCGATGCCTTAAGTCGAAAAACCGTGAGTAGTTTGGCAAATGCGGCCATTCAGGAGTGGATTATGTTGGGTGAAGTCAGCAAGTTTGAATTACAATTGGATGAGTCCAAAGAGGGCGCAACATTGTTTGCCTTGAGCGCTCAGCCTGTCTTGATTAGCAAAGTTGTAGAGGCATAACAAGGAGACTGTGAAGTAGAGTTAATTCGTGATAAAATCTCCAATGGAAAGGAAGAGAAGGGTTTGAACATTCACTCGGATCAGAGTGTACGTTACTTAGATCGTCTGTTTGTGCCTGAATCTTGTAGGGAGGAAGTGCTTTGGGAGTTCCATCACTCACGCCTTACGGTACATCCGGGAGGCACCAAAATGTATCGTTACCTTAGCCTTCAGTTTTAGTGGAGGGGTATGAAGCGGGATGTCGCATCCTTTGTGTCTAAGTGCCTTACTTGTCAACAAGTGAAGGCCGAACATCAAAGACTATCGGGTATGTTATAATCCTTACCCATAGCCGAGTAGAAGTGGGAGCACGTTACTATGGATTTCGTAGTTGGACTTCCTAGAACGCAGCGGGGCAATGATGCCATTTAGGTAATTGTTGATAGGCTGACTAAGTCCACACACTTCATTCCAATGCGTACTAGCGACTCAGTTGAGCACTTGGCAGAGTTGTATGTTAGAGAAATAGTTCAACTTCATGGGGTTTCAGTAACCATTGTGTCAGATAGGGATCCTCGTTTTACCGCTCGATTGTGGCAAAACCTTCAAGAGGCATTAGGAACCAAGTTGACCTTTAGCACCGCTTACCACCCTTAAACCGATGGGCAATCGGAGCGCATCATTCAAATTTTGAAGGACATGCTTAGAGCTTATGTCCTAGATTTCAAGGGGTCTTGGGAGAGACACTTACCGTTGATTGAATTCACCTACAACAATAGTTATTAAGCTAGTATCGAGATGGCACCGTTTGAGGCCTTGTATGGCCGACTTTGTAAATCACCGGTTTGTTGGGCTGAGGTAGGAGATGCACCGTTGGTGGGTCCAAAAATCGTTAGGGAGACAACCGAGAAAGTTGCTCTCCTTCGCAAGAGATTAGCTACGGCTCAAAGCCGACAGAAAAGTTATGCCGATAGGAGGAGACGACCCTTATCCTTCGAAGTGGGTGATCATGTGTTTCTTAAGATCTTACCTAGGCGGGGTCTAATGAGGTTTGGCAAGAGTGGGAAGTTGTCTCCGAGGTTTATTGGGCCTTTCGAGATATTGGAGAGAATTGGGGAAGTAGCATACCGGTTAGCTTTACCGCCACAACATTCGGGGGTTCATAATGTGTTTCATGTGTCTATGCTTAGGAAGTATGAACCCGACCCTTCTCATGTGTTGGATTGGGTTGATTTGGAGGTAGATGAAGATGCCTCTTACGAGGAGCGACCGCTTCAAATTTTAGATACCGAAGAACAAGTGTTACGAGGCAAAACCATACCGTTAGTGGAGGTGTTGTAGAGACACCATGGGATTCAAGAAGCAACTTGGGAACGGGAAGCGAAGGTCTGCTCCAACTATCCGGATTTATTTGAGCATGCCTAATTGTTTTATTTTAATTGTAATATCCCCTAGTGATAAATGGGAGAATGTTAAATTGATGATCACATGTTGTTGTATGTGTTGTTAAAATTGAACATGAGCTTATGGAAGAATGATATTTGATTGTAGATGTTTTGTTTCATATATCTAATTTGAACGATTGTTGTTTGATGGAGTGATGATGAAGAGAAGGATAATTGTTGGGTGAAATGAATGTTACAACTTGATAATGTTGTTTAAAAATGATTATAGTTGTTAGAGCACGCATGTTTGGTGAGTTTATTTGATTTCAGGGAGTTTGTTCAAATTTCGGGGACGAAATTTCCTCTGGTGGGGAGGTTGTGACGACCGGGTCTTTTTCTCTCTTTCTTTTTCCTTCTTTTTCACTCCGTACTCTTTCGCTCTCGTTAGGTTTGAAACGTCTAGAAATAATTCTCAAAATTTAAGTCCTTGTTCTAGTTTTGTTCAGTGATGAATCTCTCTTGTTCCGGAGGGCGTGAGGTCGAGTCTGGAGTGCCCGGGGAGCAAACCCAAAAGTTCTGGGTCACTGGACCAAGGCCGCACGTGCGAGGCCCTAGGCTGCACGTACGAGGAGTGAGGCCGCACGTGCGCGGATGAGTGAATTTCTGAGGTTGCACACTGCTTAAATTGCAGGTACGGGACTGAGTGCGGATTGGAGGGCCGCACGTGCAGGGATCATTGCCGTACGTGCAGGAATGAGGCTCCGTACGTGCGGGGCACGTGCCGCACGTGCAGGACGTCTAGGCAGCCCGAACCTCTATTTTTATTCCTCTTTTTGGCCGAATTGCGTCTCATTTTTTGGCTTCTCTCTCTCACTCTAAACCCTATTTTCTCCTCCTTCTCTCTAGAAAACATCATCAAACACTAAAACTCTTTGATTTTTGCAAATCTTTGGGTCAAGATCCATCATCATCCCTCTCTATCTTGGTGAGCAAAGCAACAACTACATTGTGTGGTGGAGATTGAGCTTTAACAACCTTTGGTTTCTAGGGTTTTCTCCTTTCATCATCTCCATTTCTTCATCAAAACCTTGAGGTAGGGAAATTTCCTGGAGTTATATATATATATATATATATATTTATGTTAGATTTGGTTGATTTAAAGGGTTCATTAATGATATTGAAAGTTTAGTCTTGTCTCATAAATGCTAGGGTTTCAAAAGTGGGTTTGATCTCTCTCCTTTCCTAAACTATCTTCTTGAGGTTTTTAACTCACATAATACGAGGTGTGATATCTTGAGAGAAAACTCTTTCAAAAGAGGGGGAGATGTTTTGGTTTTGATATAAAACCCTAGAATTTTTGGGGATTTGTTGAACAATGTGAACATGTCTAAGGGCTTCTTTGTTGTTTTGTATTAAAAGAGCGAACTTTCATCATATGTTTAACAAAAATGGCAATTTAGTCGATATATGAGAAATGAGATGTTATTTTAACATTATTGTTAAACCCTTGAAAATGTATTGTTGTGAATTGGCAAATGGTTGTGCATCTTGGATAGTGAAAATTGTAAACATTGTAGTTGATGTATGATGAACATCACATGTAGACTTGAAGAGGCTAGCTCATTATGATTTGGACATGATGAGAGTTTGTTGTTGCTAAATATTGATGGCATGGTTATTTTGTGAAATAACATTGAGAAGAGGAAATGAGAAACATGGTAAATTAATATTGTTGTAGAGATGTTGAAATGGAGAGATATTATGAGATATTATGTATTGCATCATGTTCTCATTCAATTTATTATCATTATCGTACATCTTGCATGAATGGAAGAACATTTACTTTGAGGAAGATTATGTTGTAATGAAAACTATGGAAAATGTTTAAGG
>NW_021025370.1:14435-66028 GCF_004153795.1 Camellia sinensis | reverse complement strand
AATTAATTTATAAATCATTCTAAAACAACCCATAAAATAAGTTCAATACATGAGATACCTCTGGCATATGGCGCCAGTTGCTTATTAATACATAAATTAACATGGAAGTGATGCTTTAAGAGAGAATTATACATCAGTGGATAATAAAAAAAATATTTAAAAAAAAATAAATATTAATAATTACAATTATAAAAGAAAAATTATCATTTTGTAAATACTTTTGCTCAACTCCACTGTGTTATTCTCTCATTCTTTAATTACAAACTGAATAGTGTTAAAGCTTGTTATCGTACACATATTCAACTGGTACTTTTCCTTCTTTTTTTTTTAATTTTTTTTTGTTGTTAATTGTTAAGGAAATAATCTGGCAGCGATATTGGAAAAAATTAAGGGTGAAATACCAATAAATCTCAAAGTAATTTTATAAACTGTTTGGTCTTTATTTTTCTTATAGACTCAAAGATCTTATTTCAGTGTGAATTATATAAAGGATCAAGTATAAACGCACGTGTGCTATGTGTTGAGGAACAAATGTAAATGTAGGTTTTTTTATAATGTTAAAATTACTAAACGTAACACTTAAAAAAAATTACTTAGTGTACTTTTTTAAATATAATATTTTAATATAACACTTAAAAAACGTAACACTCCAATGTAACATTTCAAAAAAAAAAATTTAGTGTACTTTTTCTTAAACGTAACACTTCAATCAATCTAACACAAACTTTTTAATATACTTTTTCTAAACATAGCATGCCAACATAACATACTACAAAACTTTTTAATGTACTTTTCTTAAACATAATAACGTAACATTTTAAAAAAAATTCATAGTGTACTTTTTTCAAACGTAACACTCCAATATAACACAATAAAAAAAAATTAGCATATTTTTCTCAAACGTAACAACGTAACATTCTAAAAAAAACTCCTTAATGCATTTTTCCTAAACGTAACACTCCAATCAATGTAACACACAAATGCTCCTTAGTATATATTTTCCAAACGTAACACTCTAATGTGTAACGTTATATAACATCAGAAAATTACACTAATAGAAATATAGATTTCAACGCTCAACAACTAACCCTTTAGCCACCAATCTTGCTAAAAAAAAAAATCTTTCAAACCTCATATTCTCATTCCTACCACAAAAATGAATTAGAAAATTAGAAAAATGAATCACAAAAAAGTATTTACTTAAACTCAAATGGTACCAAATCAAATAAATACAATTTTTCAAAACAAAAAAGACTAATTGATTCATAAAAAAACTCTTAAAACTAAATGGATCAATATGTCTCCATATATTTATAAGTAAATTTTCTAAAAATTAATTATAAAAATATAAAAAAATATTAATAATTATAATTATAATTATAATTATATTGCTCGTTGAGTGCTGGTAATTAATTTTCACTGCAATCTCGCTAGGTAGTCGTAACGCCTCGAAATAAATGTCATAAATCGACTCCCAACAACATACACACAATGACATAGACAAAATAGTAATCTTTCATTAATCAGAATTGATACACAAAAGGTGACACATGCCTCATACATTCACAAATGATTCATCTAGAATCTACAACATGTGTTACAAGTAGTAATAAAAAATGAAAGTTAACCAAACATTCATATGCCCTAAAGGCTTACATCTTTCCAAGGCTATGCTTGGTTATAACAAAAGTGGATACAAATCCAATACATATAAAGCCCTTGGCTTAAATCAAACGATAACATAATAAACAAAAGAAGCTTTCAGCTCCAATTCCTCCCAAGCTATGGTCTTGGCAGAGGCATGTCCCCAACACCTGAAAATGATTTTCCCAAGTAGGATGAACCAAAGCCTAGTAGAAACAATCTAACACAATATATGAATCTTAACGAAGATATAAGTACAATATGCATATACAATGCCTGTAACAGAACATTCATACTCAACTTGATCATAAAGTACCAAATTTATATCTCAATCTATTTTCCTTCAATTCATTTCAAGTTAATTTATTCATCTCAATTCATGAGTCAATTTCATTTATCTTCTAGACAACCCAACTGAGACTACAACTCAGTAGTTCTCAAATCAACACAACTACCAAACAAACACTTCAAGTTGCCAGTTTACGAAAATTTCATCCACGGGAATCGACATCCATCTATACGCATAGTTTGGAGACTTTCACCCTAGACACTCCGGCCAACTTAATTTCAATAGAGTCCATCCCCTATCTCCTCTCAAAACATGGAATACATCCATTTTTGGCTCCCAAACATCATACATATACAATATATTTTAAACATAGTCATATTCAATGACAACCCACAAGAGATTAGTTTCAATTCACCTAATCCTCATACAATTTCTATAACTATCATAGTTATTCTCCACCAATAGCCCAATACAGATATTTCTAAACAGATATTCAGTTGCGGAATGGTTATTATCTAGAAAGGAAATTCATTTGTGACTATGTGATTCGGTGCTTATGTGAAATGAATTACTTGTTGTCCACTGTATTAGGATGTGAGTGAATTAGCTTCCGCAAATCTATAAATGTGCTAATCTATTGTGTTCCATTTATTAGGATGTCAGGACGCAGACATGGTAATGGTAGGTATGGCAGGCCTAGGTGGCAAGAGGTGTTGATACCGGATGAGATTCTGACACAAGAGGAGGGTGTTGATCAGGCCAAAGTAGCCGAGCCGGCAAGCCAACAAGCCATAGGCGCCTTAGCTTGCGAAATGGCAAGAGCATTGCGAGAATCCATGGACATTCTCAGGGCATAGAATCTAGTCCAGGCTCATGTTGCAGAAACAGGGCCATCCTTTCGGAAAAAAAAAGTTCTTCTGGTCAAATCTAGACGAGTTTGTTGGGGATCTGAAATAGCCACTGAAGGCTAACGAGTGGCTTGAACAAATGGTGAAGATGCTCGAGATGCTTGGCATTGAGGACGATGGGTTAAAGGTGACCTTGGCATCTTTTCAACTTAAGGGAGATGCATGTAAATAATGAAAGAATGCAAGAAGGCTCATTGGGGTGACTTGGAAGCCTTTTGTCAATGCCTTTCAAGACAAATTTTTGCCACCCACAGCTACGGAGAAGTTGAAGGAGCAGTTCTTGAAGCTCAAACAGTTAAACACACCAGTGGCCGAGTTTGAGGTAGCTTTTATATGCTTAACGACGTTTGAACCAGAAGTTGTGGCGATGGAAGAACGACGTTGCATCGAGTTCTAGAAGAGAATGAGGAACAGGCTTCTTTTCTAGGTGGGCGAGTCTATGATTAGGGATGACAGCCACCTAGTAGAGACGGCGACTCACTTAGAGACTGTGATTCAGAGAGAGGAGCAGTGAATGAGGGGCTCCAAGCAGAGGAGCTAGGATGTTCAGGGTGATACGAGGGACAACAATCGACAAAGGGGTTCCACCTCACAACAGTCCCAAGCTACGCAGACTAGATCCACTTTTCTTGTGCCGAGTTCTGGTTCAGGAAGAGGTAACTAGGGTGGTTTTACCTGCTTCAAGTGTGGTCAATTAAGCCATAAATCTTTAGCTTACCCATAGAGAGAAGACGGGCAACAGTCTATGTCGTTCATGACTTATTCTTAGGGTTAGGGCCAAGGGACAAAACATCCGCCTACCTGTTATCAGTGTGGGCATTCGAGGCACTTGATGAGGTTTTGGCCTCAATCTAATGATACATCTGGTGCATCTGGTTTAAGGCAGATGCAAAACCATCAGCCATCACAATCAGCACAGGCCCCAAGGGCCAATCAAAAAGCCTCTTCAATTCAATCCATGTACCAGACTTATGCTCCAAGGGATGAACAGGTATATTAGAGGCCTTTACAGTGTGTATGTTGCTACCACATCGGATCGGCTGCAAGAACCTTCTGTTGTGAGAGGTAACTTTTTGTTGTTCAACTCTATTAAAAACGTGTTGATTGATATGGGTGTATCTCATTCCTTCATTTCATTTGCATTGACATCGATTTTAGGGTAGAAATGGCTCGGTTAGCGTCTCCCTTAGGGTAGAGTCACCAGTTATCGCGGTTATAAGATTGAGGTTTCCAGTCGCCGAGTTTCTTTTGATTTTGTTTTATTAGACATGGCGGGTTTCGATGTCATCTTCGTCAAGGTGGTAGATGGAACTCTCATTAGAACCTTTTCTTCTCATGAAAGGGGGCTGAGGACTTATGTAGTAGTGTGAGGTAATTGTTTGAAAATGTATAGTTGCCGAGCAACCGCTAATTGTTTCTTAGGGTGTGAATGTGATGTGAGAGCTTATCTTTCTAAGATTTTAGGTCGTTAAACAACCGAGAGTTATTCCTTTGAGGTTGAGTCTATTTGAGACACAAGTACTGTAGGGTATGTTAGTGACATCTTCTGCTTGACTTTTGTTTTGTAGGATCGATGGGCTTTTGTGGCTCATAGAGGTAATTCTTGCGAATGAGTTGAAAGAGAGACACACCACTTTTGAATGGTTGGTCACATCATTTGGGGGGTTGTCAAAATACCAATGTGGGACTGAAATATGAAAGTTTCTTTTAGATTTCGAATTAGAATTTGGAGTGGCAATTGTAATTCTATTGGAGTTAATCTAGCCCTTATATCTTTGGGTTACTTTATCATTTTTCGTGGGAGTTGTTTCTTTTGCATCACATGAAATCTTTTGCATTAGGAGAATCCTCTAAAAACTCGTTGAGTAGAGGTTGTTTGTGTGTAGTTAGTGGGAGTGTTAATTCCAATATCTGTTTCATTTCAGTTTGTCCAAACTTTAATTCTTAAAGTGTCTAATTTTGGCAACAAAATTTCCTAAGGCGGGGAGAGTGTAACACTTCATATTCTTTTGACTAGTGGGATTGCTCTTGAAACTCTTATTATTGTACTTGGAGCCCCTTTGATTCATTTGAGAATATTGATTGAAGTGGTATCATAATGGTAAAGTAGGATTGAGTGAAAAACATTGATTCGGATAATTATCCTATGAACAGTCTTCACTCTTTTAGCTTTTCCCTTTCGACACTTTGAATCTATATGTGAGGCTAGAACCATTGGAAATCTTGTTTCTGAGGCTTCGATTTAGACACAAGAACGATCCAAAAAGGAATCCGGACGAAAGAGCTATGCCCATTTGAAATTTGAGTACTTGTGCTAGAAACAAGTTCGCTCGAGCGAACTTTAGACCACTTAAGCATTCTCTGCAAATTACAGAGATTCTGGGAGCTTCCTTTCACGGCTCGTGCCAAGTTTTGACTGCTCAAGCAATCTGTTCAAAATCAGTCACTTTAAAGTGACTTTTTGGCCCAAACTTTTCATTCTTTCTTCCTCTTTTCTCTCCCTCTCCTCCATACCCGAAAACCCTAGACCTCCAAACCTTGACTTCATCTAATTTTCACCAAGAATCCACTATAAATCTTGCATTGAAGGTGAAGAACAAGAGAATATCAATATTTTGACCAATTCGATTGTGATTTCTTTGAGGTTTCTCTTTGGATTTTCATCTTTTGTCTCCATTCTTGAAGTAGTAATATTTTTACCCATGTATATCTATATTTTGATTTGAATATGTATTAATCCCATGATTTGAAGGTGTGATTTGGATTGGATGATATACATATATATATATATAAACATTAATGGTGATTGCAATTTTTGTTTTAAGGTTGGTGGAAGATTTGTTTATTTATATGTTAAAAATAATGTGTACACCAATAATTTCAGAAAGCTAAGGAATAGAAAGAAAGCCCTAAATTTCTTGTGAAACCCAAATTGTTGATCATAAATCTTTGTGGGTAATGCGAGAAGAATTAATGGGTAAATTGATCATGTGTTGAGATCCCTTGTGTGTAAGATTGATTTTATTTTTTTTTGAATTGTTGCTTGTTATGTGATATGGTTTACCCGCGCGGGGAAAATTGAGGTGCTCACTTGCCCGGTCTTGTGAGGACAACAAATGTGAGAATGTTTTGAGGTGTCTATTTACCTGATCGTGTGAGGACGACAAATGTGGAAGAGTTGAGGTGCCCACTGGCCATCCGTGTAAGGACGGAAAAATGTGGAATTGGTTAATAAATGTGGGATTGTTTGGAAATGTTTTATATTCTTTTATATATATATATATACTCATGGGGATTTGTTTTAAATAGAAGTCTTGGGGCAATGTGTTTTGGGATACACGTAATTTAAATAAAATGTTTATATACGTGGTTAAATATATTCTTTACTGTGTAATTGCTCATTCATATCTTACAAATTTCAGGACTTGGTGAACTGCAACCACCCAAATGAAGAAGAAGCTACCCAACTCTCTCGTTTAAAAAAGTGAATGATATTTTGAATTGGTATGTAATTGTTGAACTTTTACTTAGTTTTGAGACCATGGGACCTTTTGTTCATTGAAGACCATGTTTTTATTATTGGACACTGTGGGCCATTTGTTAAACTTTTTTTATCTTCTGAAACTATGAATGCTTGAGTGTGTATTTGTAACCTTGAAATTATGGTTAAATGAGAAACAAAAATTTTGGGATTTGTGCTGAATTTGAGTTGAATATTATATGTACATCTCTATTGTGTTGGATAGGTTTTTTTTTTTTTTTTAGTTGTAGATTGTCAGAGTGTTACAAATTAGTATCAGAGCTAACCAGCTTTGAATATCTTCAGCTTGTGGGATATGATTTTTGCCACAATGGGTTTATCATGCTAGGAAGGAACGTTAGTTAATCTTGTATGCTTATGTATTTATGTGACTATGTGGGTATGGGTTAAATTTCTAGGATACAACTTGAGCCTATTACATTCATCAAAATCTTTTTGGAAAGGCATCTAATCAATGCTTTTTCCACTTGGAAGTCTTTAAGTGCCATGGGACAAGTTGATATCTCAAGAGAGTGATATGTATGCGCTTTATGTGACTATGTGCTTATATAGTTTGTCTTATGTTGAAGTAGATACATTTATAGACATATTTGTGGCTCATGTATGGCATGTGAAATCTTGTGTGGAGTACTTACGCGCGGGTTAAGCCCTATGTCTATTTTCTTATAGGATGTAAGGATGCAAGTGTCCCCAAATGGGGGGGAAAACTTTTAGGATTTGAACTTTTGGCACCACTTTTATTGGTAAGGTATATCATTTTGGGATCACATAAGAACACGATTATGAGATTGGTGTGGAACCTTAGTTTACTAGTTTTGTAAGTTCATGAGAAGCAATTGTGACTTATGATAGCAAAGTTTTTATTGTATAGTGAATGGTTTGTGGTTATGAAGAGTTGAGATTACCTCATAGATTCACATTGAAAATTTGAAAATAGGCTAGAAGAGAGGTCTTGGAAATGAAGTAAGGTAAGGATTAAACCATATAGTAATCTACATTGATTAACGCCTTAAGGATGATCAGAGTGACTAAGAGTAAGCGTTTTGGAAAGTTAATATTAGAATACGTGAACTAGTTTTAAAACTTTCTCAAACTAGGTGAAATTAGTGATGTTTAACTCAGTTGGTAGAGTAGCATAAGTAAGAGGCTATGTGATGGGTATCTTATTGGCTTCATAAGCATCGATATTATGAGTCAAATGTGGAGTTATGAATTAACAGAGACTTTTGACAGGCATTCTGAGATGACTGATGTGGTTAAGATAGGGAAACCTTCGTAAGAAGATGTGTACTTGACTAGTTGAGACAAGTAGGCATGCTTTTCATGTTCCATCATTGTTAGAAGATAGAAGTTGTAGATATAGGAAATGTAAACAAATGTTTAGGGCTAGGTTTAATGCATGCCATGATAGTGTGAGTATATTTATGTTATTGATGTACCAGGTTAGTAGTACTATTGAGTTTAGCTAAGACCTTTAACTTAGAATGATTGATCATTGTTAATTATGACTGTTTTGGATTATGAGTTCAAGTTTGTAAGAGTTATATATATATATATATATATGAAAGAGTTACGAGTGGAAACGGTGTAAATTGTGGCAATACAAGTTATGTGGTTAAAGCTGAGGTTGACTCCTTCACTATGTTCAATGGGCTACAATATTGTTTAAATTACGTTGAGTTGTTGTCAATAGTAATGTCAATTATCTAATGGTCTCACACCAAATTTACCTTACCATTAAAGTGAATAAATTTTATGTAGTAAGGATCTTGAAACGTAAGTATCATTGAGTGAGAGGACAAAGGTATGCGTTGATGAGTAACTAATGTTAATCCTAATAAGAAGATACTTATACACAAAAAAAATAAAAATAAAAAATATGAAAACCTTTCACTCTATAATTGGACTATAGTGTTTCTATTAGTGTTATTTTAGATGTCACCTTGATAAGCTTTCTTTCCTTAAAAGATGGACTTACATAGTGAGTGTTCGTTGTTTCCTTGATAGAAGTTTGTTTCAGAACATGTGAGCCCTTTGGCAAATGAAAGGTTGGGTTGAAATCATTAGTTATGCAATAGAAGTTAAAGCTAATCTACAGTTATTATTTTCGAGGTTGTTATGTATAGCTCGACTTTTTCGTGCCCCCTTTTGGAAGGTTTGAAAGAAAGTCCTACAGTTCGGACTCCCGTGATTCTGAATCTAATCTCACAAGTGCAATGTGAAATTGATAAACACCAAAGAATCCAAATCCGACAAATCGTTTGGAAAATTGATTTTGAATCAAAAATACCAAAATTGGACTGCTTTGCTAGATACAGAGTCGCCACCTAAATATTTTATTTTGGAAAAATTTAGAAAACCCATGACTCATGCCAAAGGCCACGTGTCCGTCATCACCAAAGTTGTCTCGGCTCGAGAACTTAGGTACGAGAGGGGAAGGTCATGAATTGAGCACCCTCGCTCGCCCGATCAAAGATCGTCCTCTACTAATCATGATATGATTTTTTATTAACATTATGTGCTCCTATTCCGGTTATTAGGCTAACTTTACTATGTGATGCGCACAAGCAAGTATAGACTAGTTTGCTTAAGTTAGAACAATTCAACTTCATGCTTGTTTTTCGAAAAAGGGTTTGAATATGCCACCTCAAGTGGGCTTAAAGTTTGCAAATTTGCCACTAGACATAGTGGGCTTAAAAAAAACATACATTCGTTGAATCGTTCCAATTCAAACAACAAGCCTCCATTCACAAGCATTCAAGCAGTTTATCAAGTAAGCATTTAGCCTCATGGCAAGCATGTTAGACATGGCAATCACTTACACTCATGCAAGTATGCTAAAGCACTAAAACTCACCTAGTACTCCAAGCTAAGAAGATATGAGTTAGAAAAATATGCATGATTCTTAACTATACAAGATGTCTAATATAACACATGCAATATGCAATTACTAGGCTCAGCTACTAATATGGCATATGATTTAATTAAATAGCATGTGGTTAAACATGTATTGATAATACAGTTTGAATGATGCGCTGAGCCTCGGTGCATGCAATACAAGATGAATGGATGCAAGCATAAGGTATGCTAATTGAAATATGACCATAATCTAACCATTAAAAGCGATTAAATAAAAGGGAGAAAGATGTGGGATTGGAAGACATGCACATTATTACATTACGCTCTCACAAAGGAGAGTCCGAATGAATAATGAAAAGCTAATCTAATTAGCAACTAAGCTAAGCTAATTAAAGGTAATTAAGCTAATTAGGCTAAGCAAATTAAGATAATTATTACAAACCAAAATAAATAACTAGCTAAACTAATCAACTAATTATTACAACAACAAATGAACTAATTCGTTAACTAACTAATTAAATAACTAAAAATTGCAACTAATAATTAAATTAAGTAACTAGACTAAGCTAATTAGCTGCCCCGGCTCGGGAAATGAAAGATATGCATACGGATGCTCGGTTCGATTTCCACTCGAAAGGACCTCCGCTTTGCTCTCGAAAGCCTCTGTTTGCACATTTGAACACTTCTAGAACCGGTTTGCTGCACCTTAGCAACATTCTGCTGAGGTTTGCATCAGTGGCTAGCCAGCCACTGGTAAAGACTGCCGGCCATCATTGGTGCACTGCTAGCCACCTGCCGACCATGAAAAGTGGACTGCCGGCCACTGATGCATTGGTTCACCTTACTGCAATAGAGTACAAACATAGCAAAAAGAGGGTATTCCCACATATTGTTTACACAACTCACCTCTCATTTTCATGAGAAAATCCAAGGAAAGGCCAACTTAAGCCACAAACCACTAATTCAAGCAATTTCATTGCATTATGGCTTGTGATTCAAGATGTGCAAGCTCAATAAATGCAAAACAAGACACACAAAACCATCACCCTATCATGCATGATCAAAGGTAATGGAGACCTAGGAAAGTTGACACATTTCATCACTTTGAGTATGAAATGTCCCGATTTTCCTTGTGTTTAATAAACGTCCGATTGAACACACAACACACGAGTTATTATCTTGTTCATTTTTTAATCCCAAATTGTTAGTTACTCATTGTAACTTACCAACCATTCTTTAATCCAATTAAGTCCAAAGGTGAATTAAAGTCCTCTAATGAAAAGAGAGCTCAAAACACAAGTTGCTTTGGGTATGAAAGAAGTATCATACCGTTGGTAATGAACCTCCTAAGAGATTAAACCATTAAGTATGAAACCTCAATTTCACACTTAAGCAAACAAATGACTTGAAACCACTTTCAAAGAAAAATAAAAAGTCAAGAATGGAGGGAGGTTGCAAAGATGATTAGTGCTGAAATGAAGTATAAAAAGTCCAAAATAAGTGCTATCAGCTCAAATAAGTGATGTCTAAGGCCTAAAACATCAAGCTTATGAGGACTATTACATTAAAAGCATGCAAAACAAGACTCAAATGCAACAACCAGCCCAAAACAGAGGCAAAATAGTCTAAATCAGAGGCTAAAACATCATGGAATTAAGCTAAAACAAGCTAGAAAAATAAGCTAACACATGGCACCCACTAGACTAGTAAGCAAGATACAAGGAGGGGAGGCTAACCCCTCTAATTTTGGACTTCAAAAAGTGTTTTTAGCCACTAAAATAACTCTGAAATTTAGTGTTTAAAAGCTCAAAAACAAATAGTAAAAGGGTGGAAAACACAAGGGTAAAGACCTCCAAAACAAGGTACAAAGAAGAGTGAACCACCCCTCAACCTTTAATGGCCTCAAAACCCAAGTTTCAGTCCAAAAATCCAGAGTTTTTACAGTCCAAAAACAGCCCAAAAAAATAGTACAAAAATGTGCTAGAATGAAGACAAAAACATGGAGCAATTCAAGCAAGTAAACAAGCGAGAGGAGCGGTGGCTAACCTCTCCGTTTTTTGGGACTTAAAAACCACTTTTTTAGCCTCTAAAAACCTCTAAAAATCAGTAGTAAAAAGCTCAAAAAAATTGATGGAAGAATGGAAACACAAGTGGAAAGGCGTAGAGAACAAGGTTCAAAGAAGGGTAATTAACCCCTTTACCTTTAATAGCCTTAAACCACAAGCTTCAGCCCATAAAAACAGTTGGAAAAAACTTCAAAATTAGCAAAAATCCAAGCTGAAATCACCTCAGCAAGAAGCTCTCTAGGTTTGGTTTGGTGTGTTTGGGCATAGGCTATGCAAGTTGCAAACGAGAGAGAGAATTGTAGAGAGAGATGATTGTAGAGAGAGAGGATATTTTCCAAAATATTTCTTCACCCCTAATGTTTTCTGACCTTGAAATATGAGAGATAGGTCATGTATATATAGAAAACATGAGCTTTGGTAAAAAATATCTATTCAAAAATAGCTGGAGCAGTGTGGAGACAGCTAGAGGGAAATATCTGCAAAAAAATCTATTTTTGGTCACCAATGGCCGGCAGGCCATCATTGGTGGCCGGCAGGCGAAAAAGTGGTAGTTGGCCGTCCACAAATGGTGATTGTCGGCTACTTGCCGGCCACAAGAAAAAAAACTACTTCCAGGACCAACTTCAAATGGGCATATCTCCCTCATCCAAACTCGATTTTAGGTCATTCTTGAGTCTAAATTTAAACCTCAGAAGTATACTTTCCAATGGTGGCATTCTCACATCTAAATTCTAAGTGTGCAAAGAGATATTCCTATTTTAGTGAAGGTTGTTCAGTTCTGGATTAATCAGATTGATGCCTAACTTCAAACAGCCATATCTCCCTCATCTGAACTCAAATTTAGGAAATTCTTGAGTGTAAATTGAAGCCCCAAAAGTCCAATTTCCAATGGTGGTTGCCTCACAACTAATGTCAAAGTGTACAAAAGGATAGGCCTAATTTAGTGATGGATGCTCAACTCTCTCTTAACGGTTTCATACCCAACATCTTCCCCAACTAGTTTTCTTCCCTCTCCTCCAATTTCCTTCAACTCCAAACCTCTAAATAAGTTGTTTCAAAAAAAAATTCAAAGAGTTCAACTCTCTTCCATTTTTCTCCACTTTGTCCTTGCTCAGTTTGCCGAAAAGTGCAACATTTAATGAAATGCGAGTCTCGAAACATCGTAAAAACATTTTCAAAAATATTCTGAAAGAGAGGGTTTTAAGGTCTAAAATATTTTTGGTCTAAAATAGTTTTGGTCTAAAATAAGGTGTAAGGTTGGGATTTAGAGCTCTTCTTGCATAGCATAACTTCATCATCGAGTGATCAATCAGTGGTGCCCAAGTCTTAAGGCAGTCAAAAATGGGTGTCTACACTATGGTGCTAGATGGAGTTGTGCAACAATTGAATAATATGAAAATCTGATAAGTAAATTTTTCTATACATCAATGGTTAGTCATGTTTAGTTAAATTAGCAGTTGGAGCCACGAATGATTAACCTTCCTAGCTGTGAGAGTTTCACCCTAAATTTGATTATGAGTTTGTGTTGATTATAAGTTTAAATTTATTATAATGGTACAATGATGTGAATAGTCAACTAGTCCTTTCGTTTTTAGGATAACGTGATCCTATTTGTGTATACTTAGGGTTGTCATCGTTTTGTGGTTGGGAGTAGAGGTTGATTTGGTTCTTGATTAATATTTTCTATTTAATGTGCATGCAAATAATTATATTTTTCAAGTCAAAATTCTTTCTTAGTGGTTGATTATGAATCCTAGTTGGAAATTTAGTTTCACCATGGATGTGGAAAGATTTTCAGTTACTACTATGTTAATATAGTAGGGTTATTGAGGTCACCCTTGTGCATGTGACTTTTGGTGAATGACAATAGTTTGGACCTTGAAGTATTTATCTTCCATGTTAAAGAAAATATTTTGTGTTTTTAGTTTCATTTTGTGGAACCTTCTGCTATAAGAAATACATGAGGATAAGTATTTGGTACATGATCCTTAGTTATACTTTTGAAATCTTGTGACTGGTGGTTTCAAATGGAGGTTTGAGATGACATTAAGATTGCAATTGTTTATCGAGGTAACTCTTTACTTAAATCGTCCTAATATTTCACGTTCTAGTTGAGTTGGTAGTTGATGTTGTGGATGCATGATGAAGATAATTTATATATTTAAATTTGACAAGTAAGATAATTAATAGTTTCCTTATGTTTGATCAGTTGAGGTAATTTAAATTCCAGATTTAGCCATTAGCTTGAAATTTCTATCTTATAGTTAGTTGGGAAGTTTTTGCTGATTTAAGGATTTGAGGTATAGTGTTGGTTTCAAGGAATGTATCATGTTGTGTGAGTATAGGTAAGCGATGTAGGTGTAGATGATTTTCTTTTTACGTGTTTTGTCTATTGTAGTTGTGGTGTGGAGAAAGGTTGACAATGAGTCAGCTTGGAACTCATTTTAAACTTCAGATGGGATATGTAAGGATGAGGATTACTTGTTCGTGTATATGTCACTCACGAAAGTGACAAGTCGTACTAAATATTTTATACTTGTTTTAGTTGTTTAAGTTGATCCCCAAAATGGGGTTAATTATGAAAATTTGTGATGCAAACATGAAATAAATAATGAGCCATTGGGGGATTGTAGTGGTGATCATGAATGGGATGCGGCTTCCCAAGCTTGTGTAGACACCCCATTTTTTACCGTCCTCAAGACTTGGACGTCATCGTTTGAACACTCGTTGATCATCCATGTTTGTGTTTGTCTTGAGTTCTTGGAGGTTTCAGTCGCGCGCCTTGCCTCAAGACCTCTCGACTTGTTTGTTTTGTGCTTGGTTGTGTACCAAACACTTGTGCTTTTGCTTCTGAGGGCAGAGAATGGCTTGTTGGCCATCCCCACACCTCACCGGCCTTGGCTTAAGGCCACCGGCCTTGTTTTCTTGCTACCGGCCAAATATTTTGGTCGGTCAGCAATGTTTTTGGTTGGCCGGCCATTTTTGTTGGTCAATCGGCCATATTTTCCAGCCGACCCCTTTCCATCTGCTTTTGACAGATATTTTAGCTGGCATCCACATTACACCCCCTCCATACACGTGTATGGAGGGATTTGCCTCTTATTTAGCTTCTCTTGGAAGCTTGAGGATTTGAACCTCTGTAAAGAGGGAGCTCCTCCTCCCTCCTCCAAGGTTCAAAAAATTAGGGTTAGAGAGGTTAGATATAGTATTGTATCTATAACTCCTTGTCTAGTTTTGTTTTGTACTCAAAAAGTGTGTTTTTGTCTTACTATTGTACACAAACACACACTAGAACACCATCCTCTTGGAGCTGAGGTCCTTGGAGGTTGATTTTGGTGTTCTTGGGTTGCTTTGAACTCAGGAAACCTGCTGGGGTGGTGTTCTTGAGGAGGTTCTTCAAGGGTGAGAAACTATCCTCTTTATTCCCCATTTTTGCACAAGCTTTTAGCCTATCTTGCTTATTGTTTTAAGCTTCGACTATAACTGATAAAAGTTCTAATTTTATGTGCTTTAGAACTTTGTTTAAGGTCACTTTCAGGTTTGGGGTTGTCTCCCCCCTCCAAGGCCTCGTGAGGCCTTGTTTTAGGCCATACCTTTTGGCCATTGTTTTGGTCTTTGCATGACCTCTCTACCACTGAAAGCTAGAGGATTTTCAGTGGTGGAGAGGTGGTTTTGAGGTCCTAAAAAGGAGAGGGTCCCCTCTCCTTGTTGTCTTTAATGCTTACATAAATGGCTTATGTGGTAGCATGTGTGCTTAGTTTGTTTTAGCTCCATTTCAGTATGCATTAGGCTTTGTTTTGCCATGATACACCTCTATTTTGAGTTGGTTTAGACATGCCATGTTTGCTTTGTATACTTGTTTTGTAAACTCATAATT
This sequence comes from Camellia sinensis, assembly GCF_004153795.1. Classification (NCBI taxonomy): domain Eukaryota; kingdom Viridiplantae; phylum Streptophyta; class Magnoliopsida; order Ericales; family Theaceae; genus Camellia; species Camellia sinensis. The sequence continues at coordinate 50,844 of NW_021025370.1, read as the reverse complement.
TACCTTAATATGTACCTAGCATTTAGACTACTATGCTTACATGTTTTGGCCCAACTCCATGAAGCTTTTAGGCTTGTTGTAGCATGCTTGAGCTCTGATTTTGGTCTTCTTGGTCATGCTTGCATTGTTTTGTATAGCCACCATGCAACTTAGCTTGTTAGCTTTGAGTGTCCAAGTTGCTAGCATGCTCTATGTGGATCATTTTAGTGGTTTCACATCACTTAGAATGTTATTTCAGTCCATATTTCATGCTTGAATACTTGCACTTATCACTCCTTTATTGTCTTAAAGGGTTTGTGTTTTATGCCTCATGAATGTGTCATTGTGTGTGCCATCATGCTTGGGTCATTGGGATGCCATCTAAGTGGGTTTGGGGCTCATTTTGACATGTCCTAAACTCTGTTTTGGGTCGCTTAAATTGTTCCATGTTTGGTTGTATTAAGTGTAGTGTAACACCTCTTTACTGGCCTTGCATGCTTCATGGTTTTGCCCCTTCGTTTTAGCTTGTTTTGGCTTTGGTCATTGCATGTTTTAGGCTCATTTTAGCTTGATTTGGGACTGTTTTAGGTCCCCTTGTCCCTTTGGGGCTTGCTTCATGTAGCCTTGGTTTGAGTCCTTCGGCTAGCTTCAAGCTTTCGGCTCTCTTGCATGCTTTGCTTACTTTGTTTAGTTGGTTTGGCATCATTCCTAGCATGTTTTCAGAGTTTAACATGTTATCACATTTGCATGCTTTTTCATTCCTTTTAAGTGTGCTTAAAAGTCTCCCTTTGATGCTTAAGTGTTAGGCCAACTACCATGCATGTTTGTATGTGGTTTTGTCCCTTATCCCTTAGCATTTTGGCCGCTAATTTGGACCTATTAGAGAGCCGTCCATCTTGGTGTAAGACCATCCCCGCATGTTGTTGCATGCTTGCCTTGTATGTTGTAACATACTTGTTGCATATTTGATGAATTGCATGTTGTAGCATGCTAGTTCAATTGTGCCTTGTTGTGTACTTGGCCCATAACATGCTTGTTGCATACTTAGTATATTACATGTTGTTGCATGTTAGTATCTTGCATGTTGTTGCATGCTAACCCCATTGCATTTTGTTGCATGCCATACTAGCTTACATGTTTAGTTTGTATGCCTATTGCATATTAGTTGCATGCTTGCCTCACATGTTGTTGCATGCTTAAGTTGCATTGCATTGAGTGTGCATTCCCTTGCCTCTTGATAAACCATGATAGAGGTTAGGGTCCTTTATGTGTTTTGTGTGCATTTCATTTGACATTAAAATGCACACTTGGCATCTTGGGCCATCATGCATTGAAATGCGTGATTGATGGCCTGGGGGGTCCAGAACCATACTTCTTTGAGTCTCAAACATGATACGAAGTGTGGTGGTGCATAAATTGCTTTGAAAATACATCGCCATGTTCTGTCTGTCCTCTACTACAGCAAAACAGGATTCTGCAGGAAGAGATGGTCGGTCGACCATCTTCAATGCCGGCCGGCCATTAATTTTTAGCTGATATTACCACAAATGGTCAATGACCAGTTCTCCATGGCCAGTGGCCTCACCTCTTGGTTGGTGACATCCCACAGTGCTCAGGGAGTGATTCTGAAGCTTCCTTGGGAATTGTGAAGTTTTCAGAAGTACAAATCAGTGTAAACAAAGGCAGGATGAGTATGGTGATGGATTTCTAAGTGAAGCCGTACAAGCATGCATGCATCCCTTGCCTCGAGGCCATTTCAGCATTTTAATAACTTAGACTGGTTATTTATTTCGATTTGGTTGTGTAATTAATTAATTAGCTTGTTAGTTGATTAGTTAGTTTATTTGTATTATTTATTCGGTCCCTCCCTCGAGAGGGCACAATCATGTAATAAGCATGCGTGTGTGTGATGCATGTCTTCCAACCCCCACTTCTTTCTCCTTTTTATTTAACCATTTATGATGGTTAGTTTTAGGGCATATTTGATTTAGCATACCTTATGCTATGCATGTTTGCATTCATTTGTATTGCATGCACCGGGCTCGGCGCATCATACTAACTGCATAGTATTTCAATTTCAACTTGAATACGTGCATCAAATTGCCGCATATCATATGCCATCTTAGATTAGTCGAGCCTATTCTAATTGCATTTCGTATGTGTTGTATTAGCCATCTTAACATGCACTTGGATCATACATTTGATTACTAACATGTTCTTGTTTTGGCTCGGAGTACACTGTGAGTGTTTATGCTTTAGCATCTTGCATGTATGTGAGTGCTAACATGAAAGCATGCTTACCATGAGGCTAATTGCTTATGTGATATAACTGCTTGAATGCCTATGGGTGAAGGTTGGATTGCTTGAATTGGAATAATTCATCGAAATCCGTGATTTAGCCTACTTACGAGTAGCAAACTTCAAACTGTTTTCCAAACAAAACGGATATGTGATGCTTTGTTCCAAATTAGGCGATCTAGTCTATACTTGTCTGTTGTGCGCATAGTAATTCTAGCTAATTAACCGGAATAAGAACACATATGTTTTCAAAACTAGATATCATGCTTAGTACAGGCCGATCTTCGATCGAGCAAGCGAAGGTGCTCATAGATGACCTTCCCCAATCGTACCCAAGTTCCCGAGCCGAGGCATCTTTGGTGATGACGGATACGTGGCCTTAGGCAACGATTCAGGGTTTTCTAAATTTCTCCAAAATAAAATATTTAGGTGGCGACTCTGTATCTGGCAAAACAGTCCATGTTTGGCACTTCTTTCTTAAAAATCTGTTTTCCAAAACGATTTGCCGGATTTGGACTCTTTGGTGATTTATCAATCTCACATTGTACATTGTGAGATTAGATTCAGAACCGTAACATCGAGTCCGAACTGTAGCATGAGGCCCTCAGGGCGCGTCTACAGCTTGTGATGTTTAGCCCATTCGTTTGTTTATTTAATCTTATAGTACCCATTATGTGTGGTTGTTGCTTGAATAATTATAAATGGATTGTGGTATCACCATAATTGATGGGATCATTGGTTGGGTGACGTTTGAGAGTCACCAGTTGAAATATGTTTGAGAAGAAAGAAGAGAACGAAGTTTTCCTATTGAGTATGACCTTATTTTTTCCGAAATTGAGAATTTATCATTACAGATGAACCGGTGAGTAAAGGAGAAATAGTTTCAAAGAGGGCGTATGGAGTCTTATGATGTGTATAACGTTTAACTATTTCAAATAAATAAATAAATTTCTTTTTCAAACTCTTCACTTTTACAAATCATTTGTACGCATCTAAAACATCTTTTTCTTTATACATAAAGTTTTCTACCAAGAATAATCTCTTTTAATTTCAAAAGTTAGTAAGTATTATTTTTGGGTGTTTTTGGTTCTTAAGTATTTCAAAAACGCAACCGAGTAAATGTGTGGGCATGGAATACTGGTTGTGTTATAAGAACGTAGTTCATGGTACTTTGGTTTTGTTGGTTGTATTTCTTAAATGCCATGATTGGTAGATGGAACTCTCATTAGAACCTTTTCTTCTCATGAAAGGGGGCTGAGGACTTATGTAGTAGTGTGAGGTAATTGTTTGAAAATGTTTAGTTGCCGAGCAACCGCTAGTTGTTTCTTATGGTGTGAATGTGATGTAAGAGCTTATCTTTCTAAGAATTTAGGTCGTTAAGCAATCGAGAGTTATCCCTTTGAGGTTGAGTCTATTTGAGACACAAGTACTGTAGGGTATGTTAGTGACACCTTCTGCTTGTCTTTTGTTTTGTAGGATCGATGGGCTCTTGTGGCTCATAGAGGTAATTCTTGCGAATGAGTTGAAAAAGAGACATAACAATTTTGACTGGTTAGTCACATCATTTGGGGTGTTGTCAAAATACCAATGTGGGACTGAAATATGAAAGTTTCTTTTAGATTTCGAATTAGAATTTGGAGTGGCAATTGTAATTCTATTGGAGTTAATCTAGCCCTTATATCTTTGGGTTACTTTATCATTTTTCGTGGGAGTTGTTTCTTTTGCATCACATGAAATCTTTTGCATTAGGAGAATCCTCTAAAAACTCGTTGAGTAGAGGTTGTTTGTGTGTAGTTAGTGGGAGTGTTAATTCCAATATCTGTTTCATTTCAGTTTGTCCAAACTTTAATTCTTAAAGTGTCTAATTTTGGCAACAAAATTTCCTAAGGCGGGGAGAGTGTAACACTTCATATTCTTTTGACTAGTGGGATTGCTCTTGAAACTCTTATTATTGTACTTGGAGCCCCTTTGATTCATTTGAGAATATTGATTGAAGTGGTATCATAATGGTAAAGTAGGATTGAGTGAAAAACATTGATTCGGATAATTATCCTATGAACAGTCTTCACTCTTTTAGCTTTTCCCTTTCGACACTTTGAATCTATATGTGAGGCTAGAACCATTGGAAATCTTGTTTCTGAGGCTTCGATTTAGACACAAGAACGATCCAAAAAGGAATCCGGACGAAAGAGCTATGCCCATTTGAAATTTGAGTACTTGTGCTAGAAACAAGTTCGCTCGAGCGAACTTTAGACCACTTAAGCATTCTCTGCAAATTACAGAGATTCTGGGAGCTTCCTTTCACGGCTCGTGCCAAGTTTTGACTGCTCAAGCAATCTGTTCAAAATCAGTCACTTTAAAGTGACTTTTTGGCCCAAACTTTTCATTCTTTCTTCCTCTTTTCCCTCCCTCTCCTCCATACCCAAAAACCCTAGACCTCCAAACCTTGACTTCATCTAATTTTCACCAAGAATCCACTATAAATCTTGCATTGAAGGTGAAGAACAAGAGAATATCAATATTTTGACCAATTCGATTGTGATTTCTTTGAGGTTTCTCTTTGGATTTTCATCTTTTGTCTCCATTCTTGAAGTAGTAATATTTTTACCCATGTATATCTATATTTTGATTTGAATATGTATTAATCCCATGATTTGAAGGTGTGATTTGGATTGGATGATATACATATATATATATATAAACATTAATGGTGATTGCAATTTTTGTTTTAAGGTTGGTGGAAGATTTGTTTATTTATATGTTAAAAATAATGTGTACACCAATAATTTCAGAAAGCTAAGGAATAGAAAGAAAGCCCTAAATTTCTTGTGAAACCCATATTGTTGTTCATAAATCTTTGCGGGTAATGGGAGAGAAATAAATGGGTAAATTGATCATGTGTTGAGATCCCTTGTGTTAAGATTGATTTTTTTTTATTATTATTATTGTTGCTTGTTATGTGATATGGTTTACTTGAGCAGGGAAAATTGAGGTGCCCACTTGCTCGATCATGTAAGTACAACAAATGTAGGAATGTTTTGAGGTGTCCACATACCCAGTCGTGTGAGGATGGCAAATGTGGAAGAGTTGAGGTGCCCACTGGCCATCCGTGTGAGGACGAAAAAATGTGGAATTGGTTAATAAATGTGGGATTGTTTGGAAATGTTTTATACTCTTTATATATATGTACTCGTGGGGATTTGTTTTAATAGAATTCTTGGGGCAATGTATTTTGGGTTACACGTAATTTAAATCAAATGTTTATATACGTGGTTAAATATATTCTCTATTGGGCAATTGCTCATTCCTATCTAACAAATTTTAGGACTTGGTGAACCGCAGCCACCCAAATGAAGAAGAAGCTGCCCAACTCTCTTGTTTAAAAAAGTCAATGATATTTTGAATTTGTATGTAATTGTTGAACTTTTACATAGTTTCGAGACCATGGGCTCTTTTGTTCATTGAAGACCATGTATTTATCATTGGATACCGTGGGGCATTTGTTAAACTTTCTTTATCTTCTGAAACTATGAATGCTTTGAGTATGTATTTGTAACCTTGAAATTATAGTTAAATGAGAAATAAAAATTTTGGAATTGTAGTGAATTTAAGTTGAATATTATGCGTACATCTTTATTGTGTTGGATAGTTTTTTTTTTTTTTTTTTTTTTAGCTTTAGATTTTTGGAGAGATACACTTAGTTCCTAGCATGACACAAATTTTCGTGGCACTGTATAGATTTGCAGCCACCGAGTTGCTCGAGTTAAAAATTCTACTCCAAGAGCTTTTAGATAAGGGCTTCATTCTCCATAGTACCTCATCTTGGAGTTGAGTTTGGTTGTTTAGAGTTGTTTGTTGTGTTTGAAACAGGTTAGAAGTTAGTCTTTTCAAAGAAGTTGCTGACCATTTCATTTCTTATTCGTTCGAGCAGTGTTTTGAGATCTCCCAATATTTTTGCTAGTTTGCAAAACTTTTGGAAGTAGGGCAACCTTCGCTCGAGCAGTCTATTGTAGTCGGCACAACTTTTGGAAAAGGGTCATTGTGCACTCGAGTGGTGTCACTTATTTGTGTCTGACGCTCAAGTGGTAGTTTGGTTGCTTGAGTGGTCTATACGTATATCAGATCGGGAAAAGTCAATGTTTAGTCACTTTTTCATTCCTCTCTCTCTAAAACATTTCGAAACCTAATTCTTCACTCTCTCTATCTCTCTCTAGTTCATATCTAAACACCTCCATACACTCAAATCCAATGATTTCTCCACAATAGTTCCTTGGAGAAAATGGTAGATCGTGTTGAAAGCATTGTTTTAATCGGAGAAGATTTTGTTTTCGGCTCCATCAAACTTCTACTATTGCTCTCTTCTTCTTCTAAACTTGAGGTAGGAATTTCTTCAACCCTTTTTATGATTTATAGCTTAGTTATTTGTTCTTTAAAAAGATATAGTGATTTGGGGATTTTAGGTTTGAATCTAAGGTTTGATTTTGAAATGTAAAAGTGGGATTTTTCAAATGGATTCTTGAGAAGGGTTATGGGAGGGTGAATATCGTTGAGTTGTGTTGAAATATTGGAAATTCCTTTCTTAAATGTGACTTTGAAAGTAAATGATGTTTTATTGGAAAATCATTAATGTTGATTTATGAAAGAAAAGGAAAAGATGTTGGGTTTGAAAAGATAAGACGAATGTATCTGTTTATGATGAGAGTGGAGTTAGATATATATATATATATATATTATCGCTTCCATTTTGAAACTTATGAAATTATTTGTTGAGTAAAGATCTGTTTTTGGCTATCGGTGGAGGATAGCTTTGATTGTTGTAGAAATTACATGAGGATTAGGTTAATTAAAACTAATTACTCATACATTTCACACTTGAATATTAAAAATATATTGTTTTGATTAAAAGGGGTGTATACCTTGGTAAATTTGGTTAAGGGGTGTGGTTGTGATTTATTATGTTGGCCTGTGTGTCCTCAGTGAAAGTCCAGAAACACCTGTAATTAGGTGTCGATCCTTCCAGTTAGTACTTACTGGCAGACACGTACCTAGAGATTCCCAGTGTTTTGTATCCACTGCTATGTTTTCTGATATAAAAAGTATTGTTTTTATGAATTGATATATAATATTGGCATTACATTGTTTTGAAAGATAAAAGTGTAACTTTATCAAATTTCTTTACTCTCTCTCTCTCTCTCTCTCTCTCTCTCTCTCTCTCTAGTTCTCGTCTAAACACCCCTATACACTCAAATTCGTTAGTCTTGCCGCCATAGTGCTTTAGGAAAAAGTGGAGAGCTCGTAGAGGTGAACATTGTAATCGGAAAAGTTCTAGCTTTCGGATCCATCATACTTTGGGTCTTGTTCTTCTCTCCTTCTAATCTTGAGTAAGGATTTCTTCAATATCTTTGTATAATTCTTAGCCTCGTTATCTGTTCCTTAAAAGTTATAGTGATTTGGGTGTTGTGGGTTTAATTTAGGGTTTGATTTGGGTTTGGTTTTTTGAGTATAAAAGAGGGATTTTCAAATGGGTTAAAGAGAAATGTTGTGGACATGGTTGTAGTGATAAATTGGGTTGAAATCTTCAAAATCTCTCCTTTAAATGTGTTTTTTTAAAGAAATAGATGTTTTGTTAGAAATCATTGGTTTTTGAACTAAGAATAAAGGGGAAAATGTTGAGCTTTTGAAATGATAAAATAAATATATTTGTTGATGATGAGAGTAGAGTTGAATATGTATTGTCACTTCTATACTGAGATTATGAAATTAAAACCTGTTGTTTGGAGATTTATCTTTTGTCTATAGATATTTGTTTTGGGCTATTGGTGGAGGATAGCTTTGATTGTTGTAGAAATTGCACGAGAATTAAGTTAATTAAAGCCAATTATTCATACATCTTGCATTGAACATTGTTTCATATTTATACATTAAAAATGTATCGTTTTGAGAAAAAAAAATGGTGAATACCTTGGTGAATCTGGTTAAGGAGTGTGGTTGTGGTATTATCTATGTTAGCTTGTGTATCCTTGGTGAAAGTTCAAAAACCTGTGCAGTTAAGTATCAATCCTTCCGGTTTTTATGAGTAAAATGGCTTTGGTAGTGCTTGTATAGCCTACTGGCAGACATGTACGTAGAGATTCCTAGTGTTGTGTATCCACTGCCCTATCTTCTGATTTAAGAAATATTGTTTTACGAATTGAATTATAATCATGGCATTGCATTGTTTTGAAAGACAAAAGTGTAAGGATTTGGTAAATGGCATGCGCATGTGTAGACACCCCATTTTTGATCGACCTTAAGACTTTGATGTCATCGTTTGTGCACTCGGCGATCGCGCATGTTTGTGCTCGTTTTGAGTCTCCGAAGGTCTCAGCGGAGTGCCTTGTCTTTGAGCCTCTTAACTTTTTTGTGTTTTGACCTTGTTTTTGAACCAGACCTTGGTGCCCTTGCCTGGAGGGAGAGGGAGGCCTGTCGGCCACTTTTTGTAGCTGTAGGCTACTTTTCCCTCTTGTAGGCCACTTGAAATAGCCTATAGGCTAGTGGAAGTGGCCGACGGCCACTTTTCTTGTTTTTCAGCCTTGTTGGCCACTTTTGGAACCTTGTCGGCCACTTTTCTCCCTTGTAGGCCACTTGAAGTGGCCGGTAGGCTAGTTGAAGTGGCCGATGGCCATTTTTCTATTTTTGCAGATATTTTTGGTGCCAGCTGTTGGCCACTGAATGCATCCTCCATGTGTATGGAGGGATTCAAGCAAGCTCTAAGCAAGCTTCTCATTGCTTTGCTTATATAAGGGGAGGTGCTTCCCCCTTAAGGAGGGTTCAGAATTTTTAGAAGCAAATTTTGACTCTCTCTCTCTCTAGAATTCTCTCCCTCTCTCTCTATATTATGCTCTATAGTGCTTGAAAATGAGTGTTCTTGGCATATTTGCACACAACCCTCTTAGCCAAACACCCTACCTTGGAGCTGAGGTTTCTTGAGGTTTGTTTGGAGCTTTTTAAAGCTGGTTTTGGCTCAGAAAAGCTGCTGGTTTTGCTGTTCTATAAGGGTAAGCCATATTCTCTTTGAAGGTTTGTTTTAATTGCTTACTTAGCCACCTTTGCATGCTATTTTAGGCCTAGCTTTCAACTACAAAAACCTTTTGTTTTTAATTGTTAAAAATGGTAGTTTAAAGTGTTTTTGGAGTTAGGGGTGTTTCACCCTCTTTGGTGGCTTATTTGCTAAGCTTTTTGCCTTCCTTTAAAGCTTTTGAAACTATCTTATTTTGGCCTTTTAACCACTGAATTTTTGAGGAATTTCAGTGGTAAAAAACTTGTTTTGAGGTCCCAAATAGGAGGGGGTGGTCCCCCCTCCTCTTGTCTTGTTAGCATGTGTTGTTGGCCTACCAAATGAGCATGTGTTTATTCCTTCTTGAGGCTTAGTTTCAGCATGTTTTTGTGGCTTTTTGGACCTACTATAACTCTGTTTTTGGTTGGTTTGGTCACATTTTGCATGCTTTATACACTTGTAGTGTAATCCTACTTGCTAGCCTAACATGCTTCATGTCTTAGTCTATAATTCTAGCATGAATTGGCTCCACTCCAGCATGTTTTTGGCCATTATTTAACATGCTTTAACTCTGATTTTGGTTGATTAGGTCACCTCTTGCTTGGTTCTAGCACTTGTAGTGCAATCATGCTCATTAACCTAGTGTACTTGGTGATTTGGCTTCCCATTCTAGCTTATTTTGGCTACACTTCAACATGTTTTTGGCATTGTTTTGACATGCTTTAGGACTGTTTTGAGTGGTCTTGGTCATGTATGGCTTGCCTTGTATGGCTATAGCATGATAGGCTTTCATAGTCTTGAGTTTTGAGACCCCTAGCATGCCTTATTTGTGATGTTTGTGTAATATGGCATCATATGGTATGTAATTTCAGAGCTTATAGTTTGAGCATGTTTAAGTGCTTTTTGAGAGTTGAGCTTTATGCCTTGCTTGTGAGCCATCAAATGAACATGATTCTCTTGCTTTTTGAGCTTAAGTTTCAACATGATTAGGCCACTGTTTTGGCATGTTTCACCTCTGTCCGGGGTTAGTTTGGTCATTTGTGCTTGGTATTGCATGCCTATAGTGTTATGCTCCTTGCTTGCTTCAATGCTTTCAACTCCGAGCATGTCTTGCATGCATCATTTTCATGCTTTGATGTCATTTAGCATTCTATTTCAGTGCTGGAATATGTGCCTTCGCATTCTATTGTTTACTCTTTCATGTGCTGTGAAAGTGGTTTTAAACCCTTGTTGGTTTGAGCACGAAATTAAGGCATTCATGCCTAATGGTTTTAGCCTTCTCTTGAGGGTTTCTACTAACCAACGGCATGATGTTTCTTTCATGCGCAAGGCGCTTGTGGCTTGGTCCGTCATTCCAATTAGAGGACTTCTCACTTTTGGACTTAACTAGTTAAAGGATTAATCGATAATCTAAAACGAGTAAACAAAATGAATCAAAGTAAAACATGCCAAGATAACATGTTTGTGTTGCATTGCATGTGTTTGGATCGAACGTTAATCCAAACACAAGAAATGAGAGACATTTCATACTCAAAGTGATGAAACGTGCCTCATTTCTTAGTCACCGGCACCCTTGATCGTGCATGATAGGGTGAAGTTTCATCGAGTCTATTTGTGCATTCATTAACTTGTACAAACTTGGTTTCTTGGCCGTCGTGCATTGCGATGCTCGGTTGGTGGCCCGAGAGTCGAGTACCACACTCCTTTGAGCTTGGGAAATGATAAGGAGGGTGGTTGTACACACATACCCCGTAAATACCTTGCTTTGCCTCTGTTGTACTCTGTTTGCAGCAAAATTAGAGTGTGCAGGAGCAACTGGCCGACCAGCCAGTGGAAGTGGCCTACAGCCTCCTTAAGTGGCCGACAGTTCTCAGGCTCAGAGGTGGTCCAAAGTTATTCTGATTCTGGAGCAGAGACAACCTTGAGATTGGTTCGGTGTTCAGGAATCAAGGCGAATGCAAATAGAAGCAACCGGTGGCAAGGCGGCGAATTTTCAGGAGGAAGCCAATTGAGCATCCATGCATCCCTCGCCCTCGAGGCCTTTTAACTGCTTTACTTAGCTAGTTAATTTATTGGCTTTGTACTTAGTTAGTTAATGTGTTTAGCTAATTAATCCAATTTGTAATATTTAGCTAACTTAGAATAGTTAGTTAATTTTAAGTCATGTGTTGTAATTAATTAGCTAGAATAGTTAATTAGTTGATTTGTAATAAGTAGCCTAGCTTAGCATAGCTAGCTTAGTTTATTATTCGGACCCTCTGTTAAGAGGGCACAATGTTGTAATAAGGGTGCGTGTGTATGTGCATGTCTTCCAACCCCACGTCTTTCTATCTTTTATTTACCCGCTTTCAGTGGTTAGATTAGGGCATATTTCGATTAGCATACATTATGCTTGCATGCGTGCATCATTCATTCATCTTGCATGCACCGGGCTCGGCACATCATTCAAACTGCATCGTATTTCAATACACTTTCTTGAATACGTGTTTCAAAGCATGTTATCAAGTGTTGCATTCATATGCCATTTTAGATAGCCGAGCCTATTTTAGTTGTATTTTGCATGTGTTGCATTAGGCATTGTTGACATAGTTAGGATCATGCATGATTTCTAACTAGCTTCTATTTTGACTCAGAGTACACTGTAAGTGTTTACGCTTTAGCATCCTTGCATTAGTGTAAGTGATTGCCATGTTTAACGTGATTGTCATGAGGCTATTTGCTTAAATGATATAACTGCATGAATGCCTGTGGATAAAGGCTTTATTGCTTGAATTGGGACAATTCATCAAAATGTGAGTTTTATGCCCACTTGAAGTGGCAAAATATCATGTTTTTAAGCCCACTTGAGGGTGGCAAATCCGCATTTTAGCCTACTTACGAGTAACATCTTCAAACCATTTTTGAAAAACAAACATGAGTTGTGTTGTTCCAATTCTTGCGATTGAGTCTATACTTGTATGTTGTGCGCATCACGTAGTAAGTTAGATTAATAATTGAAATAAGAACACATGTGTTTATAAAACAACATATCATGTTAGTAGAGGCCGACCTTTGATCAGGCGAACGGGGGTGCTCATTTCAGGACCTTCCCCTTTTATACCCAAGTTCCTGAGCCGAGGCAACTTTGGTGATGACGGACACGTGGCCTCAGGCATGAGTCAGGGTTTCCTAAATTTCTCAAAATAAAATATTTAGGTCGCGACTCTAAAATCTGGCAAAGTAGTCCATGTTTGGCGCTTTTGATTCAAAATTGATTTTTCAAAACCAATTACCGGATTTGGACTCATTAGTGATTTATCAGTCTTACATTGCACTTTGTGAGATTAGATTCAAAACCATGACAGGAGTCCGAACTGTAGTAGCTAGAACCCAATTTGCGCCCTCTCCGAAAGAGGGGGCCCCGCGGAGAGAGTTCCGGGCGGTCTACAGCATGCATTAACCATATTACTTTGTTAAGCATCATACAGTGTGTTAAGGCATTCTCTACTGGGTTTTAGCTCACTCTATGTGGAAACCAATTTTCAAGTGCTGATGGTATGCCTCCACCAAGAACTTAGCTTGGGAGGATCTTGGAGCTGAAGGCTCAATTGTCTTTCTTTTATTGTAAATATTTTTGTATAAGCCTCGAGCTTTTTATTTGTTTTGGGCTTGACCCACTTTTGTTGTAACTAAGCCTTATCTTAGAAATATGTAGCCATTGAGGCGTGAACTTATCTGATTTTTCTTTTATTTTCTATTTATCACCATGTGTCACATAGTATAGATTCAGAATCTAGGGTTTATCAATGTATAACGCATGTGTTACCTTTTGTAATGTTATAAAGTGAATTAATGAAAGAATGAAATCTTATTAGTTTTCGCATAACTAGTATAACGGTTCCCGTTTAGACCCGACCATTTCATGCTCTTGGATTCGGGATTTCGTATCTTTAATTGTTGTTTATGCCCTTATCATTTTGTTGTTAGTTGAATTTGGTTGTTAAGAATTGTTGGTTGTGTTTGAAATATGTTGGGAGTTAGTTTTTTCAATAGAGTTGTTATATGTTTCATTTCTGGTTCACTCGAGCAGTGTTTTGGTCGCTTAAGCGGTCGTTAAGATCCCTCAATATTTTTGCAGGCCTGTAAAACTTCTGGAAGTAGGGTGATCTTCGCTTGAGCGGTCTTTCTTCACTTGAGCAGTCTTTTACAAGTCTGAACTTTTGGGAGGAGTCATTGTGCGCTCGAGTAGTATTTTGGTCACTAAAGCAATGTCACTTATTGTGTCTGATGCTCGACCGGCAGTTTAGTCGCTCGAGCAGTCTATACGTATATCAGATCGAGAAAAAGGGGTTTTGTCACTTTTTCGCTTCCTCTCTCTCTCTAAAACACTCATAACCCTAATTTCTACACTCTCTCTAGTTCTTGCCTCAAATAGTTCTTGCCTCAAATACACCCAAATCCTTTGATTTCTCAACCATAGTTCCTTGGAGGAAAACTTAGAGCTCATTGAAAGCTTCGTTTTAATCGAAGAAGATCTTGTTTTTGACTCTGCCAAACTTCAACCCTTACTCTCTTTCTCTTCTACTCTTAGGATAGGGATTTCTTCAATCTTTGATATTACTCTTAGTTTGGTTATTTTCTCTTTGAAAATGTTTAGTAATTTGAGGATTTGGGGTTCAAATCTAGGTTTCAATTTTGAAATGTAAAAGAGGGGATTTTCAAATAAATTCTTGAGAAATGTTATGGCAATGTGAATATTGTTGGATTGTGTTGAAATATTAGAAATTCCTTCCTTAAATGTGATTTTAAAAGTAAAGGAAGTTTTATTTGAAAATCATTGATGTTTCATTTATAAAAGAAAAGGAAAAGATGTTGGGTTTGAAAAGATAAGAAAAATGTATCTGTTGATGATGAGAGTGGAGTTAGATATATATTATAGCTCCTATTTTGAAATTTATGAGATTATATCTGTTGTTAGAAAATTATCTGTTGAGTAGAAATATCTGTTTTGGGCTATTGGTGGAGGATTGCTTTGATTGTTGTAGAAATTGCATGAGGATTGGGTTAATCGAAACTAATTACTTATACATCTTGCATTGAGCATTGTTACATACTTAAACATTGAAAATGTATTATTGCGAGAAATAATGGTGTATGCATTGGTGAATCTGGTTAGGGGATATGGTTGTGGTTTATTATGTTAGCCTGTGTGTCCTTGGTGAAAGTCCTGAAACCCGTGCAGTTAGGTGTCGATCCTTCCGGTTAGTACCGGTAAAATGGCTTAGGTAGTGCTTGTATAGCCTACTAGCAGACAGGTATCTAGAGATTCCTAGTATTTTGTATCCGCCACCATGTTTTTGAACATAAAAGTATAACGTTTGGCAAATGGCATGCATATGCATTCATCTGTTGACTTTATTAAGTTTCATACATTGTGTTCAAGTATCTCTACTAGACTTTAGCTCACCCTACGTGGAAAATAACTTTTGGGTGCTGATGATATGCCTTCACCAAGGACATAGTTTGAGAGGACTTAGAGCCGAGAGCTTCTTTTGTTTCTTTTGTGTAATGATTTTTGTACAAGCCTTGGGCTTTTTATGTATTGAGTTTAACTCACTTTTGTTATACCCAAGCAATGACTTGGAAAGATGTAGCCTTGGCACATAAACTTAGCTATATTTCCTTTTATTTCAATTCATTTACACATGCCATATGCTACAAATTCAGAGTATACATGCATATGACAAATTCAGAGTATACAACTTTTGGGTGCATATGGGATTTATGAATGTATACATGCATATGTCATCTTTTGTACATAAAAATAGAATCAATGAAAGGTTAATGCTTTATAAATTCATGATTTTCCATCAGATATCATGAGGTAGATAGTTATTATTTTGTGGGGCGTTACAACTAGCGTACTTTATGGGATTATCTGTTGTCGTTATTGGGGACGTCATAACTTGGTATCAAAGTTTACCGGGTTTGAATAGTTTGGGCTCGTGGAAAATGATTATTACCACAATGGGTTTGTCTCGCCAGATAATAATAGACGTATATTTGGCATGCTATGTGATAGCATGTTTAGTTTCTAAGATATTGGTTGTGTCTATGAATTTCTAGAAGTCCCGTTAGAAGAGCACTAGATCATTGTTAATTCTAACTGGAACTCTATTAATGTCACGGAACGGTCATTATCTAGAAAAGAAATTTGTTTGTGAATATGTGAGTATGTGGAGTGAAATTATTGCGTAGTCCACTATCTTAGCACATTTGTGAATTAGTTATGGCATATTGTACACGTGCTAAATTTTGTGTTACCATTATTATTATGTCAGGATGCGGACATGGTAGTGGTAGGCGTGGTAGGCCTAGACAGCAGGAAGTGTCGATTTCAAAAGAAATTTCGGCATAGAAGGAGAGAGTTGATTAGGCAAACATGGCTGAGCCAGCAAGTCAGCAAGTCATAGGCGCCTTAGCCTGCGAAATGGAAAAAGCATTGCGAGAATCCATGGACATTCTCAAAGCTGAGAATCAAGTCCAAGCCTATGTTGTGGAGACAGGGCCATCTTTTCTAAAGATGCAGTTCTTCTGGTTGAAACCGGATGAGTTTATTGTAGACCCGAAGGAACCACTAAAGGCTAATGAGTAGCTTAAGTAGATGGTGAAGACATTTGAGATGCTTGGCATCAAAGACGATAATTTGAGGGTGACCTTGACAATTTTTCTCCTGAAGTGTGACACGGGTCAATGGTATCAGGATGATTTAGAAAGCTTTCGTTATTGCCTTCCTGGATAAGTTTTTACTACCCACAATGAAGGAGAAGTTGAGAGAGCTGTTTTTGAAACTCATGCAGTTAAGCACACCAGTGGTTAAGTTTGAGGCAACTTTCACTAGCCTTTCGAGGTTTAGACCAAAACTTGTGGTGACGAAAGAATGTTGTATCAAGTTCAAGAAAATATTGAGGACCGGGCTCCTTATCAGGGTAGTCGGGTTTATGATTTGGGACTATAGACACCTAGTCGAATCGGCGGCCCATTTGGAGGTAGTGATTTAGGCGGAGAAGGAATGGATGAGAGGCTCCAGACAGAGAGCGCATAAGTCTTAGGGGGATGCGAGGGACAACGAAAGGCAGTGGCGTTCTATTCCGCAACAATCCCAAGCTTTGCAATCTAGGCCCACATTTCCCATGTCGAGTTCGAGTTTAGGGAAAGGTAACTAGTGTGGGTTCACGTGCTTCAAGTGTGGTCAGTTGGGCCACAAGTCTCTAGCTTGCACGCAGAAAGGAGAAAGGTAATAGCCTGCACCGTCTTCGACTCATTATCAAAGTCAAGGCTAAACTACATGTTAATAGTGTGGACAGTCTAGGCCTTTAAAGAGATTTTGTCCTTAGTTGAGTGGCACATCTGGTGCCTCTGGTTTAAGGCAAACACAGATACATCAGCCAACTCAATCTGTTCAAGTTTCGAGGGCCAACCAAGGAGCCACTTTGGCTTAATCAATTGCCCTAAAGAGTGAGCAAGTTAATCAAAGTCCTCCAGGGCGTGTGTATGTTGTGACCACGTAGGAGCAATTGTCAATACCTTTTATTGTGAGATGTAACCATTTTCTATTCAATTCCTTAGCCAATGTGTTGATTGATACTGGTGCATCTCATTTCTTCATTTCGTCTTCTTTTGCATCCGTTTTGGGGTTGGAGTTTGATCAGTTAGAGTCTCCTTTATTTGTTGAGACACCTATTATGGGTAAAGTGGTATTGGGTTGAGTATGTCGCTCCTGTGAGATTAAGGTCGCAAATCATCGACTCTTTTTTGATTTCGTTGTTCTTGATATGCATGATTTTGATGTGATTTTGGGTATAGATTGGTTGACTTATTTTCAGACTTCAATAGATTGCCAACGTATGAGGGTGTTGGTGTGGACACCACCAAGCGAGTGTTTCTACTATATGTGTGACCAGGGTGATAGTTTTGTTCCTCCATTATATGACCTTAAAGGTCTATAAGAGTTAAGTTTCCTTTTGCCATCTTGGTAGCTGATGATAGTAGTACAGTTCGAGGTGATTTACCGAGAATAGTTCAAGAGCATCCGAATGTCTTTCCAGAAGATCTCACTGAGTTACTACAATATAGAGAGATTAAGTTCTCTATTGATTTAGTGTCGAACACGACTCCAATTTCCATGGCACCATATAGGTTTGCGTCAATCGAGTTATGTGAGTTAAAGTTGTAGCTCTAGGATTTGTTAGATAAGGGCTTTATTCGCCTTAGTACCTCGCTTTGGGGAGCATCGGCTCTCTTTGCAAAGAATTATGATGGCACATTGCGGCTGTGCATTGATTACCAAAAGTTAAACTGAGTAACTATCAAGAACAAGTACCCATTACAGTGAATAGAAGATCTATTTGACCAATAAAAAGGGTCGCGTTGCTTTTTGAAGATTGATTTGAGATTGGGGTATCATTAGTTAAGGGTGAAAGATGAGGATATTTAGAAAACGGCATTATGTACACGGTATAGCCATTACGAGTTCTTAGTAATGCCTTTTGGGCTAACCGATGCACTGACTTCGTTTATGGACATGATAAATCGAGTCTTCGTGAGTTCTTAGATCAGTTGGTGGTTGTCTTTGTCAACAACATTTTAGTCTACTCACCCTCCAAGGAGGAACACTTGCAGATTGTCCTTAAGTTTCTTAGAGCACACTGTCTGTATGCTAAGTTTGGGAAGTATAAGTTTTGGTTTAACGAAGTTAAGTTTTTAGGCCAAGTGGTGTATGGAGAATGGGTGACTATAGATTCATCTAAAATAGAAGTAGTGTAAGATTGGGAACGACCTAAGAATGCTTTTGAGATCCGAAGTTTCTTGGGCTTAGCCGGGTATTACCGACGTTTTGTAAAAGATTTTTCTAGACTAGCTTCGCCATTGACTAGGTTGACAAGAAAATGAGTTAGATTTGTGTGAAAAAGGCGTTCCAAGAGTTTATGATTAGACTCACCACTACTGCTGTTTTGATTATTCTGGAGAGGGGTTTAGGTTATTCGGGGACATTATATGTACGAAGAGAGATTTAACGTGATTTCCGATCACAAGAGTCTGAAATATCTATTTTCACAAAAGGACTTGAATTTGAGGCAGATGAGATGGATGGAGTTTATGGAGGATTACGATATTTAGTTGCATTATCATCCAGGAAAGGCCAATGTAGTTGTTGATGCATTAATTAGGAAATCCGTAAATAGAGTAACGAGTATTGCTATCCGAAAATGGGAGATTTTAGGCGCTATCGATGAGTTTGACTTGCACCTTGGAGAGTTCTTTGAATTGGTCACTTTATTTACCACGGTTGCACAACCTACCCTAGTTAGCCGCGTTATTGAGGCACAACAGTATGATCACAAAGTAGAAACTATCCGAAGGAAGATCTCTAATGGGGAGGTAAAAAAGTGTTTTGAATGTTCATTCGGATTCGAGTGCGAGATATCTAGACTGCCTTTTTGTGCCAAAGTCTTGTAGAGAAGATGTACTCCGAGAGTTCCACTATTCATGCCTTACAGTACACCCGAGAGGCACGAAAATGTACCATGAACTTTGCCGTCTATTTTGGTGGAAAAGGATGAAGAGAGATATGGCCTTGTTCATTTCGAGGTGCTTTACTTGTCAACATGTGAAGGCCAATGTCACGCCCCAAATTTTAGACAATTAAATATTAAATTAGGACTAAACCCGAATCAATATTCCATTATCCAAATCCTAGGGTTGAAAGAAAAATCTAAATGTCCTTGTCTCCATAAGGTTTAAGTAAACTTCAATGCTAAAATTATATATATATACAAGGGATAAAATAAATAAATAACAAACGCTAACCAAACTATTCATCATAAATTCATGACTATCCAACACCTCAAACATTAAAGTAGCAACAAATAGTCAAAACAAATTAAATAATGTAAAGTTAGAAAATTACCCACAATGCCAAATTATCAAAATACTAAGGTCATAAAAATAAAAATAAATAAATAAAAAACTAATATAAACTCTAAACTCCAGAAAACAAAAGAAGTCTGAAAGACATGTTCTACAATTGTAGTTATTTCTCGTCACCACCGTAGTCCCAATTAATCCTACAAAGGAAGCTCGGCTACGCTCAAATAGAACGCACCCGAGATGCCAAGAGACAAAACAGGTCAGTATACAAGTATGCTGGTATGAGTACAAAATTTGACACCCACGTGTCTATCAGACATAAACAAAACTACATTTAATTCTTGTTACGGAACAAGACAAATAATTCCACCCACACCGAGACGAAGGGATAGTTTCTCGAGATACGGTGGCATTTAGTTTCTTACATGTACACAACTAAATATAAAATGAGTATATAATAATAATAATAATAATAATAATAATAATAATAATAATAATAATAATAATAATAATAATAATAATAATAATATGAAAAGAGTACTAAACAAAAAGTTCTGGATGCATATGCTGAACTCAAAAATAATAATAATAATAATAATAAAGTTAGTATAATTTAATCATAAGTAAATTACTGAAGAAGTATAAAAATATATATATACTGTTTCATGCTTAAATCATTCAAATTGACCAAAACTCAAATAGTAAAAGTTGTACAGAATCAAATTTCCTGAAAGGCCAACGTGAACGAATTTAGTAGAAACTAAATAGGTTGAGAGAAAAACTTGATAGAAGAACCTAGACAGAATTCGACCGAACAATCTGAAACTGAAAATGAAAAGAAACTACCCTAAGATGAATTTTTTCAGAAAAGTTCAAAACATGAAAAGTGTTCAAAATAATGTTTTACTTTAGTTTATGCGAAATCAATAAAAATGAGTTCGTTTCGTGGGTTAAAACAGCATTTAAAATCTGCATTGCTAAAATCAATAAAAACTATTGTAACCAAGATCATCTGATTACAAGTTCTAATCGATCTTTTTAGTAAAAAGTTAAAATACAAAAGTTGTCTATAATTACGTATACATGCCTCTGCCCAAATTTCGTCATTTAATGAGGTCGTTTACTATTTTTCAAGATGTACAAGTCAAAGCAATTCAAACTATACTAATAAGTTAATATTTAATTCTTTGTACCTTAACTCCACCTCTTCAACCCTTCACTTGCGACCTGCACATATATCCCACGTGTCTCCCGTATACCTAACACTGCTTTGAAGCCAAACTTGCACGGGGGTATCGTCCCGAGTTTGGCCCACACTCCACGGACGGTTAGCATATACGTACGCACGTAAATCAAAGCACTCATCTACTCTTTAGAACAAGGCAACAATATATGTATATACATAACCCATCATCTATTCAGGAGAACAAACATAACAATGTCAAGCCTAAAGCATTCAAATAAATCTCATAATCCTCACTTTTTTTATACATTTTTTCTCACCAACACTCAAATAAAACAACAATTCATGGAGTCATAGTGGAGTATACATAAATTATTTATGGGTTCCTAATTTATTTTAATTTCATATATTCATGAGTGTGATTATAACCATAAAATAAATACATATAAAAACTCTAAACCTTACATACACAACTAACTAAAATAATTGAAATCAATACATCACCTACATGCAAGTACAATATCAAACCAACATCAAATAAATAAAAATAAATAAACAAAACAACGAAATAAACATTAGTCAAGGAAAGTGGGTTTTGCACTCACAATTATTTTTTGAAGATCAAAGAAATACTTGGAGAATTAATGAAGCCACCAAAATAAAACCCTAACCCCCTTTTTTCTTCATCTTCTCTCTCTCTCTCCCTCTCCCTCTCTCTCAGCTCTCTCTCCCGCAGAGCACTCTTTTCTTCTTATAATTTATACCCTCTCTCTCAGCTCTCTCTCCCGCAGAGCACTCTTTTCTTCTTATAATTTATACCCTAATAACTATTATATTACATTTTGTGGTATAAATACAACCTATATAAATATGATATATAAGATCAATATATATATAACACCTTTTATATATATATATATATATATATAAATATTCTGATTAATTATATATAATTAAAAATCACATTAAATTAATTAAATATCACATTAAATTCTCATGTATCCACACAATTAATAAAGCCCAAAAAATTAAATAAAGTAGTAGTAGTAATAATAATAATAATAATAATAATAATAATAATAATAATAATAATAATAATAATAATAATAACAACAACTTAAGAAAAATTAAGGTCGCTACAACCGAGCACCGGCAACCAACGGGTTTGTTACAACCCTTACCTATAGCCGAGGGGAAGTGGGAACACATCATGATGAATTTTGTTGTGGGTCTTCCAAGAACTCAACGGGATAATGATATCGTGTGGGTAGTTGTCGTCCGGTTAACCAAATCTACACACTTTATACCAATGCGCATCAGTGACACGGTAGACTATCTCTCTAATCTGTATGTTAAGGACATAATGTGAGTTCTCGGGGTCCTGATGACTATTGTTTCATATAGGAATCCGCATTTTATGGCTTGGTTGTGGTAGAGCCTACAGAGTATCTTGGGCACCAAGTTGACTCTTAGCTGTCGAATCACCTAGGAGGTACCCGTGCACGCTAAACAATTCGAACCCTCGATTTCTTTGATCTAGTCTCACAAGTGCAACGTGAAACATAGATGAGAGTCCAAATCCAGCAATTTTTATATAAAAAATTAAAAATTAAAAAAAAATTTAAAAAAATCCATTTTATGGCAAAATCTTTATCAGAAATGGACTATATCACCAGATCTCAGAGTCGCCATCTAATATTTTGGAAAAATTAAGAAACCCGTGACTCGTGCAAATGCCACTGTTCGTCGTAACCAGAGATGTCTCAGTTTAGAACCTTAGGTATGAGGGGGAAGATCATTAATTGAGCACCCCCGCTCACCTCGATCAAAAGATCGGCCTTTACTAAACGATAATATAAATTTTATTAACTTTATATGTTAATGTTTTGATTATTTAATTAATCTAAAAATTACTATGTGAAGCAAACAAGTATAGACTATGTCGTTCATTTTGGAACAATTTGATTTCATGTATTTTTGAAAGAATTTTGAACAACTCAAAAAAATTGAGTTCACAACATGAAAATCTATTTTATTCCAAATTGAATAGCACAACCTCCATCCACTGGTATTCATAGAGATATATCAAATGAGTAAATAGCCTCATGGTGGGATACTAAACATAAGTAAGAAAAACACACATAAACGAGATGCTAAAGCATAAAAACATATATATTTACTGACGTCCCGCGAACAGTTACAAAACAAAGTTAGAAAAATATGCATGATCCTAGATTCAAGATTCTAATGCAATACATATTCAAAAATGTAACTAAAAATCTGGCTACTAATACATGACATGTGAATCATTTCAAGACAATGGATAGCGTTCAAAATCACATAGAAATTGATTAAACCCATATATGCAAATGAGCCGAATTTTAAAGCATGAAATATGAGTGCAAAACATGGATATGGTGAAAAATAAAACATGATGCTTATTTACAAATATATAAAAAAAAAATGAAAAGAGATAGAAAGAAGCAAGGCGGGGAATTATTACAATACTAAATATTTACAACACCGAATAAAAGACGTGAGATAGGAATTATTATAACAAACGACTATCTAACGTAAATATAAGTTGAATCTAACAAATCAAACATAACAATAATAATAATAATAAATATACATATATTTGAGAGAAATGTGTGTGTGGCGGTTTCAACTACCACTGCACAAAAAACATATATTATTTTCACAAACGCAATAATATAATAATATACAATATAATATAATTAATATATTATTATATTATTTACATTATTATTAAAATAAAATAAAAAACTACATATTTAAAATAGTAAAAAAAGATGCAAGAAAACAAAGAAATTATATCAGATAAATCAACTAATCTTTTCTACCATGTTTTTTTATATATTTAAAGACGAGAAATAAAATAAATGAGAAAAGTGCAAAAACTCACATTTGGAGAAAAAAATGAATTTTTTGATTACCAAACTTTCTTCCTAACACCCTCACGATTATGGAGTATGCTTTGAACTCTTAGCAAGAAGTTGCAAATTTAAGTTTTAATGGAATTTTTTGGTGATATATATCAGTGGATAGAAAATTTTAAGAATTGTTCAAACAAAAATTATTTTTCCAAAGTTTTCTCTTCTCAAAACTTTGTGAAACAAAATGTTTCCAAAATTTTCTCTTTTTTTTTTTCCTCTTCTCCAAATAACAAATTGAGGTGTAAGTTATAGACTTTCAAAACACATGGCCAGACATGTGATATTTCCAAAAAACACATGACTTGCCATTTGGTAACTCAAAACCATGTGGCGTGCCATGTGGTGTGAGAGTTGATTTTCCACAACTCAAAAAAAGAAAAAAAATTAGAAAAATATTTTCGAATAGGTATAAAATAATTTAGCCAAAATAGGTCTAAAGTTGGAATTAAAGTTTAAACCCGACTTTTCTGCTAAGAAATTTGTAAAATAGCACATTCCAATTTTCATCATCAGGTGTTCAGAAGAAAATGCCCAAGTCTTAAGGGCCGGTCAAAATGAAGTGTCTATAGTTGTCCCTCTGACAGAGCTCGAAGTCATTTGATGGCATGAGTGCATGTCAAAGCCCAAAGATGACCTTTTTGACAAGGCCGTGAGACTTAGGCAAACAAACAAGATGCGAACGTAGTTGGTTGAACCCAAAGGTTACCTACGTATCATTTTACAATAAATCAAACCAGTGTAGTTCAAGCGCAAAATGCAAATAATATGATAATGCAATTTGAAAGTTGGACTTACAGGCTTCACGAAGCCGATTTTGTTTTGAAAACCCATGATTTGTGCGATGCAATGCTAGAAATAAAACAAACCTTATGTTAATAACAAGATGTATGTTAACTGATGCAAATACAAAACATAATGTTGCTTAAACATGATTTCTACATGAATGACTGAAATGCAAATACTAAACATGCTTTGCATTATGATGCGATAGATGCACTATGCAGTGCGATTGTGCGATCCATGTACAAGAACGATATGATGGTGCAATTAATGTACATAAGTGGTGTGATTGTGTGATAGATGCACAATAATGGTGTAGAACGATAGATACACGAAGGTAGCTAGATTGTGTGATTGATGCACAAGAATAGTGCAATCGTGCGATACATACATGAGAGCGGTCAGATTGTGCAATAGATGCACAAGAATAGTGAAATCGTGCAATAGATACACGAGAGCGATCAGATTATGCAATGGATGCACAAGAATAGTGCAATTATAAGATCGATTCATATAAATGGCGTGATCGTGCGATGGATGCACAATAACGGCTGGATTGTGGGATAGATGCATGAGAGTAGTGCGATCGTGCGATGGATGCACAAAAGCGGTTGGATTGCGTAATAGATGTACGAGATTGGTGCGATAATGTGATGGATACATGGGGAGTGGTATAATTATGTGACAAATGCAATAAGTAAGATGAAAAGATGCACATAAATAATCTGATCGTGTGATAGGTGCACGAAAATGGTGCAATTGTGCAATAGATGTATGATAGCGGTGTGATCGTGGCATAGATGCACGATATCAGTTTGATAGTGCGATAAATGCACATAGTGATGTGATCGTGCGATAGATGCACGATAGTGGTTTGCTCGTGTGATAGATGCATGATACCGGTTTGATCGTATGGTAGATACACAATAGCAGTGTGATTGTAGGGTAGATGCATGGTAGCGGTGTGATCGTGCGATAAATGCATTGTTGCGGTTTGATAGTGTGATAGATGCACGATAGCGGTTGGAAATTATGCCAGGGTGACTTTGTTTCGAAAAAGGTGATGTTGTTTCAAACACCAAATTTTAAAAGATTTTGGAACTTAATGTATGGGTTCATTTCATTTCGAGAAGCAATGTTTTGTAGAAAACATCTTGGGAAATGGTGTTCCAGAGAAGCAGCTCATAGGGGAAAATATCGGGTTCCTAACTCTGATTTCTTGATTTTTTTGATTTTCTGAGATTGCAATTGAAGTGTGGTAAAACCTAAACGCAATTTTTTTTTTTTTTCCTTCCTCTTTTTTTTCTTTCTTTTTTCTTTTTTTTCTTTTTTTTCTCTTTTTTTTCCTTTTTTTTTTCTTTTTTTTTTTTTTGGTTGAGGCATCATGCGCCTCTTTTTTTCTTTTTCTTTTTCTTTTTTTCTTCTTTCTTCTTCTTCTTCGAGTGTTTGTCTAGCGCAATTTCAACAAGTGCAATGCCTGATTAATACAACTAGGCCAACCCAAATTCTTCAACGATCACCTCGACCTTCTCTCTTTGTCTTCTTCTTCTCATCCATCTTCTCCCTTCTCTTCCTGAGGATAGTCTGTGAGGAAGAGACAGAGCAAAAAAAACAACTTCAAAATCACTTTGAAAACTCTCCCTTTTTGGCATTATACATGGCATTTTCTCATCGTACTCTCTCTCTTTTCCTAGACCTTGAGGATTCCCCCGATAGAGATTGTTCACACCAACTCCTCTGGGCCTCAACAAAATGCCCCTACCCATGTCCCTATTTTCAATTTCCCTGCGCTACCAGTTGTGCAAATGATGGCAGCATAGTCTGACATCAATGCCAACCATTTACACATTAAAATCTTGTATGGAGACCGTGATTGTGGTCTCCAATTTGTCCCACTAGCTGCAGGGTAAGACAAGTGAAATACATCGATTAAATGCACAACTCTCCCTGCTCAGCATATGTACAAGGATCCTCAAGAGGAGATCAGCAAATTGAAGAAGAAAAACAAAGAGCTAAAATGACAGGTGACCTCTGTGGCCTAATTCGGAGCTCCTTGGTGCTCTTTATTTAACGGCCGGCTAAAAGTAATCTCTTTTGGAAGCTCTGCCAATGCTAAAAAAGAGTCTTCAAGGGCTTATAAGGAGTGAAGATGTGATGAAGCAATCAACAATGGAAGCGGGGGGTGAAACTAAGGCGTCAACCTATACCCTTTGCCGCTGGAAACACAAGTCACCGAAATCGAGAACAATGCTTGTATTCTCTCTCTTTTTTTTCTTTTTCTTTTTTTGCTTAGGAAGGATCACCAATGCTTTAGATTTCTCTTTTGTTGTTTTTGAAAGTTTCTTGTTTTGAAAGTTCTAATCTAGGGACTTCACCCTAAATTTTCAATAAAATGAGTTTTGGTTTGTTTGCACATCATGGCGTGAATAACACAGTACTTGATCATGAAAACATTTTGTTTAAACTTGCATCTGAGAATGAGAGTTCTAAATTGGACATTAAGCCCTTAACTGACCAGAAATCAAGAAAATGACTCAATGAAAGAAAAACCAAGAAAAAAACCACCGAAGCAGGCCTATTGACACTTGCCGGAATAGAACGGACACAAAGCTTCAACATGGGCGTGATTATAAACACCGCGGCCACGAAAATCACAAGCGCGATTTAGAATATCACAGGTACAATGTCATAAAACAAGATTCAAAACAAAAAGACACCACCGGTTAACCACCCAGACGACTGGCCAACTAAAGGGTTTTGTTTACATTGTCGGTGACAATTATTACGCACTTTTCGGCGAATGGCTGACTGTGTAAATGGAGACTTTCGAGCATACAGAGGAAAGATAGAAAACCTGACTCGGTTGTTCCCCTAGTTCATCGCTTTGACCTTTTTCTCTGCTAAAAAGATTTTGACCAATATCAGAGTTAGATAAGCATGCTTGTTCCACTCTCTGTTTTGAAATCATATAAATCAAGCTGTGAGTATTGAAAATTTTCCTTTTTGGATCCAAAGAATGGTCTGGGTTTGAAAAAATGGAATAATTTTCGAGAAAATTAGTCAACTTCATTAAAAATCCTCAAAATATATTTTCGCAAATGGTCATTACCTAACCAACATGAAATCAACCCTTGAGATTCATAACTCCAAAATCAGATAACTTGAGCAGAATGTACTGTATTACCACTAAATTTGTCTTGTAACTGAACCTTTCATGAAGAAGAGATAAGATAATCAAACTGAATTAAGATAACCCAATTGATCATGGATAGGATAACTGAGTTGAATAAGGGTAAACCAATCAAACATGGATGAGACAAGCAAGCTGAAAATAGTTGGGGTCAAACTTTAAGATGAAACTGCCTACGTATCCCAATGATAGGAATCAAGCCTTACGTAGTTCCCGGGTAAGGCTCATTCGTGTATTAAAACTCTCCTTTTGTGCTCTAACTTTTGCCAAAGCTACCCTTTCCGAGTTTTCGACCTTACAAGCTTTTCTTCAGTTTTTCATTTTTTTTTCTATTTTTTTCATTTTTTTCTTTTCTATTTTGTTATTTTTTTCTACTCTAACTTTTGCCTGGGTCATTCTTTTGGATTTCAGCCCAACAAGCTTCTCAAGGATAGTTTTGTTTCAGCTTGTCCATGCACTACAAGAATTTACACATTTTGCGACCACTTTTACCGACTAAAAAAATTTTGGTCGCAAAAAAATGACGTTTGGCGACCAAATATTAATTAGTCGCGAATGATCATTAATTTTAGCGACCAAATTTTATTGGTCGCAGAAGGTTATATTTTGGCGACCAAAAAATATGTTGGTCGCAGAAAGTGGTATACTTTTGCCGACCAACTAAAAATTTGGTCACGGAAGGTCACATATTTTTTGGCGACCAAAAATTTGATCGCGAAAAACGTATTTTCAGCAACCAAAAAAAATTAGTCGCCAAATTAGTACTTTTAGCAACTAATATTTTAGTCGCCGTTGATTAAGATTTGGCGACTAAAAAAATTTGTCGGCGAAAGAACCTATTTTTGCGACTAATTTGACAGTTTGGTCGCCAAAAGTTTTGGGGGAAATTTGAAACCTGGGGCGGGAATTGAATTTCAGAAAAAAAATTCTAAATTGGGGTAATTTTCTACTTCACACACTGTTGCATCAATCGAACCCAGATTGGGGTAATTTGGTTTAACTCGTCTCCTCCCATTCCCTCTCTGTCTCTCTCTCCCTCTCTGTTCTTCTTTCCTACCCTCCCTCTTGCGCTCGCTCCCGACGCTGGCCTCGATTTCTGCCTCTCCCCCATTCTCTCTCAATGTCTTCAAGTCGCAATCCTCCCACTCGCAAGGTAAGGTTTCCGATTGTGAATCGCGACATTGTGCTTCGATTGGGTCACCGAAGGCTAGGGTTTCCACCACCACAGCCACCTTCATCATCATCAGCTTCCTCAAATTCTACATTGACGCCGCTGTCTTCTCTTTCTCTCTCTGCTTCGAACCCCCATGGGAGCTCTCCGGTACCTCTCTCCCTCTCTCTCTCTCTCTCTCTATGCTTCTCTATGCTTTAAGTAAATCGATATTTGTTGGTGGAATTGAGATAATGGTAAAGACTGATTATTGTCAATAATCAGTCAAGTAAATCGATTGAAGAAGAAGCCATTGTTGCTTTTTTTTTTTAATCAATCCATTTAGTAGGCTGGTGCAGTCACATGGGGCAGATGGCAAAGATCATTAAGCCCAAAGTATTTGATTTTATTTTAGAGAAGACACACACACCTTTTTATCACTGTGTTTGGGCCTCAATAATTCTATAACAAAATATATATTGGGTTTGCTTTTGGAGTTCTTCATATTATCAAACTCTAATCCAACCAGTTTCACATAGTCCAAACCAAAATTCCACAGTAATATAACAAAAAAATCAGATTCAGCACCCAAAAAAAATACAGGATGAAGGAGAAAAAAAAAATCATAATAGGAAGAGACACCTGTTAACGTTTTTAATACTTTTTGTTGTATCCACATACCCATATCTAATTTTGGATAAATTTTAGCCAAGTCCACGTATCCTTTATTTAGAGATTTGATGTGTCCGACCCGAGATACATATCAGTCAACTTTTCACTAGCTGAGCAAGTGGTTTTTGATGAACTACAAAACATGTGAATGTGATTTTCAATCAACAACTTAAACTGTATTCTGGTTGAAGGATTCCTTGGAAAAGGTCCAATGAGGTGTTTTTGCTGGCTTTCAAGAGGGTAGCCGGTTATTGAAAAGGTCTAATTAGGTGCTGTGTTTTGCTGGTAGCCAAGTTATTGTGCCAGTGCTTAGGTAATTTTTTAATGAGAGTAATACTATTGGTTTTGATAAGATGATACTGCATCCTATAGGAGGTTCAAATTTTCTTTAGACATGTCCAGGGACAGATTAATTTAGGCCAAACAATTTCTATTTTCCAAGTGTATGCAAGGAACACCGCCTGTTTGTTGGCCTTGTGAGCAGTCCATGGAAACATGGTAATTGAATTGCTGATGTAAAATTATTGATTATAATGCATGGGAATGAACTAGACCTTTGTAAATTCAAAGTTTGGACTTTTGCAATGTTAAAATTTGCAATCATATAAGGACCAACGGATCAGTTTACTCCATTAAGTGAATGCAAGAATCTTGTATTACTTTGGATTTCCTTGGATGGGTTGGGCAATGAGGCCCTCCCCCTTCTATAGGTTTACAAAGAATATCCCAAAACCCAAAGGATTAAGAGTATTGTAGATACTACTCCCACCTCCTCTAATAGACTATTCTAGAATGTACATGAATACTATCTATACGTTTAGAATTAAGTACAGGTTCTTTATATCTGTCTGCAAGACTCTAGGGGACTAAACTGGATTAAAGACACTGGAACAAAATTACTTAAGTTGACCAACTACACCAGTTTTGTCCAACTTAGATTCCTCATATATAAGTTCTTCAAATTACATTTAAAAACATAAAAAATTTACAAAAGGATCTATGACTGACTAAATAGGTCAACAAAATTCATAGGAAGAGCAGCGTTTCATTTCCCAACTCAGAAACACACCCAAGATGAGGTAAATGCTCACTTCTGTTTCAGCATTTTTCAGTCATCGATTTGTTCCAATTATTAGAAATTAGTTTCAATTTTATGGTTATGTTCTATCCTTTTTTTCCCCTAGTAAATGTTCTGATATGGTGCTAAATGTTCTTGATATGGTGCTAATATAGAAATCTTCTATCTTTAATTTGAATTGATTTGACATTACATTTTCATTTTCACTATTAAACATGCATAATAAATTCTTTTTATTTTATCCAAATACTTTACAGTTAAAGTTCCTACGTGCATTTTTTCTTCTAGTTTTTCTTGCAGATTCAAAAACTATTTGACTGTCAGCTGAATATAGTGTTTTGTGAGAATTGATTGCACTGTAGTTTTATAATTTTTATTTAGTATGTAATGAGTTGCCACCATGTATAGTGAAGATCTAGATCTTTGTTACATGATTTGATGTGAAGTTGCTTGTTTTTTTACAGCATTACAACATGTTGTTACATTGTTTTGCAATTGGCCGAAATTGTTCATGTGGAGATCTTCAGAAGATACATATATTACGTTTTAATGCGAACGCCCTAACAAGTAAGTACCAAAGAACTTTTGAGTTAGTAATGAAAAAAAGAAAATTAGTGGTTGTTCACTATTTAGAACGGACGATAGTCATTTATTGGTCATTGAAGCTTATGTCAATTAATACAGGTCGTACTCAGCACAAGACTCCGCTTTGCAGCAGGGTTTTGAGATTCAATATTGATTTCTCTTCTACTGTCTTCATGGTATTTGAGAGTGAAGCTTTTCTCCATCATCTTTCAAGTAGGACCGTATTACTATTTGCATTGAGTAGGAGAAACGATGATATAATATCCTCATTGGGTATATTGACCTGCTTGTTGAGGTTTAGCCATTGCGTTTACTAGAATTCACATACCAAAACAATCATCTTCTAGTAACTTGGTCCTGACTGGTGAATGTAGGAAATTATCTTTCTAGTAAACTTAGAGAGTTTCCAATAGTCATTCAGCTTTCCCATTATAGTATTAATGCGTATAAGATTGGAAAAACTCCAGCAGCCATTATTATGATTTTTTCTTGTATATTGAAGAAAAAGGAGGTAAACATTTAGGGTTTGAGTTTGAGTCATTGTGATGATAGCCTACGTCAAGGGTCTGATTCCTAAATATTATGGTCAAGATCCTAGATTCTTGCCATACCTTTTTTTTTTCCCTTCCTTTTTCTCTCTTACCAGAAAAATAGCAAACTCTATTGCCAGTTCAGCTTACATGCAAGAATAGCCTCAATTATTTTACAAAACCCTGTTCTTAACCAAGTAAAAAATAAAATAGTTCCAAATATATATTTCTCATAGAAGCAATGCCTTTTTTCATGTCTAGTGATTTTTTTCAGTGATTTGATTGCATGTGGACCAATCATTTATTATGCTTTCATTGTTAGTTGATATTTTCAAGAATAGCCCATTATTATCCTTTTTTTCATATCTAGTGATTTTTTTTTTCATGTCTAGTTCGAAAACCCTGTTTATTTTCACCAAAACTCTAGTTTATTTTTTCATGTCTATTATTTCCCTGCAGTGTCCAAGTCTGAATAGTGAAAGTTCTTAGTCAATAGCCAAATTCTGGAATAGTGGTTATGTTTTATCTTCTTTATTGCATTTTTATAGCATTATAAGAAGTTTAAAGTAAGACTTAATGTATTTTTTCTGCCATTTTGACTCTAGACCTTGGGTATTCATTCAGAATTTCTATACATAATATCTATAAATTTTCTGAAACTAAGGTGACTCATGTGTGGCATGTGTGCATCCATCTATTCATTCCTGCAGTAATCTTCCTATTCATTTTTTGATAATGTACAGGTAAAGCCATAGTGAACATCATCCCCATCTTTCCTTATGAGAAGGATTTGTGATGGTATGATATAATATACCAGAAAGAAAAGGCCTGATAAAAAGAAGCATAATGTGATGTTTATATACAGTTTATAATGCATGTGTGCATCCATCTATACATGTTTATTCAATAAGTGATTATTACTTTATATAAAATTGATGCATTCTCCTTGGGGCACAGAAACACCAATTATTAATTCATGTTTTCAACTCTATGCTAATTTTTTTTTTGTTGATCTGGTATGTTTGCGCACGAAAAGGGGTATGATTGAGGTTGCAAACACTCTTATACTGCCAGATTTCTTCTAGTATTTGAGGGTCCTTTTCCTGTTGGTATGTTAGTGATTTATGCTTTTATAACTTTCCCCAGTTGCCAAGATCACATCTGAGGCAGGTGCACAGAATTTCATGAAAATGGCCTTGCAGGTATGACTATGAAACTTTTGTAAATTGTCTTGTTTTCTTTTGACAATGCTTTATCACATGTTCTCTTGAAAAGTGTGTAGCATGTTAATGAGGGTCGAGTCCAAATTATAATTATCTAGTTTCGATATTTCTCAGTGTCAAGAATATACCTTTGTAAATTCCACAAAGGATTATTGGCTGAAGACCGACAGATTATTAGAATAAAACTCTAGTCAACTCCTCTCCCTCGTCTTCTATGTTTTTTGACAGCCTATCATTGTCTCACTTGGGCCTATTAGTTGTTCATGTTTTGGTCCTATAATTCTATTACCGGTTACTTGGAGAGGTGAGACCACCAAATTAGGTGTAAGAATTTATTAAGATGTTATCATTCGCCCTGGACAATGTAGGCACCAAGCCCATAATTGCTGACAACTGAATTATATAAAAGGTTCAATCCTTCATCTACTTTTCAGGTTGGACTCGTCTAATTGAATTACATATGTTGCAAACTGCCTTATATACAGGCCTCGGCTGATTTCAGTTAGCTGATGGTCCACCTGAATATTCGACCTGGTTTTGTACACTCATTAAAACAAACAATGTAGTGAAAGAAAAGTAAATATCCATTTTTCAATTGTTTTATTGATAGACAAACTTCCTGCTAGTCTTCAACCTTCATATTGTGTTTTTGTGTTTTTTATCAACAGGAACATCGGCAGAAGATATGTGTCATGAATGTGATCCACTAGTTCACAAGGGCCCTCGAAAGAACTGTAAGTAAATCCATGAGTTATTTTCTTCTTCGTTAAGATCTGCATTCTAAAAAGCCTGATTGCTAATAAGCTACTTGTGTATGAGTTTGTGGTTTCCATGTCATTTGCCAATTATTCTATCCACTTATTGGATACTACCCATCATAACTTCTGAGTAACCAAACTCGATCCATTTTATTAATATCACCTGTTCCCTGACTACCTGCAATGACAGTCCAGAGATATTAAGTACTTGAAAAACTTAGGAAAAAAAGGCTCATATGCTATTGTTAGCACTTTAAATATTTGGGGTGTTGCGAACACGTTCGCGCTCTGCTATGATAGGACTTGAACCCACTCTCTTATGCTTGATAGGTTGTTTTGTTTCGACTTCACCAAATCAAATTCACAATTTCCAATAGAGCTTTTAAATAATGTATAGAAGCTGAGCCAGTAGTTATGATTCGTTAAAATATTCAATTGCTTTTACGAGAATTTAAGCAGCAGTTAGAATAAAGTAAATGGAGAAATATAGCCAGAGAAATGTCATCTTTCTTTCATTGACCGCTAAGAAAAAAATTTGTTTCCTGTTTTGTTGCCTATCTCTGGCTTCTCTGATGATTTTTTTTTCATTCGGTTGGAGCAACTGCTGTCAATTTGGTAGCTGGAGAAAAACCTGCTGATGTTACTCAGGAATAGCTTGCCTAGGTAAGTAGCTTTTTTCACAAGCAAAGCTTATATCTTTTCTTTCAGTTTTATAGATATTAACAGAGTTAAATCACCTAGTTGACAATTGCATGTTAAAAAAATGCGCATAATTGTGCACGTAAGAGTTCTAGATATAATGAGGAAAGATGCTCAGAAGATCCTGAATATTTCCAGATGCACGTGGTGCAAGCTTTTATCAATCAGGTTGGTACACTACACTCTACTATGCACTATAATCATTATTAGTAAGTAAATTACATGACCTCCTTGAGTTTCCAGCCATTTTCTTGGTTTTTGAAATATGCCCTCTCTTACTTACATCAAACATAACATTTATGTATATAACCCTCCCCTGTTGAATACCATCAATGAGAATGATGGAAAAATATAATGTCATTCACTTGTTAATTTTGTCCACGAAGACCCAACGAGAAGTACTCTCTAAACCAAAAGAACAAAGATCTCGCATTCGATTTCTTTGACTTTGTGAGTGGGAAGCACCACCCCTCCTTTCCCTCAAACCAACATAAGCAAATATGATCCATATCCCAAACAGCTTGAACCTTCTCTGGGAGCCAATCCTTACTCTGTGAATGCCCAACATATTAGACCTGTCAATTTTTTATTGTAAAAGGCTTCAATGGTCTACGATCTGCATAAAATTAAAGATTGCCAAACATACCTATATCATCACTGAATTTTGGATGCATATACTTTCAACAACTTATTATAAAGTAGAAAATTGTGTAGCCATTTCCCTTGATATATCCAGGAGCGGCTGAGATATATGTATTTAAATTAGCAGTTTAATGTAGTCATTTCCAGAATTGTACATTTGCTTGCATTCCTAAAATTAATGAATGGCTTGCTGATTAGTGGTCAACCTCAAAGTCATTGAGATGAACAGGACTGAAATTATCAAGCTATTTTATTCATAGAATTATGTAGTTACCGTTTCCGATTTTATTATGTTCCTGACTCCTGGGGATAGGCTATATGGGGTATGTAACGTTTTGTTACTGTTATATGGCCTGTTGAGGCAATATAACTAGATCAATGTTCTTATGTAGTGAGAGTTAACAGGAGTAACTCAGATATGAAGCACATATTTTGATTATGGATCATGAAGATGCTAAAAAATTATTGTAGTTCATATTGATATATAATGGCAATTAGGAAGATAGAGAAGCTGAAGGGTTTCAAGCATATGCTTCAGGGGATGGGTTGCTTATATTGGTCTTTGATTTGGAGAGATGTGAATAATTGACAGTTTTTATTAGTTTTTAACGCTGAGGGGTTGCCTTTACAAAGCATTTGATACCATTTGCTATTTCTTGCACTACTGGGGTAATTTGACTTGCGCAGCATTTAGAGGTGAGTTTGCGGAGATTGCTTCCTGGCCAATAAGAAATAAAATCTGTAACTTCTAATTGGCTTTCCATTCCTTTAGGTGGTTACATAGTTGAGCCATATGGTCAAGTAATGACCTGGCTTTTGCTTATCCAAACAAACAGCTATGTGTAGTGACGTGCGGAGATGATTAAGTTGATAAAGTGCGTGATTGTTTTTAGAAATTTTTTGATAGGTTTATTTGTTTATTTGCTTCTTCACTGAAGGAAACATTTTGAAACGGGTTTGGGATTAATGGCCTGAAAGTATTTAAAACTTTGAAGGGCACCCAGCAGCGTATATTCTGTATAGTCCTATCAGAAAGAGAATATTCAGGTATCAAGATAACAGGAAATAATTGTTAGTTGGGTAACCTATTTAGCATTTAATTGATTTATAGAGCATAGTTATTTTAGCCTTAAAACATGCCTAGAAGATGTATTGTTGACATTTTTGTTTAAGAAAAAAAAAATGAGGGGAAAAAAAACGGTTAAGAATTGTGTTGGGTCGATTTTCTGATTGCCAAAAATAACAACAAATCATGCATAGCGTATTGATGTTTTTTCTTTACTAAACATACTTGAAGATGTATTACTGACATTTTCACCAAACATAGGTAAAGAAGTCTGAAATTTGTCGTTAACCAATAGGTTTCAAGAAATCATATGAAATCGTTTAACAATGAATCGAATTGGTGAATCATGCGATTCACCAATCGCATTCTGGTCCCAAAATAGATTCACAATCGATCTATGCATTGAATCATGAATTGAATTTGCTGAATCAATCACGAAGTGTAAGATATTGATAAGATTAGGTACTATTTTCAACCACCATTTTAACCTCTTAATTAAATAGGGAAACAGTAGGACGTTATTGTGTAGAGATAGACTTTTGGTTTTTGTGGAAGTTCATTTTTAAGCGGGAACATGTTTATTTACACCAATTGCTTCCACTTGTACATTTGCAGTTTATATTCTCAAGACTCTATTGATGGAAAATCAAGGCCTGCTTTCCAGTTGGCCGAAA